>VZRH01005207.1:139682-252566 GCA_013397555.1 Urocynchramus pylzowi
GAAGGGAAGGGAAGGGAAGGGAAGGGAAGGGAAGGGAAGGGAAGGGAAGGGAAGGGGATCTATATAATGAATCAATTAGTCTGGTAAAATTCAATACTAAATATCAGAGTTTACAGCCATTTTATATTTCCCATAGCCTCATCTGAGCAGAGGAAGGACACTTTGGTTGAAAGCTCATGGAGAAAAAGTTATTTGAAAGGCATTACCAGCAGTAAAATCCCTTCTTGGTCTGAAAATGAGGATTTATTTCCACTAAGAATACCCTTAATTTTACCTAGAGATCACTGTGCAGAATCTGGGGCAAATGTAACATACCTCTGTAAGAAAGACCTTGAAATCTAAAGACACATAAGTTAACAGGCTGCAGTTAGAAATCTGTTATAATTAAGAGCTGGTTGAGGAAGACAGTTCATGTTTATAGGTTGAGACTTATCTTGAAACACCTTGGAAAATATGCCATATGTATCAAATGGTAGTAGAAATAATGGTATGTTTACTTACAAAAAGTCCCTGGTTCTCAGGGACTTATTGGGCACTTCAGAAAAACAGAACAGAACATTTCTATATAACCACAGTAAATTATCATCTTTATTGTTCCACCAGCATTTTTCCCTCCTTTACCTGGTCTTAATCCACACTGTGCATTAATTAATCACCATTATATAAAATTTAAATCACATTGCAGAGTACTTAGGATTCAGCCCATTGGTTAGTAATTAACCTACCTTGCCTTTAGCCATAAACCTTTACATCTCAGCCCTGCTTTTGATATATGAATCAACAAGTCTGAAAGTCTTAAACTCTGTTCAGATTAATAGCTGACCAACTATAAGATAGATTTTTCCATTTAAAGACACCTCTTACTCTTTCTGCTTTCTCAAAGGTAGGTGACACATAACTGTGACTTAAGGTATCATGAAATTTAAGATTTCACACACGAATGACAATGATAGGATTCCTATTGATTTGCAAGTTGGTATGTTCTGTATATTCCTGCCAGGAAAGCTCTGTAGGTTTCTGCTGATCTGTTAGGGTAGCTCAAGGCAAACATCTGCATCTCCTGTTTGTCTCTGTGGGTACAACTTGTCAGTGTAAGAAAGAACAGGGCACCAACCACGTGCATTACATCCTTTTGTGTAAATAGGACTCATGTTCTCACTCACAACGTGTCTCAGCCATCCCCCTGGACTCTGAGCACCTCTGGGAGCACCTTTGGGCCTGCAGGGTGTAGGTATTACTGAGACCAAGTAAGGTTCAGGTCAGATCACCTCCTCTCTGCCTTGCCACAAACCTGGCAATTGCATTTGCTCTGTTCCTCCTTCAACTGCGACAGAGCTCCTGCCAGGCTCTTGCTTCTTACTTCCTTTCCAGAAACCTCTCACTTCTGGTAGCACAAGAAGTTCTTCCTTGCTTCCTTCCTTTTCAACATGGGGCTGACCTTCCCTAAGAGAGGCTGAGCCATTTTTGCAGTTGACTTATACTCACTCTGTAGACTGGGCAGTGTGCAAGCAGCACCTGACTGATTTCCATAAGGCAGTGTTGATGGAAGCAGAGCTGCATATGGAACTACTGGCAGCTGATTTCAGGAATAATCGTACCTGTTTTTGCAGTAGGGGCCAGAACTGAAATGGAAATGGTATTTTCTCTGGGACACTTTTTTTTTTTTGTCCCCTCCCTTTGCTGCAAAATAGGATTCTGGTCATTGGAAGCACTGGCTAAACAAAAGAGGGTGAGGAAGAAAAGAGAGGGAAGGATAGAGGAAGAGGGGGAGAGAGAAAAGGAGAGACTGAGAGAAAGGATTAGGGAGAAGGGGTGGAACTTCAGCTCAAAACATTAGGTAGATGTTGCAGTAGCATTCCCTAAACAAAGGAAAATCAAAGTATAATCACCAATCTTATCATTATATTTATGAAACAAGAAAGTTTTGGGACTTAACTGGATCTGGATGAAACACCCCTCTCTTTCTTTATTAGTCAAACTTCAGAAAGAGATCTGTGGCCCATTTAAATTGCTAAAATTTGAATTGCATCTAATTCCCACTTGATTACAAGCAATTGATTTGGTTTCATCATAAGAAAATTACTAAGATTATTTGGGGGGAAAAAAAAAGCATATGGAAAGACTTCTTGGCTCCTGCACAAAAACTGGGGGGAAATAAGGACATAACAGCCTAAAAGCAGTTACTAACTTACCAGTTATTATCTTTCTACTAAAGTGAAATATTTTAGGAAAAAATAACTGCTTGCATAACTAGGGACATTTCCACAAAATCAGAATGACCTTAAATCAAGATCATGCCTAAGATTATTTATTTAACTATGTCCCTTTAAAAGAAAAAAACTTCATGCTATGAAATAGGAGCTCATTAGATCATTGCTTAAATCAGCTCTTTTGGACTCTTTATTGATATTTTTTTACCTCCCACAGCCTCATTAACAGACTGGCAAGGTTCTTGCTTATTTTTCTCATTCCTTGTGGAATACATAGATTTCAGATAATTTTTATCCTTAACTTATTTTCTATGCTGGAATTAATTTTTTTTTTCCACACACTTGAAAAGCTAGAAAAATGCACCACCTCAGATTTCATTTAAAATAATTACCTTCAGTATGATTAATAAAAGAGTACATTACTGACATGTGGAGGTGGTTTTATTTATTTGATGTTCTTTGTCTGACCAGCAGTAGCATAATAGCAGGAATATTAAAAAGCAACAGAGAACTGACATCATCCTACTTTTACAGGACAAGTATTCTTATGGAAAAAGAGGAAAGTTTCCCTGAAGGGAAAGCATGTTCTTGGCAAGGCCTTGAGCTGTGACTCAGGGTATCAAAAGTCAATTTCCCATTCTACCACAGATTTTCTCCATTATCTTGCACAAGATTGCTTAAGCTGAGCAAAAGTTAAAAATATCTTCTTTCCTTTGACTGCTGTCATGACTATTTGTCACATGCTCCTCAAGGGAAAAACTATTTCATCTCTCTGCACATGTCTCTGCAGGGAGGGACTAAGCTGCCAGGGAGGCACCCATAGCTTGTAGTGCTCCCTCTGCCCATCACAAGGGGAACACAATATCCAGAATGCTCACTACAGGGTGTTATGGTAGATTTTGGAGCTGAGTCCATACAGATTCCTGACAGTTGGAGCACTTAACCAGTGAACCAATGAGACTTACAGAGAAGTTATTGTTCTCTGTATTGTGACAAGTCAGTCTAATATATTTTTCCAAAATACCAATTGGAAAAAATAACAATGATTAGTTATTAGGAAGCTATGCCTAATTATATAAAGATATAGATTTAGCTATGCATACATATATGCTTCTCAAATGCAGGCTTATTTTTGCTAATTTCACAAGTTGAAATGAATGATTGCTTGCTCTAATAGTTAAGCTTAAATTCAGAATTTTCCAATTTAAGTTAAAGAATACAAACACACACAGTTAAACAAGTAGTCAGAAATACTACTTTTACTTGGTCTTCTTATGGTGCCCACTGAAGGTGATGTCTTTACAAAACATATGGAATTTCACAGGACATAGGATATTCCAAATCTCTCTCTGAAAAATAAGCTCAGGAAAAATAGTTCTATCTTAAAAACCTTTATGTTTTTGGTAAAGGTTAATCTCTGTTCTACTCTCTGTACTCTAACAGTACATGACCCAAAAAGGCCAAGTGTCATTAGACATCAGACTAAAACCCCTGCCTTTACATGTGTACACAACTGTCTGCAAGTACACAAGGTGTCCAAGTTCCTACTATGGCCAAAGAAGATCCATCCAGTAGAGTCAGTGGTGACTCAGGATTAGTTCAAATCACTTAAACATCTGAATATGGTTAGATAAATTGCATTTTAAACTTTGTTAGCTGTACTGATTAGGCTTCCAATAATCTGGGTGGAATCCTGTCTTTTTTATCTCCAGCTGACTTCTCACACAGTGTGTGTTCTGTTAGTGAAAACTGATGTCTTGCAATCACCTGGAAACCACCAAACAGTTTTGGTAGCCTTGTAATAAGCAACACTGCAAGGCTCTGCTTCATAGGTGAGCTGCACCTGTCATAGCTGTTTATGTTTTGAAAAAGTTAAACTTGTAGTTACACCTCCAGGGCTAATGAAGCTTTGAAATGGTTGATTTAATGGTTGATGGCTCAGGGGCAAGGTCTACACACAGAAAACAGAATAGTGCCCATAAAATCCTACCCTGGGTGCTGCAAAATGATTATCCAAGAGAAAACAAGGAGTAAGTATTGCAGCCACAATCAAACATGCAACATCAAATCACAAGTCTTGTCCAAAAGGTGTCAGAAGTGTCCTCTCAGCCTCTCCTCCCTGACCGATGCTTTATCCGAGTTGCTAGCATGAGCACAGCATGGTCCCTACCTGACTGGCTGCCAAAAGTGCCTCCATCATCCCTAGACAATGGCCTCAGTATTTAGTCTCTTAGGTTGGCATGTTGATAGAAAGCTGAGTGTCAGTAGAACATCAAAATCACTGCAGTTTTTTTCACATTGTTACCTGTTCTTGTGGCCCAACAGGGAGATGGGATGTTCAGCACACAGCTTGGTAGAAATGGGCTAATTATAAATGAAACTGCTGGGGTCATTAATAATCTGTGCTGTGAGAAAAGCATCACCAGCCATGTACAATGATTTTAATATTGTCAATAATAAACTGTCCATATACTCTGCAACTTCCACATGAAACATCCTCAGCCAATCTCTAAACAAGACAACATAAGTTGAAATTCTTAAAGGACATAGGAAATTGAGAGGTACTTCTTATTCTGGTGTGAGTTTTGCCACTGCTTTTCATAAGAAAAGATCATGAAGGTCCAATAATCAGGTGGATATGAAGAAAAGGATTGAATATCAAGTTTAAGGATTAAAGAGCCTAGAAGACAAATCTAATAATTGTTTCTTACAACCCGATGTTTTCCTTGGCATGCTTACAGAATTGCTGTGGTCTCCTACTGAACATTCAAAGCTTGAGCACTTCCCATCTGTTGCTGATAGCTGGGGTCCCAACTGTTCACATTTTCAGGAGTGTGCCAAAGCACTGAGTCACTCTTTTATTATCTCCAGCATACTGTTTTCGAAAGTGTTTAGGACACTCAGTCTCACAAAGTCATTGGTGAGGCAAATTCTTGATACTTTTAAAGATTTTAAAAGGAAAGTTTGTGGTGGGGTTTTTGTGGTTATTTAACTTTGTAGGAAGAGATAGGGCTATGTGTAAGTCAGGTTCATAAAAGTTATGTTTCCATTCTTTACAATTAATTCATTTAATCTTCCCAAGCAACGAGTCATAAGCTTACCTTCTCATTTTACTAATTTCGCCTCAGAAAATGGTCTTTTAGGACTATCATGGAATATTATGAATTGTAATTTATATTAATTATATGTTTATGATACCAACAACTGTTTGTTCTTCAGTACATTACTCAGTCTCTTACAGCATTTTTTGGGTCTGTTTATTATAGTACTCCTTAAAGTCTACTTTCTTTCAAACTGGCACTTAGTAACAGATCCCTCACCTAAAGTGTACCTGCAAGATCCAATATCCAATACAGAGACATATAATCCAAGGAAAAATATAAGCCTTTTTTGGGGGGAATAAAACTAGAAGCATCTTTCAGGAAATCTTCCTTCATTTTAAAGGAGATTGGAATCGATTCCATTGTAATCCAGGTGAGGCTAACACGGCTCAATGCATAGACATAAAAAACATTTCACTTGCTTTCATCTGAGAAGGGTGGTGCAAAGATCCCTGCACCAAGGAAGAAAAGGGCTGTCATCCTATATGGTACAATTTAAATATAATATGGACATCCAGCCAAGATCAGAAGATAGAATAAGCCATCTGACACTTTATCCAAACCAACAGGCAGTCTCAGCTTGGATGTCCATTGTGCGAAAAAAAGAGATACAGGGTTTCTAGATCCCAGCTGGCTCTTGTAGTGCCAATTTGGATTTGCCTTTACCACACTTTAGAAGGTTAGTCTATACCTATAACCTTGAATAGTGGTATTGGAATACCTGATTTTAAGAACACTTATGTCTCATTACCATAATATGTACAAACTTCAATCTTTAATTAAGCAAACACATTTGTGCCTTTTCGTATCTGAAGAACTGAAGCACTTGGTAGTACAGAAGATCTGAAGTTACTGTATAACTCGAGCTATTGGCCTATCACCATATAACTCATTCTCCTCACCATATAACTTTGCAAGAAAAATTCAATTTCACATGAAAATGTGAAGCATTCTAGGTAGTCTGATAAGGGCTATTAAGTATGATTTCTTTTGATTGTGAATCTTTTCCAATCATTACAGTCAAAGGAACTGCTTCATCTATGTGATATGGTCCTCAGACCTTGAAGTGCTTACAAATCTGTTGTTTTGTGAGACTAACAGCATTGTGGCCAAAAATGTTATCAGAAATATGCCATTATGCACATCTGTAGGATTGGCCACAAACCCTACAAGCAATCATACTCTTCTCCAAAATATTCTATTGGCAATCAAAATTGGTGCTTCATGTCACAGGCCTGCCTCAGTCCTTTGTCACAGACAATGTGCCACGTGTCCTTGTTTGACAAGGTACCTGTCTGAAATGATATGATTGTGGCCTTTCTGTCTCCCATTTGCATCAAGATACACCTAGCCCATACAATCCACAAGAACTCATGCAAGAGAAAAAATTAAAAACAACCAACACTCAAAACATACAGGACTAGCACAGTAAAGATGCAACAATGTGGTGAGCAATGACACAGTGGGCATGTACTGTAAAGAAGTTACTGTCACAGCATGAGGTGAACAGCATATGGAGCAGGCAAGATTTTAAAATTAACACCTATCCATCCCCTCAAGTGTAGGACTTGGGAGGTCAAAGGCTGTTTTCATATTTTGCAGGGAAAATAGTAATTTAACTTCTTGATATTACCATATTTCTTTTGCATTTCTACCCCATCAACTAAAGTTGAGTGAAAACTACTGAAGAGGCTGCCCAAATAGAGCATTACCCTGAATAACACACCATAATTTTGGTACTGTCTACTACTTCCCAAGGCAAAAGAAAAAGTTTGATCTATGTTACCTTAGTTAGTTTCATTGACTTAGTTTTCTAAACAAAGTAGTAAATACTCTTCTGCAGATTATTCTTTGTTTCTCGGTGGTGATGCCAAAATGATTTTTGCTTTTATATTTCCTTCACACATATTCGTAGCTCTGTAGATTACTGTTGTATAGTTATATAGCTCCTAGCTAACTCCAGTACTTTTACTACCCTGACAGACAGAAAGACAAAACACATTCCAAAGGCTACTCTCCTATCTTGCCTCCTCTGGGAACCAAGGTAAAAAACAGCTTCTCGAGATTTCTCATAAACAATAAACAGCTAGTACAGCTAGTAGAAAGAAAGGGAGGGGGGTTCCAGGAGAAGTGGAACCAAGGTGGGGAATTATCTCTGTATTTGTGCTTCTCATTGGGAATTCTTGTCAATTATGCTTGTTTGCTACACTCATAAAACTGTACTCATCCTATGTGGGGCAGGCACTTTTCCATATCTGCCCCTGGAGGCCTCCAATTAATGAACAGATTTTATATTACCTCTTATACTAATATTGTCTCAGAAATGTGTTGTTTTATTTCTAAGTCATTATGGTCTTTAGGGTATATTTCTATGCATGATTCAAAATTACATGGCAGGAATTTTGCTAGGACCTTGCACTAAAATGCTGTTGGTGTTGACTCTTTGATCAAATAGGGACACAGCCTGAATCTTCAGGGTGAGATGCCTTCCCCAAGAGTGGGAACAGGGGAATGAGGAAACAGGGAAGTCTGCCATCCAGAAGTGAGAGAGAAGGGCTCCCAACCAAGGGGAATGGGACTCTCTGTTCTGTACCACAGAGGGGCCACCATCCTGCACTTTAAGTATTCAAGTACTTTCAGTGACTCATAATCCCAGATATGGAAAAGTGCCTGCCCCACATGGGGTGAGTACAGTTTTACGAGTGTAGCAAGTAAGACTTTCAGCTGGTACATGAACATAGTGCTGTTGGATTCAGAGAAAGGCAATTTATCCAGCTAAGGATCTGGTTTAAATTCAACAGAAAGAGGGTTTTAAACATGTCCTCTGATGATATAACTGGGTAGCACATAACTTGAAGAGCCAATTTCTTTGCTCTAAATTGAAATTGTGCTTCTGCATTGTAGAGAGAGAACACTGCCTTTGCTCCAGGACAAATACAGACCTGGATGGAGCATTCTAATTCTAACTTGTTTCTTACAAATTTCTGGGTTTGGAGGTCATGTCTAATTGCCAGCCTCATGTGCATGTAAGGGAGAGGTATTTTAGCTATAATTAGTATAAATAATTACAGGTACACAAAGGCAAAACCCAAAAATGTCTCATAAGAAAGCATTCTTCGTGCCATGAGTTTCTGTGCACCAAATTGATTTTCAGTCCACACAAGCTTTTTCATTTTTCCAATTATGAACCCCAGCCTAATTTGGAACAAACATAAACAGCAGGTGAAGATGCAAAAAGGGCACTTGCTTCTGACAAACATTGTGAATCTCCCTTTTATTTTTAATACTGAACCATAATCTGCACAGATGATAAGGTAATTAAAGCATAATGGATGTAGGGTAAATTATAATGACTTATATGGCTTAGGAGAAAGATGTTTCAGAGTAATGCATTAATGCCTGAGAACAGAAAATAGTCATTATGCATTACCAGGCCACTGACAGATGGCTACAAATTATAAACTGTTAAAGAATTTTTAAACTGAATCAGACATATTGATCTTCATAAAAGAGCCAACAAGAAAATTCTTTACCATAATTAAAACAAGGGCAAACTTGTGACTTAAGCTGAAAGATGTGATTGTCTAGGTGTGGGGGAAAATTCATCTTCTGTCAAAACACTGAATCTCTTCCTAAATATGATCCTCAGTATACTCAAGAATATACCAGTAGCTTTAGGTTAATCCCTGTCATGGTGGCCATTAAATTTCAAATGAGTTTTAAACAGCCATCCATTTCTTAAACTCTGCAATGACTCAGAGCAAACAGCCTGTGACAAACCAACAGTGCATGAGACAAAACATGGGGACAGCCCATGTGTGTCATGCTGGCACTGCTGTTGCTGTCTGAGCCCTTGTGCAGACTGAGAGGTGCCCATATCCAACTCTGAAGCCATCCTCTGAGAGGAGGCTTGTAGAATAAGCACAGAAGACTTCAGTTTAGCAAACCTAATGGTGGAATAAAGGCTTGGGAAGTGGACAAGGGAGTTAATGCATCTGTTTGATCTTACTCATTTAAAAACTATGGCTAAATGAAGAGCTCCACAAAATGGTTTCAGGTATGCATGATTGAGCCTAATAAATGTTTCAGTGTTTTATTAGTAATTCTTAGAGTAGAACTCCGCTATAATGTAATATTACAGTCTTCATTACATAATCTTGTCTAGTAAAATTTAGCTGACAATTCTATTTCTTTTTTTTTTTCCTTTGGCACCTTGTTTAGATTTCCATCTTAAGTAGCACTTTAAGATACACTTTGGCAGAAATCTTCCTCACACAGAACATCCCATTTAAAAATTAATACCTTGCTTGCTCTGCTAATCAAACCTGGAAGAGTTTACATTGGTATTTTAAAACCAGAGTGCATGGCTCATTAAAACCCAGCTTCACCAAGCTTAAAAGAGAGGTGAATGCAAATGGGTGCAAGGGAGACTGAGCTGCTATTACTTTTATTTCTTCTCTACTCCTGCAGAATCTGATTCATTTACACTGCAACCTTTAAACCTGACCTTTTTAATTTGGCCTACTACATGTAATAACAAAGTTATCTCTGCTGGTGTATATGCTCCCATACTAAAGGAGAATACAAGAGACTCAAGGGCCATTCTTTAAGTTAATGCTATTCTGCTTTGATTGCTTCACACCATTCTGCTAGACTCTGAACAAGTAAATTCTAAAACTCTAGGACAAGCCGTAATCCAATTTTAAAAATGGTACAAAACAAGGTTGTAATATATCTAGCCTGAGAGATACAGATCATATTCTAGAGAATATTATGAAGATATAAATTCCCCCACTTAAACTTCAGCAGATCATTTCTGAATTTGGCTCATAAGTCCAGAAATATCACTCCTAATATATAGATCTATGATACTACTTTCACCACTGTAGATTATCATGCTTCTTCCATATATTTTTAGCTCACTACATGAAACTCCAGTCTACACATGTTAAAGCTGAAATAACTATTCTATTTTGTTGACATCAACAAAAGGCTCAGCTAAACTACCTCGAGATTGCCTCTAAAAACAAAATCAGCACAAACTATGACTATGTAGGACTCTGATATACCTTTGTCAGTGGAGTTATGTACTACACAGTCCTTGTCCATCCAGCAAGGATTCCACCCCTTTAGGCAGCATTCAGTTTCCTAAAACTAATCAAAGTTCCTAAACAAGGAGCTTGATTGGATCAAGTCACTTGTACACTGTTCAGCCCCTCAGAGCTGCCTGCACATTCAATCTGTCACCAGCCTGTAGCTGCTTTGGCTGTACAGATTTACTTACAAGACCTAGGATGTTCCTAGATTAGGAGGAGACTCTCTTTGCTGTGTTCCAACTAGAATGGGGTTAGACAGGGCTCACACAACATCAATTACACCAGATGGATTTGTCACTGATGGTGCAGAATAAAGTTATTGCAAACACTGCAGGAATCAAGAACCTAATTTACTGCTCAGTGTCTAGATCTGGCTCCCTATTTTACCTTAACATGTTCTAGCAGAAAGAAGTCACAATAATCAGGAGCACTAATGATAGCAAAATTCTTAAAAACCACTTCATTTTGCATAGTTTTTCATTTTAATTTATCTACTAAATGTGTTAATATAAGAATTATATGATTAATTATGGAAATTGTCTTTACCAAGCTGTGTCAACACGTTAATTTGTTGCCATGTCAATATTCCCTTTGCAATTTCCCCATGTGCAAACAATTCTTGCAAAATCAAACACAAATATACTGGTTTTATTTGTCTTTAACTAAAGTTGCCAGCTTGTTCGAGAAGACAAGGTGACTTATGTTTCAGCATACTTAGTATGCAACTCACATCAGGTGTGGTTCTCAGGTCTACATTTTTTCTGGCTGCATTTCTGTAAAGTTAAGACTTGAGTTTCTCATTTAAGCTCTCTGACTCAATTGGGCAAATTGTGATACAGACCCTTTGCCAGATTAACATTTTATTCTTTTGATAACCAGCATGAACAAAAAAACTTCTTTATTACTCCAAAGGCAAAACAAATGCCTATCAAAACTTTCTAAATCTTACCTAACTGAACTTCAAATGGAATTTGTACCATCTGTGGCTAGTGGAGAGTTCCCTCTCCAGTGAAAACTGCCTACTTTTAATGTTCCACCAGCTTTGATCCTCTTTCTTTCCATAAAAGAAGTGCCAACAGTTTGTGCTGCCATCCAGAAGGACCTAAACAGGCAGGAGAAATGGGCTGACAGAGCTCACCACATGGAGAGCAAAAGGAGATACAAAATCCTCCAGCTGGGAAGAAACAATCCCAGGTACCAGTGTACACTGGGGAACCACCAGCAGGAAAACCACCTCGCAGAGAAGGCTCTGGAGGGCATGGTAGACACCTTACTGAGCACAAGCCAGCAATGTACCCTTGTGGCAAAGAAGGCTGGTGGCATCTGAGAGACATTAGGAGGAGTGCTACCAGCAGGTCCTTGGAGGCCATCCTTCCACTCCACTCAGCACAGGTGATGCAAGAGCTGAGATACTGTGTCCAGCTGTGGGCTGCCCTTCGCGTGAGAGATACAATGGAAAGTCTAGCAAAGGGTTGTAAAGACGATGAAGGGACTGGAGCATCCCCTCTGTGAGGAAAAGCACAGAGCTGTGCATGTTCAGCCTGGAGAAGAGGAGCCTCAGTGAACAATCCCATCAGTGAATATGAATAACTGAAGTGAGAGCATGCAGAAAAAAGCCAGGCTCTTTTCTGTGGTGCTCAGAGACAGGACCAGAGGCAATAGGCACAAAAAGAAACACAGAAGTTACTGTCTGGACATAAGGAAACAATTCTCCTGTGAGAGTGACCAAGCAGGTTGCCCAATGAGGTTGTGGCATCTCCTCATACCTGGAGATGTTCAAAAGTTGTCTGCATACAGTGCTGGGAAACCAGCTGTAGGGGAAGCTGCTTGAGCAAACATGTTGGACTGGATGACCTCCAGAGGTCCCTTCCAACCTCAGCCATCCTATGATTCTGTGAAAAAAAGTCTCAGTAACCTCTTCCCTCACTGCTCAGAATTCAAACTGGATTTCTGTGCCATGTGGTCATGACAAACTGACGGAGAGGTAAGATTAACAGAGCTTTTGCAGGACATCAAGTTCTGATGCCAGCTACTGAAGGTAAGAAAGTATTATTAAAGAAGGTATGAGATTAAACTGTGTGGTGGGTTAGCCTTGGCTAAGCCAAACCTCCACCCAGCTTCTCTCCCTCCTGCTTCCCCTCCAGTCAGCAGAACGGTGGAGAAAATAAGGACATTAAAACAACTCCCTTTGATAACCCCTTGCCCCCCATTCCCAGGCTGACTCCACATCTACAGTTACCTCCTTTCCTCTCAAATTTTCCACCTTTCCTTCACCCTGAACCACACAGGTGGACAGGGCATGATGTTTGGGGTCAGACCCTAACAGCTCCTCTTAGCTACTCCTTCCTCATCACTCTTTTCTGTTCCACTGTGGGCTTTGCATGGGGTGCAGCTGCTTTAGGCCATATCCACCTGCTTTGGCAAGGGGCTGCAACCTGGATAACTGCTCTGCCATGGAGCACCTCCTCTTCCTCTGACCTGGTGCTCCCTCCTCCTTTCCCTGGGACACTTTTTGCCCTTTCTTTAATATGTTTTGCTCAAGGCACCAGCACCTTGGCTGCAAGCTTAGTCATGCCCAGCAGCTCCAGTCTTTCCTCACAGGGAAACTTTCCAACACAGCCCCTACTGCTGTCAGTGTGGCCTAATCTACATCATTTTAGATTTTACCCCTTTTCACCTCCAACTTTTCAATTATTGTTTTCATCAGAATTACTCCTAAATTGTGGCACACTGTTGAATCCAGACATCAGGGTTTGTAGTTGTCTGGTTCTTTTGTTTCTCCTTTCTTTAATAATAGAAGTTCAAAAGCACAAAAGATAGAGTTATGGAATAGCTGTAAGCAACAAGGGACAGAAATAGCATTTACAAGGGGACAGTCTTACAGAGCTCAGACATCTGTCATGGTACTATCTTAAGAAGCTAGGACAGACCGTCAGTGTGTAAGCCCAGAGCATCAGCACTGTGAACAGAACACAGCAGAATGCTTTGGGTGGGAAGGGACTGTGCAGACTGTCTGTCCCAACCCCCTGCCATGGGCAGGGACACCTTCCACTAGACTGGGTTACTCAAAGCCCCATCCACCCTGCCCTTGAACACGTTCAGGGGTAAGGCATCCACAACTTCTTTGGGCAACCTCTTCTAGTGCCCCACCCTCCTCCCAGTAAATAATTTCTTCCTAATATCTCACCTAAACCTACCTTTATAATTAAAATACTCTTCTAAGTGTACAAGTGAGTCAGAAATAATCCTCTGCAGAAAAAACAACCCATTAGAAATGGATGTTATTTAACTGTATAACGCAGGAGGAGAAAGGACAGTTCTCCGTTGCAGGAAGAGATTAATCCTTTAGAAATTGACAGCTATAATTACTAGTTTCACTTCATAGTAGTCTTGCAAAAGTCAATAGAACTATTTGCACAGGAAAATGAGCAAGTTTTGTTATTAAATCTCATTTGATTGTTCAGGTTTCACTCTTTTTTTTATATCCATCAGTGTATTTTTTTCCACCCAAAATGCAGAATTCCAGGGTTCAGAACATTCTATCAGTTACCACAGTGATTAATCTGCTCTAGCAAAATTAACAATGAAGAGAAATCAGTAAATTAAATTATCTCTTTTCAGCTTAATCCCTTTTTATTTGGCCACATAAAACTGTTGATTGAAGACTGCACTAAAACACATGTACTTTATGAACTTTAATATTATGTAGATTAAGAAAAATGGATGGAGGTGTTTTTACACACCATATGTATATCCCTATGACTGATTTCCATTGATTCAGGTTTGTGATTTCTGATGTTTATTACATATTTCAAATAAGCATACAAAAAATAAAGACCTCTTTATGTGTCTATAGGTCTCTCTATTAATTTCATGGTGAATGTTCTATAAACATATTATCCACCCAGCTGCAAAAGGCAAAGCTAGGTCTTCTCCCACAAAGAGGGAGTTGTAAAACCTGTTAGGATATTCAGCTATGCCACACTTGGAGGCACAAGAATTCGAGTACTTATGTCAGTGACAGAACTTCTAGGGCAGAGAATTGAATTCCTTTTCTCAGTCCCTGAAGTCCAGCAATGAGACATTCTCCAAGGAGATGGGACTGAGAAGAGATGGAATTGAAATCCTTTTCCTTGAAAAAGTAGAACCAAGTCCTCTGCATCCTGGAGGAGTGCCTTACATGCAACATGGAATACATGAAGGAGGAAACCTAGCTAGGTCTTTCTCAGCCATGAAGGAGACAAATCTTTAAATTATTTGATTTTCATTATTTGGAAGCAGTTAATTAAGCACCTCTCTTCAGAACACAGTTTCCAAGTCAGTGAAATTTCCAAGAGAGGCAATTTAAGATAAATATAGTTACATTGAAAATCTTGAGGATAGAAGAAAACACACCTTACATATGGAATTAAGGTTTTTTAATTAGGCTAGAAGGGGCAAACAAGGAGATAATTTTGAATGTTAACATGGTATAAAGGGCTGTGTCAATCCTGTTGTAGAGAACAGATAGAAAGATAAGATCTGGTGATAACACTTGTTGGCAGGACCATCAGATAGTGTCCCTGGAGCCACCCTAGGACAGACCCTCAGGGGCAGCTCTGGCCAGTGCCTCTTGTCAGGCCCATTGTTCTTGGCAGCATCTTGGTATCTCACCTTCCTGCACTGTGACAGCAACTCTCAAAGATAAGCAGGGCCTTTCCTCCTGTGACCTGCTGCAGGCACAGGTGGGGCTTTGAGGCTCTACTGCTATTTCAGTGGCCTCCTGTCCAGCCTGACTCCCTACAAGCACCTGGCTGCCAAATGAAAGCTTCCTGATGAGTTTTGGATTCCATTGACGTTTTCCCTAGAGGAAGGAGTTAATCACTACCTGTGTTTAAAACTTTTTATTTTGAGGTGACAGGAACTGAACTGATCATGTTAGAAACATGACCTTTAGTTTTTATGTTATGGGCATCACTTGTCATATATTTTGAACTACCTAAGCAGTGCTTGTGCTTTTCAAGCAAGTCTTGACAGTATTTAAATCAGGCAATGAAATAAACACTGATGCTGCCAAACCAGAGACTGGCCGGAAGTATAAGCTTAGATCAGCAAAACCTGAATTAATCACAAATCTGTGCCTCACTTCCAAGTAGAGAATAACCTAGAATAGAGAGAAAGAAGGGGAACCTGATCAGTGTTGTTGGCTTAAGCCCTGGGCTGGGGCCAGGGACTGCTGGGAACTGCTTCCCCAGCTCCAGCTTTAGCCCTGGTGATGGCCCTGCTGGGGAGGAGGTGACACACACACAGCCCCTGTCCCCCAGCCACTGCCTGACAAACCATAGCCATCTGTGTGTGGCTGGGGGCCACTGCCAGGCTGCAGTTGGCAGCTCAGGAGAAGGAAACCACTGAGGAGAAGAAAGCCCCACCATGACTATCACTCTCCTCCTGCTGAGGACAGCAGGATGCTGGCGCTTTGTCACAACACATTCTGCCCCTCTGCTCCAGGAGGCAGGAAGCTGTCAGCCTGCATTGGCCAAGCTGCATTGGAAGGACAAGCATGACACCCAAGGAAAAGGATCTACATTTGTAAGTTTTTCTTATGTGTGTTAAAAAAGCATTTTTTAAACTTTTTCAATCAATGTGGACAATGAGTGTTGGTATTCCTGCAGCTGGACTAATAATACATGCTTGGTTAGACTTATGAAGTATTCACCAGCAAAACAACAAATTTAAAATTCCATATACATATATATGCATGTAAAATGTCTTCCCTTTTGGCAAAAAAGAAAAATAAATTTGAGTGCATCATCTGCTGCTTCTTGCTTGGGGGAGTTTTCTGTTAGCTTTTTGGCCTTTCTAAGGGATCTTATTTTATCTTCCTGACTGCTTCTGTGAAAAACACCTTTATGAGGGCAGTGGTCTATTACAGGGACCAGACACAAAAACCTGAGTCTAAATAAATTACCTGTAACTACTTGGGAAGGGTCCAAAAGAAGCAGGAATTGGACTGAGATCATGTCTGGGTTCAACATAAATTCACCCTAACTGTCAGAGTAGTACTTCTCCATAGCACTTTTCATCCCTGGGGTTTCCAAGGCACTTTACCTATGAAATCTGTGTGTTAATTATTCATTAAATTCTGGATTCATTTTCTTGATCTTTGATACACAGTAGTTATTCTACAGGACACAGTAACAGTCTGGATACAGAACTGGGGTAATGAAGTAAATTATGAATTACACTGTAAGTGAATCATAAGGCAGAACATAGTTACATGGCTGAATGTATTTTCTAACTTAAAAAACAGCACCTTCAGCAACATAATGCCTGTGAAATTGTCCCATATATCAATTTTTTAATAAAAAACTCTGTCCTAATGAATCACTGGGACTTTTTACAGTACATTGTACTCGATAGCCATAAAGCTCTTAAGGGCTGTGACCTATCAGTAAAACCCCACAATGAAAATAATCTTTCCCTTAGATAAATTCATAATGAAACTCTTCTATTTTGACATTTTGAAGTAATTTTCATACCTGGAATTGGGAACTAACTGAAACTTTCTCAGAGGCCACAAATTTCCATTACAGAGACAAATTTTCAAGAACAGTAATGAGTCCTTGGCATTTAGTACAACTGCATTTTAGTATGATTGGACATGCTCTGGAAGAAGAAAAGTATCATTTTCCCCTCCTCAGTTGGAAGAAAAATGACAAAGGAGAAAGCTGCAGAAGAAGCCCACAATGTCAGCTTTGTCAGGGAAAATTTACATCTCTACAGTTTTAAAGGAAAAGGCTTTCTGCATTCTTCCATTTCTGACTTTCATGTCTGAGTTAGCAATTTGCCTGAAGGACCGATCCTCTGACAGAATTACTGTCAGGGAGGTCAGCTGTAAATTTCAATCAGTCAGTACAGGGCATGAGGAAAACATTGTCAGGAGTATTTTCCTGCAACTTGGCATCAGATATAAACACTGAATGTATGGCTCTTAGCATAAATCTTCCTCAAATAATAATTTACCCTGAAAATCAATATTTTTTAATTCTAATTACAGTCTGCTACTTAGGTACAAAATCTCCACTGACAGAGCTGCTTTTCTGTGCTGTGGAGAAAACTTTGGCCACACTTACTGGAGCCAGTGAACATCTCAGAAAAGAAGAAGCAAACATTATTTTATTACAGATATTAAAGCCCATGAATTACTGGGATAATCACTTGCTAAGCAGAAAATTAACAGGAACCATGATTATAGACATAAGAATTACACTGGACATCCATATAAATTATATTTAAAATAAGACTAAATTACAATATTTGTATCCAATTTTTGTGTTACCAGTGGTGTGCTGCCAACTGGTGTTGCCAGTTCATAGATTTTAATCATGGGGCTTTATCTTAAAACTTTAGGTTTGTTACTGTCTGAAGACACCAGAACATTACTCCAATTTAAATTAAGTTTAAAAAGAAAAGCCAGGGCGAAAACAAAGCAAAGCAAAACACAACAGACCAACCAAATTAAAACAAACAAACAAACAAACAAAACAACAACAGCAAAACCACCAAAGAAACAAAAAAACCCAAACCAAATCAAACCAAAACAAACAAAAACAACAAACAAACTTCATATTCCTGACCCTTCTGCTTCCAGGGAGAAGCTCAAAAATGGGCCACAAAGGCAGAATGGTCAAAAGGATATTGTCAGAGGGTATGTACTCTGACACATAATCTAAATGTATCATCATAAGTAATTCAATTCCAACCTCATGTCATAATTTTCTGAGTCCTGACAGGGTATTAAACAGGTGAGTCCTATTCTGCTTTCTGCAAGTTTCCAGACACCTTCAGTGCCAAACACTGTGTGTGCTGGCCTTGGTTCAACCATGAAGTGTCACCTCTGTGTCCCTTTGAGGAGAACAACCTCAAACAGGAGAAGTGGAATTGACAGTTCTGGTTTAAGTTGGGTGACAAATTGTTACCAAACTTTCTGGCACAGGCCCCCACTACAGGCAGCAGTACATCCCTCTGACCCCTGTGACCCTGAGGGTACAGCCATCCTCTTTGAGCTGCTTATGCACATTCTCACTCCAAGACTGAAAGGGCAAGCAGCTCAGGCAGAAGGCCAAAGGCAGCACACAGAAATCCTCACAGGTTCTAACACAGCCCTCCCAGTGCAAGGGAGCTCAGAGTCAGGTTCACACAAGGTCTGGATGTCAGTGTTTCAAAGAAGTTCTCAGAGTTTTCATGTGGGTTCCCATGGTACTGTACAGTGAACTTCAGTCCTGCCCTGCTGACAAACTCAAGTCTTTTGTTAGCAGGATAAGCAAAGTGTTTTCACTTCTACTTACCACTTAAGACAAAAATAACTTGTGTGGTTCATTCTGTCCTCTGGCTACAAAAGTCTTGTCTTACTTGGTGGTTTGAGGATTCAGAAAACACAAACTGAGACAGAAAGATTGTTGCTATTGCAATAAAAGAACTTTTACATCCTCTGCTGTTTTTTAAGAAATAATCAGTTATTACTGGATGTGTACAAGAGCTAGGACAAAAGCTCCAAACCTAAATTTCTCTATACCAACAAAAAATGTGCAGACAGGATGGAGAAAAGGAGATACTTTCTTTAAGGGTCGTTTTCCTCCTTCAGGGCTGGGGACATAGAGGGGACTTTGCAGTATTGGGGCAGGGTCTTCAACAGGCCAAAGACTTGAATGAAGTTATGCCCTTTCTTCTACTGTGCACCTCCTGTAGACACAAAACCTTACTAGGACACAATTAAAATATATTACATAACTATTAGTAGTAAAAATTCATCTAAAGAAGGGAAAAAATATTTTATTACATCTGTTAACAAGTGTATTCCTGCCAACATCACATCTCTATGGAGAGCATACACTGCAGGCTCCTCATGCAGGTTCTCCCAGCCCATCCTGCCCTACACTCCCAGAGTGTTCCCCAAGTGCATGGCCCAAGCTGTTCAGGAGGTAGACACATATTATCTCTTCCCTTCTTAGGGCTCCCATTTTTAACAGGCTGCAGCAGCAAAATACCTTTTTCTTTCCCAGGTACACCAAGGAGGGAGGGCTGTTGTTGCTTCTGTTTGTTTCTTTCTGTTTTTCCTTTAAGAAAAATAATAAGGAGTTTTTGCCATTACCAGGAAGCACAAAGAAAAGGGAAGAGCAGCTGCCTCTTACACCAGGACAAGCTAGTGGGGAGACAGAGAGGTCCCAAATAATTACAGTCTCATGCTGGATCCCAGCCTCAGGGCATCTTTTAAGTGGAACAGGAGCCCATTTTTTAGAGCAGGGTGCTGTGGATTGCTAGTGACAATATTGCTATATGCAGTACTTGAATTAGGAAATAGAAACAAATTAAACTGCTTCACCCTTTGTGTGACAGAGTTCATAACAAATCACTGAAAAAGCTATCACAAAGCAGGCAAATTTCTCTGAAGAATGCTTTCCCTGTGCTTGCAAGGTGAAAGCAGGCTTGGTAAAAAATAATACTTGCATTATTTTCTTATTGCTAAGGGGCTCAATCATTAAAGTTGTGCACTTCAAACATCTGATTAGCATCCTAATAAATCCATTAAAGGACTAATTTATCACAGTGCCATTTTGCCACTTGGCCAAGTGGAAACAGGAGGCAAAAAATTACAGTGAATTAGAGGAAAAAATCTGCAGCTTTTTGTTTCCTTTGCATCACTATAAAGATAACTTCATGTATTTTGAATGAGGTTAATTTTAAACAATTTTCTCTCTTCTTCTTACCTTAAGTGCTAAGTGGTTGTGGCAAGGTTAAATCCTAAAGGACGAGATGAGGTTTTGCTGTTAAACTTCTACCACAGTATTCAGGCAGTCAGGGCTGCATAGGCTGTGATTTACTCTTGATGGGATGCCTGAAAAGTTGTTAGTTCTAATCAAATATGACTTGGAAAAAAGAATCATGCCTACTGTATTCATTCCTCCTTTAACAGTAATTAAACAGATCAGACAGAAACAGAGATTTGGCAGGATATATCTACATTGAAAAGTAGCTCTGTGCAACAGGATGGATTTGTAGAATCTCTACAATTCAAATTTGTAGAATTTTAATTATTTGGTGCTGAGAATATATGTGTCCCCAGTACTGGAATTTTGAAGGTTTTGATTCAGTCTGCTTCTGATGTGGTCAACAGAGTGAACACTTCCTCATGACTGGAGCACACCTTAGATTTCATTTCTGTTAACACAGGCCAAAACTTCACCACAGTGCAACTCCAAGTCTGGTAAGTAGGAACTTAACACATTTGGATTCACATCCAAAGTCTGTTCCTTGTTTGAACTCAAACATTAATAGAGTTGCTGCCTTTGAGTCTCTCAACTAAGAGGTTCTGGCATGCATGGGAATTTCTTGGCCATCTCCATGGCATAGCCAAAGCTACTTTCTCTTTGGAATCTAGTCTTCCTACCGTGGTGGGAATAAGGGTTATTAAAAATACATCCTTGCAGAGATTACAGGTGGGTTTCTGCATCTGTGCAACACATTATGTTCCTGAAAGAGAGATTTACAGTCAGATCTACAGGATTGCAATGCACAGGTGTGAAAAAATAGCTGCATCCAGGGTCCTGGAAATCTAGGATATTATTTAGACAATGAAATAAACAAAATGAATATTTAAATGTCTGGCATTAATACTATTTTGCGAAAAGTATGAGTTGTGAAGCAGATATAGCTGAGAAGATTAGTCATTGCAAAGTTTAAAGAAACAATTAGACTGTAAACACAATTTCAATGATTTTTTTAAATATAGAAAACATAAAGACAAAGAAAATATTTTAGAAATTAGGTGAAACTTTCCAAAGTTGGAAAAAATTGTGTCATCTGTAGTGTTTCTGCACTGTCTGTTCTGAAAAAAAAGGACAGTAGGTATTTTAAAATACTACCTAAAGAAGAACTTTCTACCTGCCTTTTTTTTTAAAATTTCTAAGATAATAGGAAAAAAATCAAAACAAAACAAAAAAGTCTGTCCACAGTAAGGGATTTAACAATAAGGTATCTCTTTATTGGACCAAAGTGTGGACCAAAGTAAAAAACAGACCAGCATCCATTTCTACAGAAATAATTTTTTTCTGCACCAAAGGCCTCAGCATTCAGTGACAGGTTATTTAAATCACGAAAATTCAATTAAATATTTTTACTTCTACAATTTTACATTGCCTGTCATTTCCTATTTCTGTCCACACCACTCACCTCCTACATGCTGCACATCTTGCTTTTGAATCCTCCTGAAAAGCTCCAATTAATTTATTCATTGTTGGTAGTACTGTATATGTCTTCAAGTTTAAAATGCATGAAGACTCAAAATTTAATTTGAATTTGCCTTAATCCTGTCATCTTTGGATCTTATAATCAAGCTACAGAGCAAAGATATAGTCGAATTTTCTGTAGCTTCACTAGAGAGGTAGTCGTGACTGCAGGATTGTTGTCTTACAGAGAATATTACTTTTCTCTGAGAGAAGACTTCTGCACTTGTGTTCATCAGTAATGACCCTTCTTTCTTTCTCTTCTCCCTAATACTGTCACAAAAGTCATGGTGTCTCTGAGGACCTCTTTTCATGCACAGTTGCTACAGAAGTTGCTTTATATAGCACAAGATTTGTTGCAAAAATGTACAATGAGTTTGGCTTCCCTGACATGCCTGCAAAGATAAAGAATATAAATCCGAGGTTACCACATTTGAGTTTCAAGCATTTTCATGTCCTTCATCCATTTCTTTTTATCCATAAGAAACTGTGACCTCTTGGCTACAGGCCATCAAAAATAAAAGGAGGAAACATCTCTAGGAAATAATCTAACTGACCCTTGAAGCAGAAGATAGATGAGATGACCCCTCAAGTTTTCTTCCAGCATGCATTCTGTGGTCATGCATTCAGTTTTGCACTGAATACTCAGTTCTGGAAAAATTGCCATTATTGTGATTTCATCAATACATAGAAGATAGATGAGATGACCCCTCAAGTTTTCTTCCAGCATGCATTCTGTGGTCATGCATTCAGTTTTGCACTGAATACTCAGTTCTGGAAAAATTGCCATTATTGTGATTTCATCAATACATGTCCATAGGAAGTTTAATTATTAGTCAATTGTGATTCTATTATTCAGTAATCAACAACTTGTGTCCTCGGCAGTTGGAGAGGGATAGGTCAGAATTTCTTTTGTTCTTTGGAAGCTATTTGAAAGAGGAAGTCAAAATCACCACATTTTATTGAATTGCTTATTTTGGCACGTTTTTAAGAGATATATTGCCTAGATCAATAGCTTAAAAAGAGGCTAATTACAAATATGAAATAAGATACATCTGCAAATATTTCTTCTTGACCTCAATGATACAGTATTTCATTTGGAATTTATGAACATTTTATACATCAAGTACTTGTTCATGTGAAGGCTTAAGAAAAGTCTCGAAGCATACATTTGCTCATTAAAAGAATAAAGGGGAAAAAGAACAAAGCTATAATAAAAAAATCTTGTCACCATGGTAACTAAACACAAGCTAATTTTGTAACCAAATTTAACTGTGAGGACAGAATAGATCATTACCTCTATATCACTTAATCAGAGATTAAGAAAACCCCTAATAAATTATTTCTCAATAAACAATAATTACCTGAATACAGAATTCTTTAAAAAGTCATGAAAAGACATAGTTTCAGACATGTTTGAATGATATCATCAAACATTTTCAGACAAGTACCTTTGTTTTAAAACTTTTAGAGGTTATTGGCAAAGAAAAAAACATGTGAAGTTAATGATTACTTTGCTTTCAAAGAAGATGGTAATGTCTAAAGGCTAACTACCTGTGCTATTGAAAATATTCCCCCAAAGTTTTTTAAAGAGGATCAAAATTGTACCCAGTGTTCTGCAATGAGAAAAAAAGTAGGAGATGTGTTTGATTGGCAGAAGTGCACAATGAGTGATGAGCTGCTCACATTACCTACGCACCACCTACCTGTGCACCAAACGTGTGAGAATTTACAGGGGATGTGAATCTTTTAAAATGCCACAGAGTTCAAACACCTCAGATCAGTAAAGGGACAAAATAGATCCATCAGGCTAATTACTATCAGCAGGCAAGAAAGAAACATCAGATTAATTTCTTTGTCCATTTAGGATTTGACCTTTCAGCTGAAGCTACCAACAAACGTTTCCATCTAACAGCAGTTTTGGTGCCACCTTCTGTGACATGCCCACTCATCTACAGCTTCTACCACTTGCATCTTCCAATAACTGAATACCCACTTCATTATTAGGACCTGGATTGCACTGAGGAACACATTTTTATGAGTTAACACCTATGCAGCCCTCACAGAAAGTCTGGACTTCTCTAGTTCACTATAATATATTGCCTGCTGTCCTGTACTTTATGGAGCAAAATATTAATGGGCAGTATAACAAATTCCCCACCTAAATAACTTAGTTTAGTGATCACCACTTCATGGCACACTGCAAATGTCCCTATTCCTTTTTGAAGATTTAATCTGCTATGAAATGCGCAGAGTCTCTTTTATAGTTCTGGTACAGACAAAGCTATTCTGAATGAAAACGGGGCGTTTTGTTTTGGGGTTTTTTTTTGTTGTTGTTGTTGTTGTTATTGTGGTTTTGGGTTGTTTGTTTTGTTTGTGATTTTGTTTTGATTTTGTTTGTGGGTTTTTGTTTGTTTTTGCTTTTAATAATTTTTGTATGGTTCCATCAGGCCTAATAGAACAGAAATAAGTTACATATCTTACATCATAACAATTATGCATTACTTTCAACTCCTGATAAAAGCCCATAAAGACATTTCTCAATAGCACTGTCAGCAAGTTTTCTTTCAATACTTCCTAACAACCAGCTAATTATACACTATGTCAGATGCTGGACTTATTTTTTCCCTCAGGCTCATTGTAGGATTGCCTTCATTTTAACTTCATGTTACTTCTTATGTGGTCAGATACCATTTCCACTTACCAATGAATATTTCAGTATTTTATATTAAGTATTCATTGGAGCAGGAAATCAAATGATGCTGTTTTGCTTCCCTACCAGGTAGCCTAACTACTGGCCTGTATAGCCCCAGCCTTTTCTGCTTTCTGTCTTTCACTTAATGAATTTTTAAATAGTGTGCACAAAGTGGATTTATTACAAAACTTAAGGACTGGTAGAAAAACTTCATAGTCCCTGATTCTTAAATTAATGGTGTCTAAAAGAAGAAGGGGGAGAAGATATACACTTAATCACATTAAATGACATCAAAATGCATATTGGGACTTCTGTGTTCCAAAAGCAAATTTCTGTCTTGTCAATTCTGCCAGTATATGTTATATGATATAAACTAAGTGATTTGAAGGTACCAGGGTTTAGGCAATGATGAGTAAAATTTAGTTGCAGAGTCAGGTTCAGTGGCTGCAAGCCTAATGGATATTCTGTGAACATTAGTGGGAGCTAAGTGCTATGCTGAAGCACTTGGAGGAGCATGTGAGTACATCATCTTTTTGATGTATCCACAACAGAGTATCCAGACTCCACAGGATGTATCTGATTGCTACAGAGACAGCAAATAGTTTTCTGTTTCTTAAACAACCTCAGCATGAAAGTCATCCTTAGAAGCTCTGTGGAATTAATTTTCCACATTTCACTCATTCTTTTATTGGTGGTTTCCAACTCTAGATGAAGTGCAAGTGAGTGAGGACTAAGGAAATATACTAAGCTCTTGAATTAAAAAGAATTTTCTCTGAGTTTAATTATTTCTAATTTTGATGACAAAAATAACATCAAGTGAAGCATGTTAAGAATTCAAAACCATTTACTGAGAACGTGCTGTCATAATTCAAATCCATGCAATCCATGAAACAATGCCAGCATCATCTCACTTTACAATAGCAAGTCATTTTAGCTCAGCATTTCAGAGGTTCTATTACAATCTCCAAGAAGCAATAAACATCTTGAAGCAACTTTCATTAAGATTTTGTTCTGAAAACGGGCAAAATGAAATAAAGCTCTGAGAAGACAGGCTCGCTGAGGTATCAATGACATTAAGAAAGGGAAGATATGAGTTTTCTCTCTCACTGCAGCCTCACCTCAGTGGATAAGGGTAAAACAACACAGGGAGGATAGGAAACACTCAAATTTTCCTTACTGCATAACTGAAGCAGGGCTGGGAGAGAGAGACTACTCTGAATCAAACCTACCCTGCATATTATAAAGGGACTGTATGATAAGGAGACAACAGGTTGAGTAAACAAGGTTGGTTTCATGAACAGAAGAGGAAACATCCATGGATTCACCACACAAATCTACTAACACAGGACTGAGCAACTGTTATGCCAGAATGTTATGCCAGAATACTTATGCCAGAACCCTACTTGGTTGCCTAACTACCATAAGGAAAACAACTAGGGAGAGCTAAAACTTCATGGACAGATGATTCTGGAAAAGCCATCACATATTTGAAACAAATCTGCAAGAAGAAACATATTTGAAACAGATCTGCAAGAAGTCAGTCCAGCTTTACACTATTTATTGCCAAGAGGCAAGTCTCTTCAGTAGTGGAAGATGATGAACACCTTATTCTCTACCTCTGCACAAAACCAGTCACTCGGGAAGCATCTTTGCATCAATAGAAAAGATGGCACTAGTAATGAAAGAGGCAAAAGAGCTCTGATAGAGCACACTCACAGAGTAAACAAGTTCAATAAAAAATTGATCTTTTCCTGATTGAACAACAGAGAAAGCAAGAATATGCATTCCAAATGCAGATATATGGCATTTAATGCCATTTGTCTTTAAGAGAAAAAGGGGAAAAAAAGACAACATGGCATACCATTTCTCCCTAGAAATCAAAAAGAACTGCATCTGGAAAGGAAAGTGGAGGTCTAAGCAAGTGTAAGGGAAGTGAAGAGAGATGGCCATCAGGCAAGTTCTGTTCTCAGCTGCTGTATGAAAAAGATTAAATGGTGTCTCTTCAGCTCAGAGCAGCCATGCCTGGAACACCTGATTAGCCTGGCTGGAAGAAACAGCATCCAAAAAGAGAAGTGATAAGGAAAAAGTCTTGCAGAAAAGAACTTGACACTGCATGCTCTATTCTTTCTTTTCTTAGATGCAGGGGCAGACTTGCCCTGTGAGAAACTTGACAAAACATAAAGGGCAACCTCTTCATGCTCAGGTAAAAGAAGTAAAACATTTACTATGCCATGAGATCCTCTACTTCTGGCAGTCAAGGACTGGATAGGTTCTCCTGAATCAATATCAGACTTTTACTGCACATTGTAAGTAGCTCTAAGAATATGGCTCTTCTTTTAGAACACCATATATTTTAATTTTAAAAATTCCACTTGTGGGTTATACCTGCTGTTTTAGGCTGAAGACATTAATGGATTCGTAAAGTTAATACTGCAGTTAATCTATTCCTACAAACTATTTTAAAAATGGTACAGCCATCTTCTAAAATGTTCATCCAAGTAATGTCTTTATTTATTGCTGTTGGTTAAGTTCTATAGTTGCTAAATTATTAAGTCCTACAGTTCTAAATTATTCCTTTGTCTAAATCACAGCCTAAAAGCCATTTCAATATTCTCCCATTAGTTTTAGGTGACCTTTCTCATTCCCTTTCCTATTAAGATATATGGTTTAATAGAACATCCAAAAAAGTAAGCAAACAACCCTCATAGAAAAAAAGTATTTATTACAGCTTTTTTTATATTCCTGTACAAATAGGAAAAATTTCTATTTTTCTTTTCAAAAAATATAATCAGTTGAAAGGAATTTTCTTCCTGGCACCTTCCTTATCTACACTATCCAGGTATTCCTAAAAGTTTACACACATGCAGACAAGCAAAGAATTTTTTTTTCTTTTGTATGTCAGTAAAGAAAACGTTAGGACAGAAAAGGGAGATATAAAAGGATGTGCAAACGCTTCAGATCTTTCTGCTTTTGTACTTGTGAATAGGAATGACTCCTCCAAGTGCTGCAGCTATTGCTAGACTCTAAGTTGATGAGCTTAGGGGACAAAGAGGAAGCATTCCAAGGTTGATAGCTTCTAGTGATGGCATTACCTTTCTTCCTCAGGATAGCTCCAATTGTGTGCCAGGGCTTGAATCTTCCCTCTAATTACTTCCTGACCCAGTGAACAAAACACATTGGTCACACATCCAAGTCTTTCATGCTGTGATTTACTCTTCTTTGCAGCACTATGCTGGGCCATTAGACAAATCATCCATAGCACTTTCTAAGACCATGAGTCAATGAGTTGGATTACTGCCAATTCACAGGAGTCCTACTAAAACTAGCTGTTAAAAGTTATTCAGCAGAGGTCCTGAATTTCTAAAATTATCAGGACTAGAATTTAAAGGTTCCACATAATTTGCAATGGCCTTCAGTACCCTTTTGGAAAGCAACAAAAAAACCCTACACTTTTTAAATAACCCTTATAAGAAATGTTTGCTATTATATAAAGTATCTCCCTTTTCATGGGCCCCCCTGGCAGCCAGGAGAACCAACCCTGTCCTGGGGGCATCAGGCACAGCATCACCAGCTGGGCAAGGGAGGGGATTGTCCTGCTCTGCTCTGCACTGGGGCAGCCTCACAGTTTTGGGCAACACAATGTAAGAAAGACATTGAACTATCAGAGAGTGTCCAAAGGAGGGCAATAAAGATGGTGAAGGGCCTTGAGGGGAGATCATACAAGAAGTAGCTGAGGGCACTTGGTCTGTTCAGCCTGGAGAAGAGGAGACTGATGGGAGACATCACTGCAGTCTGCAGCTTCCTTCTGAGGGGAAGAGGAGGGGCAGGCACTGATCTCTTCTCTCTGGTGACCAGTGACAGGACCCAAGGGAATGGCCTGAAGTTGTGTAAGGGAAGATTTAGGTTGGATATCAAGATAAGGCTCTTCACCCAGGGGGTGGGCACTGAACAGGCTCCCCAGAGCAGTGGTCAGAGCCCCAGGCCTGACAGAGTTCAAGCATTTGGACAATGCACTCAGGCACAGGGTGTGGCTCTTGGGGATGGTCCTGTGCAGGGCCAGAAGCTGGAGTCAATAATCCTTGTGGGTCCCTTCCAATTCAGCATATTCTGTGATTCATGAAAAAATTCATGACAAAACCATTTTTACTTGCAAACAAGACCATCTGCAACTCTAGATATAGCTAATCTTCACTTTTTTTGGCCTGTTTCATTGCCATTGGGGCAGGGAAGGAGGCATGCCTGCATAAACTACTAAGGCTATAAAAGGAAATCTTGGTTCATTTACTGTGGCTTGATCCTTGCAAGTGCTCAAATAGTCTTTTGAAAAGAGAACTGATGAATTTATTATATACATACCACTTACTGCAATAACAACAACAACAAAAAAATCCAGGCCTCCTAAATTCTCATGTGGTATTTAGTAAAAAGAGGGATTAATTCTCCAAAGTCAATTCTATTCTTAACATTCAGAAGTTCTGCTGAAATGATGGAGATAGGAAGTATGGCTGTAGGCACAAAGAGCCAAACCTGTGATAGAAAAGCAAAGCTAGGCTATTCTTTTTTTTTAATCTAAGCAGTAGTTTAGACTGAAATTATAATCTCAATAGAATTTAAATCAGTATTCAGGTGAAGTTCTTCAGCACGACTATAGTGCTCTCACACATGGCTTCTAAGGAGCCGTTACAAATAGATTTTTGCAAGGTACCACATTTTTGTATCACTTCTTCTGAATACCTTAAAAACCCAACTGTATCATTAATACCTCAGTCTAAATCCTAGGATAATCTTTAACAATGAAGGATATAAAGAAGGGGAGAAAAAAGCATTTAAATAAAAAATGTGTCATTTAGTAATGAGCAAATATACGGGGGCTTCTGCTTAATTTCTGTTTGAAAATACAAGTCCCCACAGTGTGAAACTGAGCAATATTGGAGCAGAAACCATCTGTCTGTGCTACAGGAATCCCAAGAGATGCAGATCATGATTGAACTCCATTATTGCTGACATTTAACAAAGCCATTAAAAGAGAGTGCTCTCATTCCTACCACTTACAGTCAACTATTGAGTAAATCTAGTTAAGGTGAAGAGCACAAATTTGGAAGGAGATGAGGACAGGAAGGTTGTAAGGGCATTTGGGCCAACATGATGCATTTTTAATGGCTAGCAGAAACATGAATACACATATATGCCTGCATGTACATGTGAATGCTGTTATAGGCACACACAAGCATAATGGCACTTGTCATGACCACTCGGCAGTGAGCCATTGGGTCCCTCACTTACTTCATCAAGGTCAGCAAGGGAAGATTGACTTTGAGTGTGAAGACATTAGCACCTAAGGAGACTGTGTATCTCAAGTAGATGACAAAACATGAGACTGAACAGATGACGAATCAAGCAGAAAGTGAGAACTGACAGAGAATGTGAGCAGACAAAAGAAAGGAGTTTTCAAGAACATTACTGCGATGTAGAAAAGGGTGGGATACAATAAAAAAAAAAAAAATTTCCAGCTTGTGCCCACTGTCTCTGGTCTTGCCACTGGACACCACTGGAAAGAGCCTCCCTCTGTCCTCTTTTGCAGCCTCCCTTCAGGTATTTCTATGCATTGATGAGATCATCCTGAGCCTTCTCTTCTCCCAGCTCTGTCAGTCCTTTCTCATATGAAAAGTGTCCCAGTCTCTTACACATTTCTGTGGGCCTTCAGCCATGTGGCCACTTCAGTCATGAGTGTGTCAGTTTTCCTGTACTCTTTTGCAAATACCAGGATCTTTGTCTCTATCTTTCTGAAAACTGAAGCTTTTCAGCCAGTGAATTGCTACACTATTTTCCTGTTAGAAGATCAAGGAAAATTATCTTCAATTACAGATGTTCTGATGATTCCTGGTCTTGTGATGTATAACATCCCTTCCCAAACAGATTTGAAATTGGCTAGAGAATACAATTATTCCACATTCTTCATACTTCAAAGCCTTGTCCAAAGCCCAGGGTATACATAGGAGCTCAAGCACATTTGATTTCCTGATTCTATGAGGAGGAGCTGGGGTTTACTTTTGCATCTAGAAACTAGAGCAGAAACAGCTGCTGGGAGTTGCATTTCATTTGCAGCACATTCATGTACAAACTCTGTGTAGAATAATGCTGGATGACATTTTAAGATCAATGTGAATCTTTGAATCAGAGCAGAGCCTTCAGGAAAAGAACTGACACTCAGTAGACAAAAAAGCCAGGCTCATTTTCTCTTTTCATAGTGATAATTTTGTATTGTCATTACACTTCTTAAGAGAAATTAAGCTGGCCTGTTTTCCTGACCCTTCAGACAAAATTTTCTGGAGTCAAAACATCAGCTTGCTTCCTCTTTAAATAAAATGGGATTACAAAAAGAAATGAAAGGTCTTTAGAATTATAAAATAGTCTTCTGCTGCTCATGAATTCCTATAGTAACAGGAACTGAGCACATTTGATATCTTTTCAGTATAATGCATTTCAATTGAGAGCAAAAAAAATTTTAGTTATAGCATCCCTTGAAACAAAGCAACTAATACTAGCCTTCAGAGTGAATCTTCATAGGGCAATAAGGAAAACTTAATGAGAATTTTATTAGTCATCCTGCACAAATACTTCAAATGGCTCAAGGAAGAGAAATTATAAAGAAGGTGCTGTGTATATACCATTGAAAGGAATGTTGGATCTTCATTTGCAGTGATAAAATTCCATACAAATAGAATAAATTATGACAAGTACTGTTTTTCATCCCTCATCACTTTAGCAGCTCAGAACAGAGTTAAATTGCTCTGCAGCACTGAGTAGCACTTGAGACACAGGAATGGTCAGGCTGCTAGCAAAACAGGTTTCATTTTGACTGGTGTTTAATTTCTGCATTGTTGGTCCTGACCCTTCAGTAAATGATGCTCTGAAATTAGTGCTGGGAGCTGCAACAAAAGGATGTGGCCACTCATCTATTTCTTCACAAACTAGCAAAATCCTTAACGGTGCAGTCCAGAGAATTAAGTCATTATATTCAAGCATTCCATCACCCAGTACCCAGTGTGGATTTACAGAGGCTTGAATTACACACTTTAGATCCTTGCAAAGTGAATAGGGGCAGTAAGTTAAGAGTGTAACACACAGCTGGCTTGCTTTCTAATTAGGATCAAGGCAGGTATCCATAAGTAGTGATAAAGTCAGTCATATACAATATATCATTTCTTCATGAAATTTTAGAGTGCCTGTGGGAAACAGTTTTAGAACCTGACACACTTTAAGACATATAAAAAGATTTCAGCCACAGCAACCTAGGGCAAAAGAAAAATTATTTGTGTCAGCATCATAAGGTAATAAATTAATTCAGGCAGGACACAGCAGACATAGTGTCAGTTCTTTCCTCAGACTTCTCCCACCTCCAGCAATTCTCCTCCTCGCAGCAGTTCTCTAAGCACAGCACAACTGTGTAAGGGTAAAGGGAGAAGCACTTTTTGTCCATCCTGTTAGCAGTAAGACACCGTGCAGCAAGAAGTTACAATACAGAAAGCTAAAAAAAACAGCTAAAAGGCTCCTGTAAGCCACACAAATCCTTGGAGCCTGACCCCAGAGAAGCTCAGAACAGTTCAAACACCAACTGTCTCGCCCCACATGTGAAATGGCCAAGCAATGCTTTACTGCCATTGGAATTAACAATGAAAACCTGGCCAAAGAGGAGGAGGTAGCTGGAATCAGGATGCTCCTGGTTATGGCTCTTGTCTTTCCAAGTAACCATTACACATGATGAGCTCTGCTGCCCGGGAAGCGCCTGAACACCTGCCTGCTGATAGGAAACAGTGAATAAATCCCTTATTTTGCTTTGCTTGGGTACAGATTGTCTCACTCATTAAACTATCTTTATCTCAAGCCACAAGTTTTCCTGGTTTTGCTCTTCTCTTCTCCATCCTGCTGTTGGGGGGAGGGAAGAGGAGGAAGAAAATGGACAGGCAACTGGGTGGGTGCTCAGCTGCTGGCCTGGCTCAGCCCACTGAGGTTAGACCAGAAAGACTGGTATTTACCATCAGTGGCCATGGGCACTACTGAAACTGGAGAGTGTACACCTCTCCTTGAATAGCTGTTGGCTTTGATACAGTTGAGTAACTTCAGATAGCAGAGGGTGACACGCTGGCTGAGACTGCCACCAGCCTGAAAGACAGAGCACACAACTGGGGTAGCTGAGGACAAGGCTACAGTGAAAGGAAGACCAAAAGGAAAGCCAAACCCAAATCTTCCAGGTAAGGTCTTCACCTACAGTCACACTCAATCGATATCACCATGCATCTTTCTCCAATTACTATTACTCATGTCTAAGAAGTAGATGAATCTGTCTAGGCTGTAAACCAATTAAACATCAAATAGCTACATTGGATTGGCATCGTGTCCAAACCAATAAAACTAGAGGACATGAAGGGAAGGAAAAGAAAAATCAAAAACCTGCGTCCTTTATCATGGTATAGGGACTACTTTAGAGCACCAAACCCTGAAGACCAGACAAGTCAAGGTTTTGGGGTTTTTTTAACACCTATTGAAAAATTCTGAAGTGCTCAACATAGTGATGCTTTAGTATCTAGGTCTCCATTCTGGAAACAAGTACAATACAATATAGATTCTTCATCAATGTCTTAGAGTAAAAAAATAGTGGACTACCTCTTATAAGCTGGAGAAAATAAAAACATTTTCCTATAGTTCATTCATATAAATTAGAAAAGTTAGTTGAAAAGATACCAATATGAGGCAAACTTGTACACAAGTGGCTGAGGAATGATACTAATGCATCTTTAGTTAGGCAACAAAGGAAGAACACAGATTTTAAGAACATAGCTTTCAAGACAAATTTACTGGCTAGGATAGCTAGGAGACAAGGATAGGGTGGGGTGGGGGGAGATTTTTCCAGTTACTACAGAATGACAGTAAAAACACAGTAGAAAAATAAAAATCCTTTAGCAGACAAAGGATGAGAATTCATGAGCTGTTCAGCAGGCTGAAACTTGAAAAAAATCAGTACATGAAATAAAAATAGGTTCAAATTACCAAGTGTAGAAGACTCAAATGAGAAAGTCTAGGATAAAGTGAGAGACACATTGTTTCTTGATAATAATCACAAAAAAAAATTCAGTACATGAGAGTCACAAGAGGAAGTGCAAAGAAAGTGAAAAGAAAAAGAAGGCAAGAATTCTGTGTGAATAAGGAGAAGAAAGACAAAACCCATCTGAATCAGTGGATATTGAGATGTTTTAGAAAGTATCAGACATTATTATCATCATCTCTGAGTTTTCAAAATTCTGGCCTAAAAAAATGTTTGGTGTGACCCACACTGCAACTCTCACTGTGTTTTTTATCTATTATTCTGCATTAGAACTGATGAAAATCAGGGGCCTGAAGAGAAAAAATTCCAGAAAAGATGGAAAATGTCATTATCTGCCTTTCACAGGGGTACCACAAGGAGTCAAAAAAAAAAAGAAAAAAGCATAAAATACCTTGAAGTCAATTCCAAAGAAGAGACTAGAACATATAATCAAGCCTATTTTCAAACAATGCACAGACAGTGAAGATGAACATTTAACCTGTCAAGAGTAAGTCATTGAATCAGTTGCATTTTCTTCCACAGCATTTTTCTGTACTTTTCTTGTACACTTGGTTCTGTGGATAACATCTTCTTGCTATCTTAACTGAATAGCTCTTACTATCAGGGTTCTAATGTAAAAACAGGAACATGAGTGCTAATTAACAGGGGGAGGGGGAGGGAGGGAGACTGTACACCTCTTAAGTGCAGCACATTATCGCATTTTGACTTGCTCTACATTATTTGCTTAACTTTCAGAAATTCTGTCACAAAACAGCCTGTTTCCATGAGTGATTTTTTTGTCACTGAAATTGATTTACAGCTTTTCAAAGATTTATTTTTGCCCCAATTTATCTTGGCAGTCACCAGCAGTGGATATACAGCCTTGCTTTTCCTTCTTAAAGAGGAATCAGTGGAAGTCACAGTTGCAATCTTTTCTTCATTTGCTCCAAGACAATATTTGAAAAAATGATAAATTTCTTGTTGACTAAACCAGAAAAATGGGGCATTAACGTCAAATGGGCCACTTCTTTCTATAGTGTGAATTCAACCTCTGAAACACACATAACCTACACATCTATAAATGCTTTAAATCCCCATGAAAACACCACTGTGCTATAAATTATAGTCCAACACTCCTGCCTCCAATCTCCTTTTGTCGTGGTTTGACACTGGCCCAGCGCCAGGCACCCACGGGAGTTGCTCACTCACCCTCCCCTGCCACAGCTGGGCAACAGAGGGAAAGGAAAAGAAAAAAAGTTAACAAAGGCTTCATGAGTGAGATAAGGACCACGAGAAATATTTCAAGGGCAAAACAGGTTCAACTTTAGTTGCAAAGTGAAATTTGTTACTACCAGAATCAGAGGAGGATAATGACAAGTAAAATAAGCCCTTATAACACCTTCTTCTCCCCAGCCCCTCCCTCCTTCCCACCAACACTGCAGGAACACAAGGCATGGGGGTTTGGTCAGTTCATCACCGAGATTTTCTTCTGCCGCTCTGTGAGAGCAATCCCTCCCCTGTGAGACCGTGGGGTCCCTCCCACTGGAGGCAGTTCTCCAGGAACTTGTCCAGTGTGGGTTCACTCTCACGAGCAGCAGCCAGACCTCACCTGCTGCAAACTGGAGTCCCTCCCAGGGGCACACAGTCCTCCCAAAACTGCTGTGACGTGGGTCTCTCTTCCCCAGGGTGCAACCCTCCCAGACAGGCTGCTCCAGCCTGGAAGTGAGGGCCCTCTCTCTCCACTCTGGATCTCTGCATTCCCTGTGGATCCCCATGGGCTGCAGGGGCACAGCTGCCTCACCATGGTCCCACCACGGATTGCAGAGGAATCTTGGCTCTGGCACCTGGAGCACCTCCTCCCCTCTCCTTCCCCACTGACCTTGGTGTCTCCATGTTGTTTCCCCTCACATGTTCTCACCTCCGCCTCTTCTCTGACTAGAAGCAAAACCTGACTTTTATTTTGACTTTCTTCTTAAATATGTCATCACAGAGGCATGACCAACCTCTTTCATGGGCTCAGCTTTGGCCAGCAGCATGTCCATCTTCAGAGCCATTAGGGATTTGCTCTGCCCAACATGGTGGGAAGCTTCCAGCAGCTTCCCACAGGAGCAATCTTTGTGGCGCCCCTGCTACCAAAAACCAGGCCATGCCAAACCAATACACCTTTATGCTCTCACCTTTAAGTAGTTTCAGAGAGACTACCAGAAAATCTTGAACAGCAGGTTAGAAGCATTTTTCATGAAAAAGAGACCTTCACAAGACAGATGTTAGAGATAGAGGCTCTAATGTGTGCTGGTGAGCATGTTTGCAAGCCTGTCTTTAACAGCATAAGCATCTGGAAGCATAATGCAGGATTTTGCAGTGCCTTGAGACAGGCACCTTCCTTCTAAAAAAAACCATAAGAACAGGTTAGCCATGACAGACTCCATAACGTTCCTAAACACCATGTTCCAAAAGTTCACAGTTCTTGCTATTGGAACACTTATTCTAGAATTTCATCTGGCCCGTGCCTCCCAGTCATGTCTTGACACCTAATCATTCCTGCTAGCCTCCCAAGAATTTTATGTGATTTGCTCTCAAGCTTCTTAAAGGCCATACCCAGAGCAGCAGGATCTATTCCTCCTGGTCAAGTCTTAACATTTTTAAGTGGAAAAATGATTTTGCAGTTCTTGAAGGTCAGCTACCCATTTCTGTGTTCCCATAAATTTGTTGAGGGCTGAAAAAAACTGTAGCCACAAACTGTACTTGTTCATCTTGTAATGCACAAGTAATTTTCAGAGAAATTTCTAAGCTAGACCCAGTAGACATTTGTTCTTTATTTTGGCTCTGTCTGGTCATATTAACCATTCTTGGCATTTCTCAGAACTCCTAAAAATTCATTTTTTTATTCTACAGTGCTTGCATTCCTCCTCAAACTTAAACTATTTGCAGGTTTATTGAATCTATTCTACATTTCAGCATTGTGGTCCAATCATAATGTTACTATAGTATAGCACTGAATACAAGGAAGATGAAAATACCCAACCTAACACATTTTTCTGGGTTTATTAATGATCAGTTAACACCTTTTGAGTGCAGCTCTCCAATCAGTTTTGCATTTAGGCTCCAGGAGGTTTCCCGACATTGCTTATCAAAACACTATCAGAACCCACAAAATGCCTTTCCTTGTCCACAGTGCCCATACCTTTCTCAGGGTAGGAAACTGATTTCAGTAAATCTGTGGCAACTACTACGTATCTGCTGGCAAGCTTACAGGTATCTACCAACTATTCAACTGTTTTTTCTTGGAAGCTGATGGGGCTGGCTTTTTCTGAATACTACTTTCAGCTCTACAAGTGAAAGAAACCCTCAACTTGCTCTTTTTTTTCAGTGTTGTGACACATCATCACTGACTTACCCAAAAGAGCTGAAAGAGTCTGACATTTCATCAGCCTTTTTTCAGGCAGGATGGGGAGGTGGGACAGGTTTTTGGTAGGCAGCAGCAGAGGAATCTGGTTGATTTTAGGACAAAGTTCAATAGGCTTAACCCAACTGGTAGTATCTTACTGAAGTACCTTCTTAGTATGTCCCATCTTCATACAAATCTAAATTTTACCTTTTCATCACTGGATTAAATCTTTCAGACACCAGCACACAGGAGTCAGCTAACTGACCCTTTCAGTGAAGACTGGCTTAACAAAAATGTAGTAAATCCTCTGATGGCCTTAGGCAATGCATGTTGACATTCTTGAGTCACAGGAGTCCTTTCCTGCTTTCTGATGTTCACAGGATTATCTTTTATTGTAATTAAAGTCCTTCCCTTTTAGTTTTGTCTCAAAGATGATTCTGAGCTCACCCTTTAGGCACGTAATTGAGCCTGACTTACTCCATAATGGGTTCTGAGCCCAGCTGCTCAAGCAGTGCAAACACACTTGCATTCTAAGGAACTGGCAGGCAATGACAAGTCAGTCAGCTCATCTATCTCATCAGTTCCTTGTGGATCCTCAAGGATCAAGTGTGCACTGCAGTGCTTCAGCACAACTCAAAAACCCCTCTGTGGTGACCTGTCAAAAAAACATGGCTTCTCTCTCTGCAGGTGACAGCTGTTCCCTAGTCCATGCAAGTCTGCTGCTCTCTGGATACCTGAACAACATGGAAGGGATCTGGGCATAGCTAAGGCATTGCAGAGACCTGCTGCACTTTTGGGTGAAAAATCATGTTATCAACTTGCCATTTAGGCCACTTCTATTTAAACTCATGGTATAGCAAAACATTCCAAAAAATTTTAAAAAAAGGAAGAAAAGAGGCCAAAAAGACACCATATATTAGCAGCACAGAAGTACAAATTATGTAAGATGATGGCATGATGACAGGCAAAGGTAGAGAAAGAGAAGGGGCAAGAAAAGAACCTTGGCAATCAGACTTCCCTAGGACACAGGTCTCCCTTAGCTAGACAAGTGACCTCCAGCGTGGCTAAGAGCATCACGTCCACCTTAATATTCAAGTCTGCTGTCCTGACACGGACATTTCTCTTTTTCTGGTGCATCTTAGTTCTTACAGTTGTCCTTCTGGAGTCTTACACAAATGGATAATCTTTGTTCAAGAGCCTTACAAAGTGACCACTGGCTGGCTGTCCTGAGGTCCGTCACTATCCTTCCCCAGCTCATCACCCCACTCCACTCATGCTGCTGCTTATTTTTGCTATTGTAGCAAAGTAGCAAACTGAGTAGCAGTAAACCAGTGTTGTAGTGTGTTTTTATATTTTGTAATACTTTGTAATAGATTTTTGTATTCCTTTAGTTTCCCTAAGTAGTTTACCCCAAACTGTACCCCTCCCCTATACCTATGTTATCATTCTCCTGGGTTGAGATCATCCCCAAACCCCCCACCCTGACCCTCTGTCAATCACTCAGCATCCCATCCTCTTTATCCAGAACCTTCGGCCAAATCCGTCGTGTGATTAGCCGGAGGCCAAGAGTCAACCCCCCAAGATGTATCCTATACGTTGCCATTCCTCAAGATGCCATCCCTTTAGCATCCTTATTGGTCAACAATGTTATCTACTTTTTGTTTCTACCTCCCTTTAAATGTGTCCTTGGCATAGCTCCCATCGCTCTGAGCAGGAGACCCCCTGAGGTTACAGGAGTCCCTCGGGAGCTCTGAATAAACCTTGGAACAGCCCCCTGCTGAGAGTCGGCCTTTTCCTCTCCCACTGTCTCCAGTGTCTCTCCTGCTGCAAAGGCACTGGCCCAGCTGCCATCAGTACCCTGGGGGCACAGAGAGTGTGTCCCCCCTCTGAGTGTCCTCAGAGTGTCCCCCCTCTGAGTGTCCTCAGAGTGTCCCCCCGCTGTCGGACGCATTGGGGGAGCCCCCCCGTAGTCTGCTGACCCGGGGCTGGCCGGGGGCCCTGAGAGGCTCGCAGGGAGACTGAAAGACAAACCAGTAGCAAACAGAGTGAGCTCACAAACAGTTTAAGCAAGCACTACATGCTGCAGGAATATGCAGAGACAGTCCCTTTTGGCAGCAAACTACTCAAGCAGTTCAGCATGACTCAGTTTCATACTCACCCTATTGTTTCCTTTCCTAAGGGACAATGTATAATTATTCTTAATACAAATAGGCACTGTTTCAACTTCTGCATATATACTTTTGTATTTCACTAGTTAAAAAATTGTTTCAAGAGTAAGAACTCCCTCTGTTTTTAATAACTGTCACTTCCGAGAATTCTGTATAAATACAACATAATGGACACTAAACTTTATATGCTACACCAAACTACACATTTTATTAATGTTACAGAAGTATCCACATTATGAAAATTATGCTTCACATTGCTATCTCTGGGGCAAGGTGAGACATAATGGAAGTTATTTTAATACTTTGGCACAACCATTCCCACCCTAGGAACTTTTTAAAATTAAACTTCATTGCTGTGGAAGAGCATTTTTCATAACTAAGAACTAACCACATGAACACATAATATGCAAACAATATAACTCATTACTTGCTCTTGGAGGAGAATAACTCTACAGCAAAGAACTAGAAGTGCTTTAAGGACAGTTAAAAACTGGCTATGGCTTGCTGGAACTGGGCAACTTCAGAGAGAATCTCACAAACTCTTCAGTGGAGCACATTAGAGAGTTTTATTTTTTCCTTCATATTGATGACTGCCACTGTAGGTGACTGCAGAGCAGGATCCTCTTCAGCACAGCAGGAACAAGAGCAGCCAGCTGAATGCATTACAGTATGGAGAACAGCTCTCATCCATGCAATTCAACAGTCAAGGCCAACACGTAAAGTTTTATAACTGCAATGTTATAAAACTCACATAGGAGCACTACAGATTTAGGAGTGCTGGCATATTTCAAAAAATAATGATGCTGTATGAGCTGTGATGAAATGTAAGGGAAATTAAAAAAAAGTACATCTGTCAACTAGCAGCATAATTTTTGCAGTTAAAGAGCTCAGGATCTGCAAAAGACTCATCAGGAATGGTTTTGGAAAGAGTGCAAACAATACACAGAGAGCAACAATAGGCCACAAGGTACAGGCAGAACATACAGTTTCTTTTATCCATGAGAGGACCATGACTCAGGAGAATTCAACTAGATTATTTAAATGGAACTCCAACACTATTTGAGGATAAATTTTGCAATGTTATTACATAAAATGAGTGGATTCCTCACGGCACTTAAAGATCATTTGCCCACAGGATTGGATTAGAGTCCTGATTAAGCATTTTAAAATACAGGCTGAAAAACAAATGGAAAATCTTAAATGGAAAAGCTTAAAAATTTGTTATTGGAAAATAGCGAGTTAAGTCCTGTATTTAATTTAAATGGAATAGGTAAATCTAAATAAGGCCTGTCAGAAACACATGGAATAAGATTAAAAGTAACACTATCAGGATATGATAGTGATATGCTAATTTTTTTTATGAGATGAGCTCTTCAATTCAAAATATCCCCATCGTATCAGACAGCTCAGAGTTGCTGCTACAAAGATTTTTTTCAGGCACTGGCCTAAAACAGGACACTAATATGAAAATATTTCTATTTCAGTACATTCCTTAAGACAGAAATTCACATGGGTGAGGAGCAGCCCTTCTCTACATTATTCATCCAGCCCAATGATAGATTTGCCAAATCTGAATGACGTACTTATCACCGTGTCTCTGGCATGGGACCTGGGAGCCTTACTGGGAACTGTGAACACACATCCAGCAAGGCTGTCAAAACAGGGCCTGTTCACACATTGCTAAGAGGATGAGACAGAACCATCCTCACATGATTTCTACCGTGGCACCGGAAATCTGTGGAAACAGTTGAAAGGCATTAAAACAGCTCCTCGCTCCACTGTAGGAGGATGCCAGCTTGTCAGGATGCTGATCTTGAGCTTTTTCTGAAACAAAAAATAGACATGCTTCATCTCCAGAAGACAGGACTCCTGCTGGTAGGATGTGAATTTCTACTGTTACCACTTGGAACTGGCACCATTTGTCTGCTCAGCAAGCCTTGCACATCAGTGCTGGTTCCACACACCTCACACGGTAGCACTGATCCCACAGCATGAAAAACCTTTTGTTCAGCAGGACAACATAGCTGGATGAGCAATGAATGCACTTTTAGGTTGAACTACGTTACAGTACAGCTTTTTTCAAGCCTGGAGGACCAATCTAGATACTCTTGGAATGACTCCAAGACCAGAAAAATTATAATTTGCTGCCAGCCAGGTGCACCACTCTCTGGTCAGACCACCACCACCCTTGCCTTGTGGACACACCACAGAGCAACTGGTTATAGAAGCTGCTGCTTCTATTTTCCTTTTTGATGTCAAGAGATATTTAGAAGTCTGCAATGCATCCAATTCAACAGCAGGGACAAAGTTCTCCCCCAGAGCACCGTGATGAGGATTCTTTTCCAGGTGGGAAAAGAAAAGTTTGTTTCACCCAAATTAAGGACAGTGTAATGATCTAGCACTACTAGGCAGGTATTGCAGTCAGCCTGCATGAAGTAGAGTGTATTGTCTGTACTTCAAACACACCAGATATTAGGACATCTGCAGAGAAGGACATCTCTGAATATAGAAGGGACCTTAACTACAGATTATCTAGTAAGTTTGGTAACCCAAACCATGAACTAAGTCTTAAAAATACCCAGAATAAATTTGTTCAAATTAAATGGCTGTTTTCAGATAGGACATGCTCAGACTAAACTTTGCCTACATGTTTTAATCTACCTTTGCTATGAATGTGAAAGAACTAAAGTGGAAGGTCTAATCATCCAGGATCAGCACCCACTCAGCTCCTACCAAATGTTCCTCTTTGCTACATTCCAAAATAGGTGATACAGCTCTTGAGATCTAACTCATCAAGAATATGATTCTATAATTCCATGAAGAGAATCACAGAATGGTTTGGATTAGAAGGGAACTTAAAGGTCATCTAGTCTAACCTCCTTTGCAATGAGCAAGGACAACTTCACCTAGATCATCTGTCCAGTGACGGACTAGAGAAATCTGATTCTCTGTCAGCAAATGAAAGCCTTTTTATAGGCCAAAATTTATAAACCTACAGATCAGGTTTAGGTCCTGCACACCGATAACCAGCAAGCTCTTTTCTCAGCACTCAGCTTTGCTTTACACCACCCTGCAGCATAAAGACTCCCCACAATGCAGATCAGCCTAGAGTGAAGCAGCATTGAGGTGTTAGATACCAGACTGTCAGAAGTGTGGGTCTCTGTGGTGCAACCTTTAAGGGCTGTGGATCTAGCACATCTAAGAGTCTTTCTCTCAACCTTTGTCTTTTCTATGAACAATTGCTTCCTAGAGTTGTCAGCCCCTTCCAGAATATTGCCAGGTACCATCTGGACAATTTCTGAAGCAAGACAGCACAGGACTAAGAACCAGAAATTAAAAAGTCTCCACCAAAAAAAAACCCCATTCTCTATTATTAAGTCTCTTAACTCTATGCTCAAAGACAGTTCAGAAAAGATTACAACTCATCTACAATCAATTCTGACAGTACCTTTCTGCTGCCTCTCAGAGACAGGGACAAGACCAGGTAAGTCTGAAACCTGTTCTACAGAGATTGAATAGTCAAGTATTAACTTTTCAGGAATGTCATTTCAAATACCTAAAACTGATAGCATTTTAAACTCCATTCATTAAAAGTATGCTTTTAATATATTTAATTACTTCATGAACAGAAAGGAAAACAGTTGGGTTTATATTTTCCCAAAGTACTTCAAGCACAAAGCAGCATGTTCCAAATACCCTAGGATCTGAAACCCTTGAGGTATTCGGTAGGACCTCTGTGGTGTTACATTTTATTTAACTGGTATGCTCTGTCTCACCCCTCGAAAATGTAGGGTATATCCCAAGCCTGTGACCCTCCCCTGCAGTATCTGTATCTGTAACCCCATTGGCCCAGTCTGATTCCGCGCCCACTTCCAATCAAACAAACCGCAACAGACCTCCACTCAACATTTTTGAAAATCATACCCTAGAATATCCTGATATCAGTCTCTGTACAACTTAAAAGGCATTCTTTCTAGGCAAGGAAATTAATACAAAAATCATTTCTTTGATAAAAATTTTCTGAAAAAAATAAAGTAGCTGCATCATGGCTGGGAAAATGAGGATTCCTCTGGAGTTCATATTTTCCAGTTATGATTTCTTTTTTCTCCATGCACTAGAAAGATACATCCATCATCAAGAAATTAGCTTCCAAGTTAAAAAAAAAGCTATTCTAGATTCAGGACTTTGCACCTCAAGATATAACAAAACACTTTTCTTTACAATAAACTGAAGTTTTCTTCATTACCCCATTCCAAAAGAACATTCTATGCAAATCAGATCTACATGTCAAATAGCATCCTGCTATTTTTATTTGGAAAGATTGTAAAGGTAGCAGACAATAAGGATGTAGATTTGCACTTTTCTAACTTAAAAGTTTAACGAAGACTAAGTAAAACTCAGAAAACTCAAAAACATGTAGATGTGGTGCTTATGAACAAGATTTACTGGTGGACTTGGCAGTGTTAGATTTACTGTTGGACCTGATAATCTTAAAAGTCTTCTCCAAGTTTTCTAAATGATTCTATAATTCTGAACTTAGGATGTAAATGGTATCTTTAAATTATATACTAAGTGTCAGAATCAAATATTTAAGTACCAGGACACTCCTTCAAAAGGCTAATACAGTGATAAGTCCACAGGCTGTAAGTTTGGGAAGGGACTTATGTGTGTGAGAAATATCATAGTCATTCACACCAAGTCCTTGCTGTCCTGACTGAAGTACTCTTGGCTGAAGAAATACACTTAAAAGTGGTAATGATTAATGTTTAGGCAGCTTAGCAGAAGCAGAGGTATTAACTCAATCTATATTTTACTTGCTTGCACGAAGTCCCACACATTGTAGTGAAAAGCACCATATCCAGACTGGAATTTCAGAAGGAACTACACACTTGTTCAGCTTCACATTTACTTTGAATGTCTCACTATCTCCACTGTTATGCAAGACTTTTGCATTCTCATGATAAGGATTTTGAAATTGTCCTGCAAAAATGCTCAAAAAAAATTAAGCTGTTATATTTTATAGGCAACCTGTATTATTTTCTTTGTAAAAACCACAGATTTTATATCATACAAAATAAGGACTCAACATCAATACAGAAGGATCACGAAACTTACACCTGTGGCTTACCACTATTACCAGTCCTCTATAAACCCAAATTCTTCTGTCTGACCTCCTAAATACACCACACTTCTAGAGGTAAATCTGGAAAACAGCTGTAAATACAGCTCATTAAATGTGCTTAAACTGTCTGTTTATTTAAAAGAAATAACCCTCTTTATAGCTATAAATTTGACTCAAGTGCTGTCACTCATGCAACCTCTCTGAATAGAAGAAAGTCAAAAATAGCCCAGCTTCCAGATAATTTCTGTAACAACCACATCTCACTAAAGCTGAAGAATTTCTGATCCATTTAATTATCCAGAATTGGCAAGTGTCTTAATTTAGAAGCAGAATTTGGTTTAGAGTATTAATAGAAAATTGTATCTTGCCACAATCAAAACAAGGCTTTTATTTCTTTTGGGAAGCACATTCAAAATACACATTTGCAGGAAAAGAGATAGTGATTCTCAATTTCATTTCTTTGCTTTATCTGCAAGAAAAACGACCTTGCAGAAGGTTACAAGAGAACAGATCTACAATAACGTAAGAAGTATTTTCAATATGAACTATAATCTTTAACCTAAGATCCTGAAAAATGTTACAGCCTAATTAAAATTATTTTGATATTTTTAGAAAGGGATAAATCTTTTTTCCTTTGCTTTATCTCAGAAGCAAGGCTTATTTTCCTGCCCATGCCCAGAACTGCATGAGTGCTGTCATTAAGGGCTGAATATCTGCTTACTTATAGGAAAAAAATTACCTTCTACACGTCAGTTACCTTAAACACTTCAACTGTACCTCTGCTATGCACAATAGCACTTAGTATTATTTTAGGATAAACCACATAATAGTTTCTACAAGGGGTAATGCTTTTCCAAGCTCTGTCAACACCAGTTTGAGTTGGCCTACAACAAAGCCAAATAACAGCTGAAAACCCAAGTACAGCAGTAGAAGATACCTCAAAGAAAATGCATAGTTATGTCTACACTCATTCAGAAGCAAATCATAAGCATTGAAAAGGTTCATTAGCTTTCAGCTTAAATAGCCAAATTTTCTGAACATGCAATTACCATCCTTTGCAGCATGGCTCCTGTACAGGTACACTCTACCCAGAAACACATTAGAATTTCCAGTGCAAAAATCTCAAGCCTACCCTGCAATCATTTTCCTGGAATTAAAGCAGAAAATACAAAAAGTTAGCAGATATTTCTTTTCATCTTTACCAGGAAAGGCTTTTCACTTGTTTCTGACAATCAGCAGGAAATCTCCAGCACACTCTCAGCTTTGAATATGGAACAAGCGAAGGCTTGTTCCAAAGATTACAGGCTTTACCATACTTATGACCTGGAACTCTGGATAAACTACCAATCACTGTAGTCCAACTAGCAAAATGAGGAACTATTTGGCACATGTTGCTGAATTCTATCCAACATATTCCTAATGATCTTGGTTTATTTGACATGTCAGCAAGATTTAAGGCTCTCTAGTTTCTAAATGGTCATGAGCCTCCAACATGGTAGACTCTAACTAATGAGAAGTGCAACAACAAAGGTAACTTAAGGCAGGTCTGACAACAGCACTACAGAAGTTTTAAAAGCTCACACTTCAGAGATGGATTTGAAATATCACTCATTTAAAGAAAGCAGTGAAAAAATTCTGATGCTTTTTAGTGACTTTAGTCCAGAAAACAAATCTCTGAAGACTCAGTTGAAGATATTAGATGTTTGCTTGCAAGGTAGAACACTATTTAACATGACTGCAAAGTTTAAATTTACTCCCAAAACTGCAGAAAACTGGACTGTAATTTCGTATTTAACAGCTACATGATTGAGATGTGCTGCTATAGCACCTATGTGGGTGAAAAGTAATTAATTGTTCTAACTGTAAATATTTAAGACAACACAAGAGAAAACTAGGACGAAAATATACTGGAAGTTCTGTTTCTTGGAAGCTCTTGCAAGTATTGATCAAAGCCAAGTATTTTAAGTCACAGCTGTCTTAAACTTCACTGCTAGATTTCTTGATTTGGTGATAATGGATGAAGAACAACAGTCAGAGTTCACACAGTAAACTTCTAGTTTAACACCTCTAGTAAAACACCTCCAGTTCATTTTAAAGGCACAGTACAGCTAAAGAAGTCAAGTTTCCATCACATGAAGTATTTAGAGATGAATTCTTGAGTGCATATTCATTACAATTACACTAGTGCATGGAAAATCATTTAAAACTTTGTCAGTCAAATGGTTCACTGAACTCCTGAAAAATTTTAGTGAGGATGTGGCAGGTGACGAATAATTCTGATTATGAATGCTGGCAGTTATTTACTGCTTCTATGACAGAGGGTGACAGAAGATGTCTGAAGTAACTTTTGAACTCTCCTAGAGAAGCCTGCTTCTTGATAGGTGCAATTAACAATGGGCTGCTTATAAATCTGATTAATACCTGGATAAAAAGACCTGGTACTTACTGAGTCCTACAATTAAAAAGACAAAGTCACCACTTCAAAGGAGGATTGTTGTATTACTGAATATATTATTTAGACAGGAAACTGGACTGGGGAGAAATTCCTGGAAATTAAGGGGGTGCTAGAAACAGGAGAGACCTATAACAAAATGCACCTAGGCACTGGCCAGGCATCTTGGCCAGTGATCCCCTAGGCCTGCACATAGCATGAAGCAGCTGCATGGCAGAAAACCAACACCTTCCCAACAATCTTCCCCAGATGAGCAGTGATCTCCCCAGGGCAAAGTTAGGGCAAAATGGATGTTTTGTATGTAACTGTTTGTAATGTAATTCTGCAAAGCTGTGTTACAAACAAACCTGTAAGAAGGAAGTGACTATTTTTGGTTAAAACTGAAGATGGCAAATTAATAAAACCCACAAAAAAAGGAGGACTTCTGAGCTGTTAACTTTATTTAAATTAGCTCATATAAGTTTTCTATCAGGGCATCTACAAATAAGTATACTCCAAGTTCTTGCTGTGCTCTGGATGCAGCTTCCAGACAGTCAACATCACATTCTACCTTCTGTTTGAATTACTTGGACTTCTTATAACTAATTCCTTGCAAGTTTCCTCAGTTGTCATGTTTAAATAATATTCAGTTAATTCTAGTCAGACAGCTCAGAGTGCCTAGTCAAATTTTAGTACCTACTCTCAGTGTTTGAATACATTTCTCTCCTTTCAAATGTCACACTGGTAGCTAACAGATTGATTGATATTAGTTGAGCAGACCTGACTGCATATTTTCAGCTTATGAGCCCTGTACAACACCAGAAGATGGACTCAATGATCCATGTGCATCCCTCTTCCAACTCAGCTTATTCTGTGTGTGATTCTTCCACATTGCCACATCAACATTTATATTACTGGAACAGTTGGCAGAGAAGGCTTGTTAGAAGACATCAGGTTTTTTTGTTCCTATAGTCCAAACAGCAGTTCCCTGTATTCCTGTATGAACTACACAACTCACCTAAGACCTCCTCCAATACTGAAACTAAATTACAATTCAGAAGTTCCTGAGAGCCTGCTGTTCTCAAATATTGCAGAAATAGGCAGATTGTCTTGAAATAACTTTAGTGTTTGCAAATATGAAAGCAGGACATAATATTAATAACTACCCTACATTCTAATAGCTATTTAACAATTAGTCTTATAAAAAAGACTACCTAATAACCTTTCCATGTGCTTGCATAGACTATAATGTCCCTCAGGTAGCACTGGAAGCTTAAAAACCTGTCCTTGTAAACATTTTCTCTTTCAGAGTCTGTCAAACGATATATGAAGATTTTTTTCATCCTTAGAAATATAGCTCAGTAACTATATAGCTAAAATAGGATTAATTTACAAAGACAACACAAATCACAAAAATATTTCTGAACTGTGTTTATATAAACATATTGGTTTGTAAACAAATTGACAACATTTACTTTAAATATTGAAAGAACTTCAAACTGGACAATTTGCATTAAAGAGAAAAATAAGTTAAAAATTAGTAACATCTTAATTATTCCATTGGTTATGACTAGATCAGGCACCTGAAGTTTCAGAACTGAACCATACTAAAACACTGCAACAGTGCTGGATATTGTAATTTACACTATGATTTCCTTTGAGACAGCAAAAGCCACCTCATAGTTACCTGAGGATTTCCATGGTAACTTAGTGGAGATCACAGTATGAAAATGACTTATTTTTCACAGACTGGAAACTCACCATTTAAATAATATTTTTGGCATACTTTAATGGACAGTCTCTTGTTAGCTCTAGTTTTATACAGAAATCCCAGCAAAACTAATGCAAAAGTTAAGTCAAGTCCTTCTGAGAGTGTAAACTTCATCTGAATCTTTCCTGCACTATTTGCACTGTTTTGCAGGATTTTAGTTGTATTTATGGATAAAAAAGTCCTACAAGTTAAACATGAAAGTATTTAAAAAAACCTAAGTTAACAGAAAAGCATTGTGAATTATGAAATAGTTACAACAGTTCATCAAATTATACATCAGAAGGTTACACATATGTTTAATCATAAAACAATATTTTCTATATATTACTTAAAGTCAGCTTCAACATTTGATCTCATTTAACAGTGATACTCAGTGATATTCAGGTTTTTTTATCCCTTTAAGTGAGTACACTCATTTCTTTTATTTTTACAGGTGCAAAGATGCTTATCTGGATACTAGTTCCACGTGGGCATGACTCTCAACATAATTTCACATTTTTTCATCTTGAAGGCAAAAGGCTGTCAATGGTAATAAACAGACAGTTCATCATCACTCATATCTGAATCATCATCATCTACTTCACCTTCAATGACTGATTTCTTGCCTTTGCAGCATGAAACAATTAATCCAATTAAAAAGACCTGCAAGTTTAAAGTAGAAAGTGTTACTATTATTCAGTTTAGGGGCATATAAGGGCAATATAAGTAAAACAAATTGTAGTGTGGTGATGCAAATGATGCAATGACAACTACTGTAAATTACCCAACTCGATTCAGAGGTCTCCAAAATCCAAGTACTTACTGCAATGAATGCCCAGTTCCCAAAGTAATAGGCTGCACTGAAGAACCAAAATTTATGAAGAAAGAGGTACGTCCGAGTGACAATACACTGATCTAAATTGAAAGGAAATAGTACTGATTAATGCAGAACAAAAAAATCAGCTAAATACCATACAGTAGGATTATATTTTAGCAATATTTAACTCAGCAGAAAAATCGTACCCTATTACATCTAACTTACTCCAAGGAGGAGAAGAATTTACTCTACTACCAAGAAGGCCTACAAAAGGGACACTTATTATGGGAGAGTGACTGTGACAAGTGACACGAAGCTACAAGTCACCCTTGTAATAATACGTAACCCTATTACTACTGGGAACAATTTCTCATGCAGACATGTCAATTACTAACTAGAATCTGTCCAAAAGGGAACTCACTTCCCATTTTATATAAACCACAGCCATGCAAAGCAGGTTCTGGATTAAAACACACATTTCAGGACTATGAAAAACTGTGTCTCTACCAGGATAACATAAGCTTTGTAAAAAAATCAAAAGTCAATTACATGTATGCAAAAAAAACCCAACATGTACTGGGCCTTCTGCACCCCAGATAACAGAAGCCTTATTTGTACACAAGACCTGACTGTACTGGTTAAACCTTACTTGTCTAGCAACATGAAAATTCAAGTAGGATTTTCTGATGTGGCTGTATTTTTCTTCATTTCTAACTGGTAGATTTCAAAATTAAGAATCATATTTCCAAGGAATTTTCAACACACAGAGAGCATAAAGGCTTGTATAGGACACTGAATCTGTGGCATTCAAGGGGTCATACTAGAGGATGGCCAGCAGGACACACAAGCCAGTTCATTAATCTTTCAAATGCAAGGAAGGGCACACACTGAGTTCATGCTAAGGTAAAATATCAAATCCTGGTTGGTCTTATTGGTTTTTTATACTATGCTTCAAACCCCACTTAAAGCCCATTTCAGAGCAGGAATTAGTGTGCAAACATGTTGAACACCAAACAAAGTAAGCAACCCAGAAACTGCCTGTCTGTCCCTCAGTTCAGACCCCAGGTTTGGAAATATTCCCCAGGTGCAGCTGAAGTAAAGATTTCCTGCCTTCTAAAGTTGTGAGTGACACAATACTTACATAGTTACATAGTTCACTTTTTGCACCCATCTAAGTAAAAAATGCCAGTGAAGTGAAGATACTTCAAAGTTGCAGATAATACTGTCAATACCACCTGCAGCTCTCCAGCTGGTTACTTGAATTAAAAAACAAGACTTTCAGATAGCACTTTATAATAATTGGATTAAATAGATGATAAATATTTTGGAATAGTTTGACCTTGCAAGAATATTTCTATGCAGTGTTACAAGAACAGATAACTAAATTTTAGCTATTGTTTCTAAACTAATGTTACTTAATAGGCTGACGTGACATTTTTCATCAACTGATTCCTCCATATGACTCAATTTAGAATAAGTTATAATGAATAGCCTGAATTAAGATAGCTACTTGCCATCCAGAATGATCAATGTGAATATTAGATGTATCTTGATCATGTGGAACAAAAGTACACATGAAAAGCTACCAAGTCTCCAATAGGTATCTGCCACCATTTAAAAAACACAACATATTCTATGTACAGATGCAGTGCTGACCAAGGAACAAAGCTAAACAGCCAGGATAATACAACACAATTTTTAAAATAAAGAACAACAAGTACTAGTAGTCACTACTACCAGAAGAGTCAACTATTTTTTGTTTTGAGTTCACTGATGAAGTTTTTCATTATGGTAAGAAATAATTACACTTAATGTACTATTTTCAAATTAAGGCTTCTTCCAGGAAGTGAATTAGCTAGTTTATGATGAATTACAATGATAATTCTGTTCAAAGACAAATACTAAAGCCTACAACATGATTTTGTGCACTGAAAACTCAAATTATGAGAACTTACTGATGAAGTCCATCTTTTATGCATCTCAAAACACAATGAGCTTTCACAAAAGCATGTAGAAGGAAATAGTTTCTTAGGGAAGAGTTACGAGCTGTTGTGAACAACGTAATTTATAAACATTGGCATTATCTGAAAGTCAAAACTGTACACTTGTTTTACCTCTTTATTAATCAACTAGACAATGAAACAGTCTAGTTGATGAAACAATGCCCTCTGTAAATCCATAGATCAAACTGGGGAGAAATAAAGAGCAGAGGTCCAACACACTAGATGATCAGATTTAGGACAGGGTTGTTTTCAAGCACCTTGAAACAATCCTCCAAGTTGAGCAGAGACAGGAGCCTTGAACCTGGAACAACGTGACACCATGCAATAACGCAGGCTCAGGGCTGGCCAGATAAAAAGCAACTGTGCAGAAAGTGACCTCAACTCCCAGGAGACAAACAGAACATGTAGCTACCGGTGTTCATCTACAACTCAGAAATGTAACTGAGTATCAGGCTTCACTACCTGGAAGGCAGTGAAAGTCCACCAAACTGATCAGTTCTTCCACTGTGACAAACTGCATCTGCAATGGTGCCATTTTGGGCTGCCCAGTACAAAAACAGGACTGACTTACTGAAGCAAATCTAGTGGAGGACCACTGCAACAGCTTAGAGCACACAACAGACAATGAAGATGTGTTCCTTCAGTTTGAAGTAAAGGTATTTGCAGGTTTGTCTTACAGCTGCCTCTGCTATCTAGTGGGGACTTAGAAAGTATTAAATGGGATTCCTCCTAGACCTGCATAACCACAGTACAACAGATGACAGAGCTGCAGCAAGAAATACACCTATTAAATAGTAGGAGAGGCAATCAGCATAGGCAAACACTGAAACAGGCTGTCCCTCAGAAGTTCAAAGCTGGATGGATGTGAGCAGCCTGTTCTACTTGCCCCTTGCTGAGGGGCTGGACCAGACTTCCTCTTAAGTCCTGTGTGTGTTCAAAATCATTACATGAAGGTAGATATTGAGACAACACAAATCTAAATAACAATGGTATTCTTGGATGGAAAACCCCAAAGTGATAATGTTATGCAAAGACAGATGAAGTCTATGTCCCCAGAATCAAGCAGAACTTAGTTTTACTTAAAATACACTCAAAACTACTTCCAAATGAAAATCTACATCCTCACTGTGCTTGAAGATCTAAGCACAGCAAAATTTCAGAGCCTAGAAGTATTGAAGGCATAGCTTCAGGTATCCAAGAATACTTATTTCATACAGCCTTGCTGCCAAGAAATCAAAACCTACCTGTCAATGAATCAAGCTTTTTGCAAATCATTGCAAAAAGGAGCTGCTGTTTGAAGGTTCTAGGTATGGCTTTGTATCACTGATCAAATTGCTGAGACAAAGCAAGCTTCAGCAGTCTCTACAGGAGGATATTAACAGATATATTAAAAAATTCCCCATTTTGTACCTATCGTATCACAACCTAACATCTTGATCAATATTTCCCAGTGTTCAGGTCACTCTAGTGCTTCCAACGTCCACAGAAGTTTACATTAAAGATTGTATTTCACATATCACTTCCACATTTCTCTGGAAAGAGATTCATGGAATGGCAGCAACAGCTGTCCCAGACACAAATACAGGATTTTTTCCTTTTCTTGTTGGCTAAACAGCAAAAATGACTACATTCTTAATTGCCCCTCAGTCATTAGTTTCTACAAGTGTTTTTTTAATATACTATTTGAGCATATCCCCACTTATTCCATCTTCTTCTCTGCTGTGATATATATACACACACACATATACACACAGAATAAATAGTAGCCTCATTCAGCTGTTGAGCCTGTCTTTGCACTTGACAATCCAGCCCCTCCACTGCTGCTACTACTCTGGTTTCACAAGCTAAAATTAATCACCTAAACAAAGCTTTCACAACTTTTGGGTTGTGGCATCCCATACCAGTTATCTTTCTCTCAGCTAACTTCTCTCAGAAACTGCTTAAATTTCAATTCATCGCTCATTCAGCTTTCACAATAATGCCAGTATCAAACAGCTTCAGCACCACTTCTTCAAGGTTAACTTTGCAATAAAATTACACCTTTGATCCATTCTCCAACTGTAAAGCATATTGGAACACATACTACTCACACACAGCAGGAATCTGGAAATATTTCCCAACTAGTAGTATGTAGCTACAATAAGTCCCCATTTAGAGATGTGAATCACTAAGCTTCCAACACTTCAAGCTGACAGCACTTTGAAGTACTACAGAGCACAACAGAAGCATGAGTTATCAAATCACTCAGATGTTAAACAACAGTTTGCAGCTATCTAAAAATCTAAAATCTAGGTCTGACATACAAGCAAAAAAAGCTGCCTGCTGTTTCATCCCACTTGTCTGGCTTTGGTGCAGGTTTTTTTGCTTAGCTGGAAGTGGTAGTGTGATGGCACCTAAATTAGACCAGTAGAGACCAAAAGTCTAGCCAGATAAAGTCTAGTCCAAAAAGCTACCTTATTCAACAGAAGCTGCTCAGTAGGTTTGGAATCAAATCCTGACAAAGGAAAATATTTAGCAGGCTAAGGAGGAGCCAGAAACCTGGAAACCAGCAACTAATGACGAGCCTGGAAAAGCTATTTGGGACAAATTATTTAGAAAGCAAACTCAGTTTTTTCAGTGCTTCAAGCTACAGGTAAATTGTGTATGATACTTCTCATGGTCTATCTGCAAATCAAACACAACTTGATATAAAACTAGACAGACAAAAATGATGTCATCAATGTGAATCAGTCTGGTTTTGTAACAAATAGATCTGATTTGGTAACAAAAGTTACAAGTCTGGATAACCAATAGCTATTTGCAGTTATTTTACAGTACATGAACAACTGCAGCAGTCACAAAATTTCTTGATGATAATTACATATTATGAATGTTTACATTAAATTGCTTGAGAATTTTCAAGTCCCATCAGTGCTAGCAGGGCTTTATAGCATAAGGAGGCTTCCAGTAACATCCTTCAAGCTTCTGTGCCGAAAGAAGAAAAGTCACTAATCAAAGTTTCTTAATGCTAAATAATAAAAATAATGTCCTGTTGAGTGATCTGGGTGTCACATTTTTTCCCCAACAGTCAAATTTGAATGAAGTGACATGTTGGAACAGGATTTGCATTTATGTATGAATGAAGGATTTAGTTGCAGAAAGAAGGTTCTCGAATCTTACAACCAAGAACAAACTTTAGCTAAACACAGCAGAAGTTTTCACTACTTCCCTCTACATGTTCAGAGAGCCTGTCAGTCCTTTTTTGGCCGTTTTAGATTTGGCATTCATCCTAGCACAGTTATGGCATTATCATGCAAAATTTCACCCAGCTATAAGGTTTCTACTTCACTTTGGTTACAGAGAATCTGTGAGGGTGCCAAGATTTGCATGTATTACTAGACTAGGTGAAAAACATTTAAGGAGATTTGAAGAGCTAAACCTGTTAATCTCATTTTTCCTAAATCTAAAGGATGACTTGATTTTAATGTTTATTAAATACCCTCAAGTGAGGAAAAGAACTAATTCTGCAAGTCCATATATAAAGTGAAAAGGTACAGCATTAGCCAAAAACTGAATTTGAAGCCACTTTAATTCCAAAGAGATAATGCTCAGTTTCTACAGGGAAGCAATAAATCCTTGGATCAGCTTGCTGATGGAAAAAGCAATCTCAGTGCTATTGTTGAAAGTAAGATCCTTTGAAACATTGTGTAAAATTCAAGTTAATTACAAGCACTGGCCACCTGGGTTTAAAGACAAGCCATAACTGTTACTTCACACCTTTGAATTGACACCTTAAACTTGAAGTTCTTCAAGAGGCATTTTCTGAGTCTCCCTTGAAAACCTTATTTTAAAGTAACTAGAGGCAAACAATTTCTTTAAAGATATAGCCAGTGATAAACATCAAAGGCAATACTCTGGGGATGAACACAGATGTAAAACTCTACAAAGGAAGCAACAGACAGCATAACCTACTAATTTCATTCTTATCAAAACCCTTCTCCTTTAGGAAAAATAATTGTGGGAATTGACATATCTAGACCTGCATGTCAGTAAACAATGTACTGCAAAAAGATATTTGCAGCACTCTTAGCAGTTCATATTGTTTACAGGTACCAAACAGGGCTTTCTGTGCTCAGACATGCACCACTGTGCTTATCTATATGGAGTTCTTATGGTTAGAGAAGACTTCAAAAGTGTTAGGTATAAGTATAGATTCAGGGTAAAGTACTAGTGAGGTCATTCACAAAGCAATAGGAAAATGGAAAGTACTCACTAAAATCCTTATTTTATGTTAAGCATTTTGTAACTTTTTAAATTAATTAATTTGGAACAATAGTTTGGAAGTGATAACCTACAGTCATATAACTGTTCATACAAAATTACTAATACTGAGGGTTCTGAGCAACTTGCTTGTGGTTTCCCTTTGCATGTCTCCTGCATTTCTCTAGAAGAGAAACAGAACACGCTCCTGTTTTGGCATTTGTATTTGGGCCACCTTTCCAGCTTGAGCAATGTCTGTATCTAGTCTTTATTCAAGCAAAAATGAAGCCTGAGGTCCTGAACATTTTGACTTCTAGCTAATAAGTGTGTCTTAGCAGGTGGCAGAGATGAAGAAATTTCAAAGCCTTAGAAATTAGTTTATTTTTTTCTTTCTCACTTCACAAGTCAGTGCAGGTCTACGAAAAAGGCCTAGCAGAAAGACTTTACCCAGCATGTAACAGGCCTTGGGCAAGGCTCATTTCCTCAACAAAGGAAGAGAATCCAAGGGGGATTCAGAGCAAGTTATGCATTTAAAGTGAGTGATGCTTAAAAAATAGATCTTTTAATCTAGAAAGAGGTTGATAGTGTTTATCAGATCTCATAGTTCAGGCTTGCTGAGTCATTGCTCATTTACATTAAATCTCATTAACCTGTTAAGCTAAACCTATACCAAGTTTTCAACACATTAGTTCTGCTGCAAGAGTCTTAATCAAATAATTGAACTTCTTTGCTTTATCTTATACTCAACTGAATTGTGGACCCAACATTTCAGCTGTCATTAGCCTTGAAAACAGTCATCAAATGATATTTTTGCCTAACCGTATTGAACACTGAAAACTAAAGCTTGTTTTGCCTATAACAAATATAACTTATAACAAAAATAACATGCTGCCCCCAAAAGATGACTTAAAAACCCTTTCAAGTTAATGAGAACACAAACCTTTTCTGCAAAATGTTTAACTAAAAATAGGTACTTTGACTTAAAAGATGTACCCTGCTCTATTATTTTTTGTCTTCTACTCTGTTTCATGTAGTTGCACTATTATGGCCCTTATCGGAGTATAAAACAGATTTACCTCCTGCATATCAGGAGTACATAGAGACAAGCTTTGCTGAATGAAAGCAGATAACAATGCTAAAACATATAGAACTATAAATACTCAAGAATGTGTTTTCTGTAAGATTGCATTTTAACTGCCTTGTGTTTCTCCAGGAAGTGCAATTGTCCCTTGGACCAAACCAAACATTAGTTTGAAACAAATCTACAGGAAACATTGCCCAATACCGCCTGAAGTATTAGCTGTTAAAACTTGATCGGGTCTCTTCTACCATCTCAGAGTCATACCTCAGAAAGAAAATAATAAAACCCTTAGTAACAGTAAGTAGAGATAATATCTCCAACATCTGAGCATTCAATAAGACAGCAGGTTGCTATAAGCTTATCTAGCACCACAGCCATTAAAAGGTCATTGCTTCTTTTATGTTTAAGGAAAAACACTTGTTAAAATTAAATCAGTTTAAGTGGAACAAAATTAATTGAGGAGACAAATCAATGTTTGCATTTACAGTTCACTGGTTTACACAAAACCCTAGTACCAAAGAAGGCAATTCAAACTGCAAGTACTTGACCAACCTTTCTTTATCTTAAAGTTATTTGCATCTATTTTTACCCATGTCTAATATCCTTAAAAACAAGAGAAATTGTATTTAGAAGTTTAGATCCTACCTTTGAAATAAATCTGACAAGATTTATTTCAGAGCATCTGTCAAGATGCTCTGTCTGATCACAGAGAAGAGTAGCATCTACTTACCATTAGTTTTGTTAACAGGTATTAAAAATGGCAGGTATTCCAAGGTAATGATGACATCTCCAGTTTCTAAAACTGACTGGATTAAACAATCATTGAAGTGCTTTCACTGATGCAACTTTTTTTCTAAAGTTGATTGTTACAAAATAAACTTTTCTTTCAGTTATAAAAACACATGAATGGCCTGAATGTATTATCTGCAGTTAACACAACTTCACTTAAGCCCTTTGATTACATTGATATTCATATTTAAGAAATAACCATCCATCTTCTACTTATACTAGCTCAGCACAGGACAGTGTATCAGCCTCTTTTCTACCTCTTGTCTATTAAGAAAGGAGACCATGACTCAGAGATAGCCACTGCAACAACATGATGATGACAAACCACAGCCATCATTTACACAGACCAACTTGTGTTCAGTACATCAGAAAACTAGTTTTAAGCATCAGCATATTGTTTCCCATGATCAAAGTAAACTAAGAAAGAAAATTACGTAAAGTAGTAAAAGTATTCAAAAAAAATTCAAGAATGGGTGGAATTGAGTAAGTTTATTTAAATCCAATCCCAGTTTCTATAATTCAGTAAAGTCTGAGGAAATTTTAATTTCTCTCACAAAGGTCAAGCTAACAAGCTTATCAGTGCCAGTGAGTACATTCTGCTTTCAGCAGATACTGGCCAAGTCAAGTAGCTACTTAACAGGAAACAAAGACCTGTACAATTTGGACAAAAGTGATCTCATTTTGAAAGACAACACATTTGCTCTTCTAAATTTTGCTAGAGTTTCTATTTTTAATCACAAAACCAGGACAGCTTAAACATTAGATATTTTGACAAATATAATTGTTCAATTAAATACTTGAAACTGCATTAAGTCTAAAAGCAGCCATCAAAAAAATGGATTAATGATTTGAAGTATGGGGAAAAACAGGGTAGGGAAAAAAAAGTCACCCTTGGGAAATGCTATGAACCACTAGGAACAAGACTAACACATATACTAAATCTGAAGATAAGCATAAACACAAGGGAACTGCCCTGCAGAAGAGATGTGGCTTGACAGACTAGGAACAAAGAACTAATGGTCCAGTTACCTCTACTAGTACAAAAGTAAATTAAGTTTTACATTTTCCAATAACAAAAGCAGAGAAAAACTGAGTAGCTATTAAGAACTTCAAGAAGTAGTCAAAAAATCAAGTGTTACAGAATACTGATAATAAGAGGAAAACACAGGACAACTATTTATCTTTTCTATGAATTAACTAACACTATAAAGCATTTTCATAAGGATAGAAATGCACACACAATACAACTGCTGTTCATACAGAGAAGCTGAAAGTTGGACAGAGTAAGAACAATTGAAGATTTGGTGTCAAAAAAATCTGGACCATTCTAAAGACTATAAATCTTATGCTGAGATCAGTGTTAGCAATCAATATGATTGTGACCTTAAAGAGTACTATCAGTATTGCAATGGCTTCTGCAATTCAAACTGTTTATATGCACAGAGAAAGAGTGTAAAGTAAGATTGCAAAAAATAAAACCAGCATGATTTCAATTAGCTTGGTTTTTTTAATAAAACCAGGCTAAAAGCCATTCACAGCCTTACTCAAGTTTCATAGAAGACTAAGCATTAAATAAAAGTTACTAGTCTCTCTCTCAAAAAGAAAAAAATCAACACTAAGGCCTGCATAGATGGAAAGTCAAGGAACATTCCAGCATTATCTATGTGCTTGCTAGTCACTTCTTAACTGTAGAATAACCACAATACATCATTCTGTCCAAATAACAGTCAAAAAGGGGGCATTCTGTAAAATAGGTGAGAAAATTTATCATTCCCTATAATTCCCAGCATAACTCAGAGAATTAGAGAAAAATAGTCTAAGATTTCTAATTCTTCTGGTATTGTTGCTCATGGAAGAGCCCACATTTACATCTCAATAAAAATTAGGTAATTATCTGTAAGTTTCCACTGGGAATCTCAAGTTCCACAGAAAAACTCAGACCTTAGTTTTCCTGAGTACCTTGAGAGACCAAATAGAATACTTGTCTGGATGTTTGCATGATAAACAGACACAGTCAAGTGCACTTTCAATGCTAAGCTATTTACCAGCTGGAGTTTATTTTTAAGATCTTCTACATACACATTAAAGCAAATGTGAGATTTTAAAGTTAACTGGAATGCTTTGTTACACCCATGGTTTCTAATAAAAATAGTAATTTCTTCAAATGAATAAACTTTAACTTAAGTATACATCAAAGCTTCATTTTAGGCAAATGAAAGCTATGAAGACAGAGATTCAGCTGCTTATTAGAGCTGAGCATGCACCTATCACATTGGAAATACAAGCAACAAATTTATCTTACCTTCAGGTGCATCTGCATCACAATCTTTAGACACAAGCGTCACATTCCTTGGTTGACCATCAATTGTCTTATTACTCTGCATTATAAATACAGAAAATTAGTACACTGGTCTGCCAGAAGAGGTCTTCCATAGACAATTATAATGCAAAACCAAATACATTCTCCAGTGAATTAACTAAAAAAACTTAAACAAGTCTTTTAGAATACCTAAAAGTATTATTTTTGAACAGCATAAGCAGAGTAAGCTGTGAGCAGTAAAACAAGAACATTCCTAAGTATGATTTCATTAACAAAAAAATTAATAGCTTGTGGTCTTTCTGAAAACTTGTGAAAAATATACTTGAGCTCTGAAATTAAACCTTTTAACTATGCATAAAATTAATCTGAAAATCAACTTTGGTGATGAAGACATCACAGAAGTGTTAGAATTGACAATAATAATTAATACAGTTTACTTCTGGTCTAAAAGCCAGATAGTAACATGCAACATACTTGGACTGCCAGAGTGGAAGAAGAAAAATTATGCTTAAGTGAACTATTAAAAGCCCAAATGTACCTACTTAAATGTCCCAAATCTTTGGAAAACTGACTATTTCAGGGAACATGAACTCTGTGTTTTGAACATTTTTGAACAATCAGTGAATAATTTTAGCAGAGTCCAATGTAAATCCTTTGCACTACAGTGATTTTTTTTATACCCTGATTCACTTTAAAGGGTCACACACCTACTTGTACTTACTTGCACCCTCATGATTTCCTAAACAGAAAACCCTCTAAATAAATCAGTAAGAGTCAACACCTTTTCTTCAGACTGAAAAAAGTTCCTTAAAACATACCAGCAATCAGTACAAGCTGGCACATAAAAGTAAGCTCTAATAACTTAATTGAGAAAGTTTATCAATATTAAGCAAATTCAGCTTTCACTTTGAACAGTCAAGAGAAACAACTCAGTGTCTACCCAAAAAAGTAACAATTTGTACCTGCAGTTAATTTTGTTTCATGCAATGCCATGAAAGTGGGGAGACTGCCTTAAAAAACAGATCTAAAATGAATATAACTTAGTCACAGGGATCAGGAACAAAAGAGAATGCGTAGACAGAAACAACAAGGTAAGAACAGAACACGTGAAATTTCAATTATTCAGTGTACATTTAGCAGTTTCCCATCTCCAGAATGTACTCCAGCTAGCTGTCACTATTCCAGCTTACACTGCTCAGCCATAGCAAGCACTTCTTTCAAAAGAACAGCATCATACCTTGTAAAATTCCATGGGGCACACCAAAAGCACAAAACAATCACAACACAGCCATTTCAACATTTTGTCTTCCTTATCTTGATTCACTTTACCATATTAACAGAATTTTAAATACAACAGTAGCTAGACCTATGGGCTTTCTTTGACAACATCTATACTTTTTTCCAGCTCTTATATCACTGCTCTCCATGAACATTCCTGTAATTTCAGACATTTTTAGTACAAGTATTGCCAAAGTAAAACTTTAGTGTTCTGTTATCCCATCTACTCCAAGGCTGAAAGCAAGATGCATCAAGGCCAAGCATGAGACAAAACTACAGACAGTAATTCAGTATGTGTGCTTCAAGAGCTGACACATTTTGGACACTTCAGAAAATAGCAAGCCATTATATAAAGAGTTAGAATACAGCCTGTTACATCTACATTATTAGTTTCTGCTTCTGTTAAGGATCAAGAACTTGAAAATATGTGTTTCCACACTTAGCCATCCAAGGGATGATACCTTTGGATTCCTTCTGCTGACAATGGAGACACTCTGGGTCCTGCAATTTGCTCCATTTTTCCAAATTATTCATGTGATGACTGAAGAAAGAAAATGATCATTGCTGTTCTGGTCCCCAGTCAGGGAAAAGCATCCATGTTGCTTATGGCAAGTACTGGCTTTTTAATTCCTGTCTGGGTCAATCAAGTCTTAAAGGTCCACTGGGTACAAATATCAGCAAGCAGTGGTCTTTCTTTCAGACAAAGGCAAAACAACCCTTGGCCTTATTGAACAGAAATAGGAATTATACCTCAAGTATAGGCAAAGTTATGTTTTTGCTAGAAAGCTAAGAAGGTGACCTGGATGTGGATACAATTCTTTCTTTGTGAAATGTTATGAAAAGACTCATTGCTGATTAACAGGTAAGACAAATTGCTTCAAGAGGTGAAACTAAGCTATGCTTGGTGTCTGAAGAGCTATGAAAGTTAAACAAATTCCTACAGAGGGATTCAGTTGGTATGGGCACAACATCCAGAAGAGATTTTCAGAAGTTTTCTACAGACACCACAGCTGGAGACACTTTTGATGAATTGGGGTCACATGCTTTGAACACACCAGTGTGTGCTAAGCATTAATAAAGCAAGTAGCCCAGGTCTAGTTAATGTTAATTGCCTCACAAAAGCTCCACTTTCATATACATATTCAGTTAAAGGGAAAAGTTACCAGCACTTCCAAATTAAAAGCTCTTGCCAAGAGTAACAGTCTCCAAAGGAAACAGTCCAAGATTCAAATAGGAACCTAACCTATCCTATGCATTACTACAGACTCTGATAACATAGTTTGAGACATTACTAGATTTGGAATTAGAGCAAAGCAGAGGGGGGAAGTGTTCCTTTTACACAGTCTGTGAGCCACCAGATTGTCATACACATGTTTATCAGCCCATCCACTAAGCTTTCCTGGAATAATGCTCATTTTTTGCTTGGTTCTTACACACTGTTGGTCACCAGTGGTGTTATTCTAAAGGATGAAATCAACTGTAGTGTGAAAGCACAATGAAAACCTGGACTGTCAAAGTGAGCTGGTGCATAGGGTTCTCAGGTTATCATTAGGAAGCTTGTGTAAACATCCAGTTTCCAACTAGTCAGACACAGAAATTGTTTCTGGTACATTCTGAAATACTCTTGGAGAGGATGTTTTTGGAAAACCTTGTATCTATTTGGTACGCCAGAGAAGCCCAGACGTAATTTACCAGCATATTCTTCATGTCTCATGTTATTTGAACAATAAAACCAGTTTCCACTCAAATTAGATTATGCACTTTGAACACAGCTCTTTGAAATGAGACATAACCTGAAGACTCAGGACAGCTATGATGATCAGAACATTTTTATAATCCTTTAAACAAAGTTACAGCTCTACTGAACCATTCCAGCTAATCCTTCTTGCACTGCTGACCAGGAAGATATTGCAATAGCTGCAAGAATGACAAGAGCCTTCCTACTGCTGTGCTCTATTCTCTTAAACCTTTTTTTCTCAGAAATTATGTATTTATCTTCAGATACTTCTTGTCATAAACAGCTAACATGCAACTGTTTGTTAAGTCTCAATCCTTCTGCCTCCCTTAATACACACACATTTTATTTTATTCATAAAGCAAAACAAACTGCTAGCTACAGCTATATTATTTGTTTTTCTCTTCAAGTCTTCCATGCTATCTACAAACTTTATCACAAAGTTCTATGTAAACACACCTAAACTGACTTTCACCTTAGTTTCATGCTGCTACTACCTTAATTCTGACAAGCTGAGACAATGCACACCTTAGCATGTTTATTTTGTGTTAGGTATATTTAGCATAAAAATCTAATAAAACGCATTACACTTCCTAAATACCAAATATTCATATTCCCCACAGTGATTCTATTACTGTGCTTGGATTGGTATCAGGGTAACCAATTGTCCACTACCAGATAATTCAAATGTAAAGACAGCAGTAAAGTAGCATTTACTGAGAGCTCCACTTTCTACAGTGGAACTCTCAATCCTACCACACTAACACATTTAAGTTGAACAAGTTCCTCTTCTCTAGCCTATAGTGTTAGTATATATAACACTACTCCAATTTGAATTTCTCCTTGTAAGCCTTTTGCCCCAAGAATTCCGTACCAACTGTTTAAACTAAGAGAATTTATAGTAATAAGTTACAAAAATTACTAATTTGTTGCAGCTGAAGGAAGTCAGCAGGTGTTTGGTTTGTAAAGCTGGTGTGTTCTCCTCCCACAGAACATCCTCCCAGAGAATGACAGAGATACTCCAAAAGCTCAAAGCAGCATCCAATCACTTAAATCTCATTTAAATCCTTTCTCTCGACAGCTCCAGCTCAACTGTTTTGTCTTTGTGACATTTACACATCAAACAGCACACCAAGGAATCTTGACTTCACTGTGCCTGAATAAGCAACCAGTTCATGACCTTGTTAGTTGTCTACACTTGCAAGATCAGATCTAATGAAGTCTACCCCTGTAAGATATCAGGCCTTAATAAACAGCCATCCATGATACTTCTCAAGATGCTGCTGGTATCTAACTTTGAACTTCCCCATAAATATGCAGGCTGCCACTCAAACTAAGATGTAATACAATAATTTAATTCTTCAGGTACAGAAGATGAAAGACTTAAAAAAATCAAAACCTTGAAATACACAAAAGTACAGTAACAAAAGCAGAGATTAAATTTTAATTGCTTAATTCTGTAGAATATTTTACAGTGCATGAATGGCATGGTGTTTCATGAAGTTGGACAGTCCGAAGTGCCTGATATGTTATTAACCTGGATACACTTAGCTCCTCAGTTTATTTTCTACTGTACCGAGCTATCTTTGTCATGATAAAAATCATCAACTGTGGAACAATACTGATTTCATACTGTACACAGCCTTACACATGCAAAATAATCCTCCCTGCAGTCACTCAGCAACCTAAGCAGACCAGTACAAAATCTAGTGGAAGCTAACAACTGCCTTATTAGAAGTAGTAAAACAAACCTCAGTTTCACACTAAGTCTTGACATGTCCTAGAAATTAAGTTGTGTAATATATAGTGCAATCAGTTTCTGGCTTGTGTATTACCGAGACACCTACTAGTATTTAAAAAACCACCTATCAAAGTCTCTTCAAAAACTGAAATTGCATCTGACTTTCAAAGTTTCTGTAAACAGTACATTTTTAATGCAGAAAAAATTTAAACAAAAAAAACCATCTCACCTGTACCAGGTATTTCTGGCTTCCATACATTACATACTGTGGGGCAAGACTGTAAATCATGTAACTTGTATGAAGAACTATCAACAGAAGTATCATACAGAGAAATAAGAGTGCTTGAGGTCGAGTTTTTCCTCGTCTGATTTTATAAAGCTAAAATCAGAAAAACAAATGTTAATACAATGAAATAGCTCTTTTTTTTTTCTGAAGGCTTTCAAAAACCTCTTTAGTTCAAGTAAATTTTAATTCTATTGCCAGAAGTGGGAGGTTGCTAAAATTATCTTCTGGCAACTTAATTCCAGTGGTTCAATGCAGGTTTTAAGGTGTATTTACCTAAATTTCAAAGCACAGCTATTCAACCAAATTAAGTTCTATCTGTATTAATGGCCCAAAAGTCTAATAACTTGGTAAAATGAAACACCTTCCAAAAGCAGTGCAAATGGTACAACAGGCTTTTAACTTAATGAGCTTTATGCTCATTAGGCATACAGACAATGCTACTGGCAACATCCCACATTTATGAAGCAATACAAAAATCTTAATTATATTCAAGAGCACGTATTTTTTAAATATCTGAGTATTAGAAACTAAACTCTTAAGTTAATTTACCCTTGTCCAGAAGAACCATATTCCCATATTTCGAATCCCTGCCATTGAAGTGAAGATAAAGTACATAACAATGGTTGTGATAAGAATATAATCAAGTGGAAAAACCTAAAACAAGAACACAAGCAGTTACAAAGACAAGGAAAAAAGCTCTTCTCCCACTCAAAACTAAGCAGCTTCTACTACTGTAGCTTATATTTGAGATAGACAGAGTCCTATTTTAAAGTTTTACATAGCTGACTTCAAATATAACTAACAGCTTGCTGCTAATAGAGCTTAGACAATTAGTTTGGAAAAGCATTAAGTATTTTTATTAATTTAAGACATGCCTTAATTTTGAAGTGTTATACATTTTCAGACCAAGAAATAATTATTTTAAATACATCCACAGAATGACAAGTCCACGGTGGCAACAATTATTTTAGGAGTGCATATTTGTGACTATTTTTCTGATAATATTTGCATACAAAATTTATATTTACATTAATAAAAGCTTGAGATGATATTGCTGCTGCACACTACTCTTCTCAGTGAACTACAAGCTTAGATGCTCAATGCTTTTAAAAGCCATGGGGAAGCAGTGCATTGTGCTGACCCATTACGCCATGAATATAGGAATAACTCAACTGGAGGGGGGGAATAAAGCACTAGCTTAATATTAAAGCTTTTCTTTTTCTCAGTTTACTCATGACAAAATTAAATTTGTATGTGTACTTGTTGCCTTACAACTCTACTGAAGTTAACTGATGCATGTGTTTATGCTGGGTTTGCTTCCAAGACTAATACCTTACTATAATATAGCCAATATTGCATATTTTTCAGTGTGCAATATATTAAAAAGTGAAAAGTTGCATTTCCTTCACTAAGAAGGCCTAATCTATCCAGTACACCAACTAGAATGTATGTAGAACATGGGAAAAAGTTGCTTTTATTCTGTGCATACTAACTACAACTGCTATCATTCTCAATTGCCACTGTATTCTCATCACATCAAAATCAGTTTCAAGCACCACCTTCCTTGCCCAAACTAGATTCCATCACCTAAGATTTTCATATCAGCAACTCGTAACTAAAAGTTAGTAAGGAAGTCGCCTTGCTTTTACTGAACACACATTTAGACAATGTTTTAATTAATTACTTGGGGAGAAGTTTAAAAGGAAATGGAAGAACATCCTTACATACGTATATCACCACTTCTTTACTTACTCTTTGAAGAACTGGTAACAGCATATTCAATGGATTGGTCAGATTAGTTCCTAGAATTATAAATCCTGAGTCGAAGCCAGCCGAATGCAGAGCTTTGTCCAAACTGCAGTAATCAGAAAAACTGGGTAAGTACTGTGATTCTCCCAGAGCATTGCCTTTAGTTTTAAAAGGGCAACTCAAAAGAAAAAAAAAAACAACAAACTGAACTAATCCCAGAGAGTGACAGCTGTCTAACATCTATACAGACACATGATTTGCTTTACCACATTCACTGCACCTGTTCCGTGAAAGAAATATTGATTTCTGCATCTCCTCAGCATTTTTGCTTTTCCCTAGTTTGGGTCATAAAGCTTATTTTCCCAGTCTGACAGATTAGAAATGCCAATATTTGAGACCTTTGGTTAGTGCCAATCCACGTTGAAATCTACCAGATTTTCAGCTGGTTACATTGCTTTTGACACCATAAAACCATTTTGATGTACATCAAAATGCACATTAAAATGGATTAAACACGTAACTTACTGCAAGATTTTAAGCGCCTGTCACCCAGTCAAAGAAGTACCTGCAAAAAGACTAATTCAAGCAAGCAGAATACCTCTGTAATCTGAATTAAAACTTCCTGAACATATATGCTTAATTTCTCTGCTGAATCAGAACTGTTTCTCACCTAAAACATGTTCTTTCTTCAGTTTGTTTTGGTATATTTTCCTCCATTTCAATATATACTGTTATAATGAGAAGTGCAGCTCTATTGACAGGAATGGAACACTGAAAAGAAGGGGGCTGAGGCAAACCACCCAAATTTTTATATTAGAGCAGAAACTAGGTAGTTTAAATGGTCAAGGAAAATGCTGAAATGAACTTACTTTGACAAGAACAGAGAGACAGTGAAGAGCAATGCCACAATGATGAAGAACACTCCCCACACAATCTACAAGTAAAAATTTAAAACAATTTAACTGAAAGTGTCTGTAGTTGATGCAAGAAGTGAACACTTGCCTTTGTTTCAATAACAAACTAATGATCTTTGAGAACTTCAGAGCTAAAATACACTTGAAACAGTAACTTTTTGGTAAATACTTGAGAAAAGTGCTCACAAAACTTTTATCATGTTAAACATAGTTTGTCAAGTATGCTCTAGTGTAATTCAAAAATCTACCCCAATGTCAAAAGTGACATTAAGAAGATAGACAACATTACATTTAATGAAAACAGCATTTAGCAGAATTCACGACCTGTATTCTCTATATTATGTGGAAAACCTTAGCTATGTACATGCATTTATGTTTAATTAAATAAACTGGAGATTGGTGCCTTGACCACCCCACCTGTGTGCTCACCTTTCAACAGGAGGCAACCTGTGCACAGCTTATGAGGAACATCTCAGCCCTCCTGAGTAAAAGTTCCCTTTTGTAGCACTATTGTGAAATACACAATGACCAAGACACTTGGGAGTGATGAAAAATTCAACCAAGCCCAAATTCCAGGTCTTCATTAAAACACAGAAAAGTGTTTTTATTAATGCCTTCCAAATACAACACTCGAGCCAGAAACAGATTCTCAGGGCTGTCTCAACCAGAACACCTCCTACTTTGTTTCTTGGATTATCAGGTAGTTCAGGAAACCGTTTTCCCTCCTTCTGACAGGTTTTCTCCCTCACAATCTTCTCCCTGGGGAGTTTAGGGGATGATACACAGAAGAGCCCAGATGGGAAACCCATTCAGTTACAGTTCCAACCATTTCACTGCATTTTCCTAGAAATGCTAGTCACGGAATACAATCAGATAAGCACACTGAACTACCCAAAACAACGTTTTCAGATTGCTAGACCTGAGACCTAGACAGTTATTTCAAAATTCCATATGCAGGTACACAGTGCATGGTCTTCCACACGAATGAGGGAGTTCCACAGTTTTAATAGCCTCAAAATTTGGCACACAGCCATCATGAAAAGGTTAAGAACTTTATTACAGCTTCTCATTAAAGACTCTCAGAGATACAATGCTATTATTGTTCATTAAATTCTGAAGATAAACTTCCATCTGCAAACTAACACAACATCACTTACAAACAACTCAAATTATGTAGGTCTTATTAGATACAGATTTAGAGATCAATATCAAGGTAAGTATTAAGTTTTGTATTTGCACATAATTAAATGTACTAAAATTTTACCTCTCCACAGCAAACTCCTACTAGGTATTAGCTGTATGGGAAACAGATATTGAAAACCAATAGAGCCAAGAGTCTGAATCACTTAATTCTTCACTACCTTCTGCCAGCTATGATGACTAGACAGGTATTTGTATCTCCTCTGGAACATGCCTGTCTTCTGAAGTGACATCTAACATTTAGAAGTGTTAGGGTTAGGGGTTTGCCTCTTATCCCTGCTCCCAGATCAGTCAAGCTAAGGTATTTCATCTGTGGATAATCCTGAAGTATTATTAAGATAACCATGGAATTTCAGACTTAATTTACTCTGAGCAGAAACAATCCACAAACAGTTGGTACTTGTTTAAAAAGCCTTAAAAATAACTTCCAAAATTACTAATATTCACTCTGTAGACAGACACCAAGCTCAGCAAGAGGTGCTGCTCCAGAGAATGGAGCAAGACATTTCTACCCCAGCCTGTTAAGAGGACTTTGCTGGAGCAGATAACCACACTTAGCCCATGGAGAACCCCAGATCAGAACAAGAGGGTATTTTCTAAAGGAAGCTGCAGCCTACAGAGATCCCACATGTGCTTCTGACAGGAACTACAGTTCCACTCACAGTGGAACAGAAACAAAGTGTGAAGGGGAAGCAACAGCAGAGTAGAGGTATTATGGACTGATGGCAACTCCCTATTCCCCTTTGTACAACTCCAGAGTAAGGACAAAAGGAGTTGAGCCTTGGAAAGAAAGAATGGGGATCTCTGTTCATGCAGATCTCAAAAGAGCATTTAATTTCTTTACATTACCTTAGACATTTCCAGTTTGCTCCCAACAGCTGTGAAGTACACCATGAAAATACAGATGCAATACTGCCAATTTATTATTGTTGAGCAGACTTCCATAACCTATAGTCTTGTTCACATATTGAACATAGATATATTCTCTGGAGTTTGTTTTCCTTAATATTTTTTTTTATAATTCCTATAGTATACTACATTTCTCTTGTTGCTGAGACTATCAGATGAAAGCGTAAGAACCCATAAAAAAGGAAGTGTCACATTTTGTAGAAAGAAATTAGACTAATTCAACATTACACAACAACCTCATGTTGGCCAATACTCAAATCCCTGGGCTCTTAAGATGTGCAGCTTTTGACTGAATTGAGAAACTAACAGCTTCATCTTTGAGTTAGCTTTGAGTAAAGTAATCATCAAATGAGGCTTTCTACTTAAGAAGTTTTGCCTTTAACAACAAATCACATACCAATAGATACTTACCAGTAATAAAGCAATTAAAGCAAGAACACTTGAGGACACTATACAAAGACAATATGAATGTGGACACTATGCTAAAACAATAAAAGACCTTGAACATTAAGTGCAACTCCTGAACATGTTATTCTGTTCCGTTGATCCCAATAAGAGCCTGCAACTTCCATAAATTTGCCATCCCAACTACAAAGCAGAAGAAGTATTCTCTATCTAGTACTTGCTTCACAGGAAAGGGAATTTCTCTTGAAGTCTGAGAAGCAGCCACAGATTTGAACAGTAATATCCAAATTGAAGGCACTGGAGGTGAAAATGTTGTAAAACAGTAAGCAAAGCTCCAAGATACTTTCTGCACTTCTACATTGAACAGAAGTACTACATATGGATAAACAGATTTTCACCTTTTCTTGAAGTCCAACTGAACAATTCACAAGTTATATATCTGCAAAGACATACCAAAGGTTCTTCAAGCAACACTAAAGCAGGTCTGCAAGAGTTAACATATAATTAAGTGATAGACATTACTACCTTCACAGGACAGCTCTAGTCAAAGCAAACAAGTTCTCTGACATGCTTCATAGCACAACCATAGTCTAAGAAAAATCTGTCAGGAAAAATTATCCACCTGCAACTCTGCTTTAGTCTGTGATTTATGAGTCAACTCACAGTGACTGTCACAGTTCCTGAGTGAATACAAAGCCTTCAAAAACAAGGAGACACTGGAACACCATCCAGACTGCAGGTGATAAGCTGTAACTAATGTTATTGTATGCTTTCCGGTGAGAATACAATGAAATGTTCAAGTCCCAGATACAAAATATATGGCCAACATATTTCTCAAATTTGAGCTTTATGTGAAAAGTGGTAGAAGCTTAATACTTAATACACAAGCTAGTAGTATTTTTAGTATTAAGTATTAGTAAGTATTTTTAAATCAAAAAGAAGCCTCCAAACTGTTAACATGAATAGTTAGGGATATTTGTTCTTTCAGTGAAAGAGCTCAGTCTATATTTGTAATGTATCATAACAAGGTAACTCCACTAAGAATTGCACTCTGAAGGCTTTTGTTCAGGGGCAATTTCAGCCCATGGCCTTCAGCACTCAGCATTAACAGCAGCAATGACAGAAGAAATTGCTTACCACCCCCCCAGCTTTCCAAAAGCAGTCTACAGTTGAAAGTAATGCTGAAATTCCTTCCTACATCTTTATGAAATACTTTATATGGCAATACTGTTCATAAAAGTACTGGTCTTCAAAACCAGGTATCCACTGAAAATCAAAGTCCTAAGATCAAAGAGATCAAGATAAAAGCTTGGCACAGTAACCATCTCCTTTGCATTGGTTAAGTATCACAACATTAAACTCTATTCACCTAGCTTACTATTTATCAAGTAATTCCTAGGCAAGATGCTTGTTCCAAATGCATATATTATCAAAGTGTCTCATTTCTGCTGGATAACATGTAATTTAGATTAACCTAAGCTAACTGACAGCTATAGAATTCTTCCTTTTTTTCTCATTTTCATATGTTTGATGAAAAAAGTAAGATATTCAGATTTTCTATGGCAGTAGCACTAAAGTAAATCAGTTAGGATTTGTTCATTTTTAATCTTAATCAGAGCTGAGACAAAGTAAAGATTTTCCAACTACAGGGCTATCATTGTGTAGTACTGAAGTAAATAAAAAAAAAAGCAGTTGATATTCAGGGTGGTAATTGATAAACTTTACCTGTGATTTATGTGAGGAGAAGGAAGTTAGAAGTTATTTCAATGTAAGTATGAAAAAGTAAGAAGTTTTACCTTTAGAGGTCGAATAGCTTCACAAGCTTTTGTCCACCAGCTTCTCTCAATAGACTCCAGATGCCTCTCTCTCCTTCGAAGTGTCCTTAATCTCTCTTCCAGCTGTTGTAGAGTCCGTCTATCCCTCGATGACAGAGGACGACCATCTCTGCACTGGTTGCAAAAAGAGTGCAAAAGATCAAGAATCACCAAACCAAGAAAACAGACTTAACAGCTACTTAAATTAATTACAACAACTCTAAAGAATTTCTAGTATATGATTCATGTATGTATAATTTCTATGAGTATCAAGAGGATGAAGCACAAAAGTCACAAGCTGCAACAAGAGGAACTCCTATTAGGTGGCAGAAACCACTTTTCACAATAAAAATTTTCAAAAACTTTTAACAGGGCAGATAGTCTCCATGGCTAGAAAAGGTTTAAATGCAGTCATGATTTAAATAACCTGATCTAACGTGAAAGGGGTTCATATTTTGTGTGGAGGGTTGAACATGGTGATTTTCAGGTCACTTCCCATTAAATTCCATGATTAAGCCTATATATCCAACTCAGCACTTATTTTCTTTCCAACATTCCACTTGATACTCAGCTATGTTTCTTGAGCAAGAAACATAGATCAGATAAGAGGTAGCATCACCCCAAGAACTAGTTGAATGTACCAGATAGTTTGTTTGATTGTTACGTTTAAGAACTTATTTTAATTTGAGCCTTTACACTGAGCAGGAACCATTACACTCTGCTGTAAAGTGAGCAGCACATCCTCACATCTCAATTATTTGCTATAAGCAAAAGCAAGAAAATGGGCATTAGGGAGCTGAACCAAAATTGTTTCTAACATTGACGCTTGTGTATTACCAACTCATACTTGGGAAAAAAGATTCTTTTATAGTAGGAAATGAACAAAACTATAATTTAAAGTCTTAAAATGCCTTATAAATTTTCCTCTTATTTTAAAGGATCCTTCCTACAAATAATGTAACAGCTTACACCACTGAAGATAAAAAGAGATTAAATAAATTTGTCAAAAAGACTATGACCACATTATAGGCATACATAACACTTAAATTGGAGATTACGATGTACTTTTAACAGGAACACATGTACTATACCCTGTATAGTACCTCTGTGACTTAAAAAGGACTTTTTGACAACAGTTCAAGCTCACAATCTGCAAGTTCAAGCTTCAGTTATTTAAGACTAATAAAATAAGCCAACCAGATGTACTAAAAACAGCACAAGAATATACTACATATTGAAGCTCAGTATCATACCTTCATACTTCTAAGTTTTTACTGTGTAGTAGTCTCAGTAACACCTTCTTCACAACTTAATGCACAAATAACTGAAGAACTAAGATCTCCATTACAGAATGAGGCAGAATCCTGACCAGAATCCACAAACCAAGAAAAACTTGTTTGCACTACAAGTCATATTACAATATAAACATAAGTTAAGAACTTCCTACTTTTAGAACCTAAAGTTTCACCAGACTGAAAGATGAGACCAGTTGTATGCAAATTACCATAACCCAACAAGGTCTTCTGTAATAAGTAATGATCCATTTGTCACAGCTTTCTCATTTTTCTCATATTGATTCCAGAAAGGGATGCCTTTGTTGCTGTAGTACTTTGTGCAAAACCAAAACATGATAATTTAAAACTTTTTAGATTTCTTTATTCAACAAAGTATCTAGAACACTCAAGATGCCCACACTGTAGAAGTAAGCCATGTATCAAGGGAAGACTGTTGGAACTGCTTCAACATCTGAGGTCTACTATCACAGAGCACACAACAGCACAGATGGACTGCCAGGATGGAAGCGAGGCATCTTGATGTCACTTTTCCCAATCAAGGCTGTAAAAACACTGGTCAAGCCATTATCTGAAATGGGTTGAAAAAAGAGGTGGGAGATTTTCCCCTATCATCGTGTATGTAAAGAAATCTTACCCTCCCTTTGGCTTGCACTCAGATTGTTAAAAGTATCTTGCTTATATGAGGCACAGCATTCCCATTAGCTGCAAAACCAACACGGGTTTACAAATGGTGTTTGCATCCTAGGGATATTTAGGACTCAGAACAGCTTTCCATTTGTATGCTTTTCATAAAGAAATTATTTACAACAGTAAGGTACATTAACTGGGAAGCAAGAATATCTGGAGCTGTTATTTATTCATAAAGATAATTAATAGTTTGATGAATCTAAATCATGACAGCTCTTTGTAGCAAGTATCCAGTGTTAACTATTCTGCATTGAATAAGTCAAACTGGATGCTGTTTCTGGTAGAAGACTAAGTGAGGTTAATATCTACAAAGCATCTCTTCCATCCAAGCAGGCCTGGAGAAGCTTGAGTTTAATTTGTTAACACTTATTAACTTATTGTTAACACTTTATTTGTTAACAGAAATAACTACTGCTGCAGAACTGACAAAGAATGTAATCACTGCTACACAGGTGACCACATGTGTTTCAAAGTAACTCAAATAACTGCAAGCTATTAATTTCTGACTTGCTATTCTTTCTGGAACAGACTCTACAGCATGACCATGAACTATTAAGCAAGGAAAAAAATCATTAAGAAAGTGAGAACAATGAAGATCTTACCTTTGATTTAATCCTCAATAAATGTTGTTCCACTTCTTCAATATCTTCAGTGTTCTCCAAACGTTCATAAGATGCACTGGTAGTTCCCTTAATCAAGTTTAGAGGCAAAGCTGACATACCATAAGCCTTAAATAAAAAGGAAACATACATATTCAAATTTTCTGCCATATATTGTCTCTGATTAGGCTGCTCTATGCTGTAGCTATGAGGTAGCACAACTGGGTGGATTTTTCATCCCATCTCTTACTAAGGCATCCAATTCCTTTCCCCTTTTGAGCAAAACATAACATGCTATGAAAATTCCAGCATCCCACATCATTCCATTGGTACTTAAGTGTCTCATGACTACTCAGACATGTATTAAGATTTCATATAAGCACAGTACTGATGATTTATCAAACTAGCCCATTTTTTGTAAATCACATAGCTTCCAGAAACCTTAACTTTCCCACTTTAGATCAAAATCAACATTTTGTGCAATACAGAAGTTTCTAGAAATTGAACATTAGTAGTTTTAGAAGCAAAGTACAAACAATTTCTTTGCAGCCACTAGTCTTCAAGTTGCTTTTGAATAAAATTGAGTTGAAAGCACGTAATTTACTAAAACTAAAATTCTGCAGTGAAAAGGCAGCAAAAGCTATGTGAACAACTGAACTCGGTTACATTCCAAGACTGCTTAGACACCCATTCACAGTCATAAATTTTGTTGGAATTTATTCCTCATTATAAATTCTATGTCATTCAAAGTGTTTTGGTAGCTTCTACATCAACAGTACACCCAGATTTTTCCAATGCAAAGTCCATAAGCTTTCCACTAACAAAAAGAAACATATTTGAGGCAAGGTAAACAAGAAAATGGCACTACTTTCTCTCTGTTACCCTATGATTCTTACAGATCAAGGCCAAGATCAGAAGTTAATCCAGGCAATTTAGAGACATTAGCCACAAGCTTGTAATTTGTTTCTTGTGGATGCTATGTTGCTCTTAGAGCAGAGCTCAGCAGGAAGGTTCTTTTCTCCCTTATCAATTAACACACACAATTTTACTAGAGTCTTTGATATCTAAACACTTGCAAACTTCAGAGAATTGTTTAGGTCAAAAAAGACCTCGAAGATTATCCAGTTCAACCAGTAAGCTAACACTGCCAAGTCCACCACTAAACCATGTCCCTAAGGGCCATGTCTACAAGTATTTTCAATATTTCCAGAAGTTTGAAGAGCAGTTTTCTAGATGTTCACAGAAATATCACTGCCTCCTTCAAGCACAGCTTTACATTTCCTGAGAATAGATCTAACACAAATGCTAGTGTGTTAAAAATGTCACCATACATGCTGTCATATCATGAGTTTTCTGTACACAAGACAATCTGACCTGCTTAGAAATCTACTTTGACATACTAAAGTCTCATGCACTGAAGCAAGGCACTGCCCATTTTTGATTGTATCTTTCAATATGCCATAACTTAGCCTGGGCTTGACAACTGTCTATACATTTGCATCAGCTCTCCCTTTAGACCATCTCCTTTGAGTGTATTAAGTTGCTTTGCCACCCACATGAAGCTGCAGATATTGTCTACCTAGACTTCAGCAAAGCCTTCAACACCATATTCCGTAGCACTCTCTTGGAAAAGCCAGCAGCCCACAGCTTGGACAGGAGCACTCTTTGCTGGGTTAAGAACTGGCTGGATGGCTGGGCCCAGAGAGTGGTGGTGAATGGTGCTGCATCCCGCTGGCAGCCAGTCACCAGTGGTGTCCCCCAGGGTTTTGTGTTGTCCCCAGTTCTGTTTAATGTCTTTATAAATGATCTGGGTATGGGGAGTTAGTCAACCATCAGCAAATTAACAGATGACAACAAGCTGGGGGAGACTGTCAATCTGCTGGAGGGTAGGAGGGCTCTGCAGAGGGATCTGGAAAGGCTGGACCAATGGGCCCAATCCAATGATACGAGGTTTAACAACACCAGGTTCCAGGTCCTGCACTTTGGCCACAACAAACCCCTGCAGTGCTACAGCCTGGGGACAGAGTGATAGGACAGTGGCCAGGCAGAAAGGGACCCGGGGGTACGGATGGGCAGCCAGCTGAACATGAGCCAGGATGTGCCCAGGTGGCCAAGAAGGCCAAGGGCATCCTGGCCTGGGTCAGCAACAGTGTGGCCAGCAGGAGCAGGGCAGGGATTGTACCCCAGTACTCAGCAGTGGTGAGGCTGCACCTGGAGTGCTGTGTCCAGTTCTGGGCCTCCAGTTTAGGAAGGACATTGAGGTGCTGGAGCAAGTCTGGGGAAGGGCAACAAGGCTGGTCTGGAACATAAGTCCTATGAGAAGCATCTGAGGGAGCTGGGGGTGTTTAGCCTGGAGGAAAGGAGATTCAGGGGAGACTTTATCCCTCTCTACAACTCCCTGAAAGGAGGCTGTAGCCAGGTGGGGGTCAGTCTCTTCCTCCAGGCCACCAGTGACAGGACAAGAGGACACAGTCTTAAACTGCACCAGGAGAGGTTTAGGTTGGACATAAGGAAGAAATTCTTCACAGAAAGGGTGATTGGGCATTGGAATGGGCTGCCCAGGGAGGTGGTAGAATGACCATCCCTGGAGGTGTTTAAGGACTGGATGTAGCAGTTGGTACTATGGTCTAGTTGAAAAGGTGGTGTTAGGTCATAGGCTGGACTTCATCTCAAAGGTTTCTTCCAACCTAGCTGATTCTGGGATTCTGTAAAAAGCACTCTCCCACAGCTCTCTTCTCTAGGCCAAACAAAAGATTCCTTCAGCTTTCATTTATGGGTTGCTCTCTGCAACTTTATAATCATGTCCATAAGCTCTCATTAGAGCCTCTACAGTTGACCTGTTTCATAAACTAGGGAACCAAAACAAGACAATTTCCAGATGTGGCTTTAGAAGTGCCAAGTACAATGACAATGTCTACACTCTTGCTGAGGCAAGCCCTGGACACTCTGTATTCTGCTGCAAGGCACACTGCTGGACCATTCTTACCTTGGTGCCCACTAGGACTTCCAAGTCATTTCCAGCAGAACCATTTCCCAGGTGATGAAACCCGAGCACTTCCTGATGCTTCCAATAAACCCATTCCAAGAAACTACCTTAAGATCTGCTAAACCTGATGTCAATTCTTGTTGGCCCAATCCTCTCATCTGTCAATGTCTCTATGGTGGCTCTTGGTTTTGTTTTATCTACTTCTCCCAGTTTGACATATTTCTCAAACTATATGATTCCTCAACCCCATCACCCACATCATTTGTGAGGACTAAACAATATTGGGCCCATATTGATCCCAAAGATCTCACTCAGGTCAGCAAATAGCGTAACTACAGAATTACAGAATTGTGAACACCACACAACATTGTCAACTAGAAGGCAGGTTGCAATTTATCTGAGGTCCCTCTCTGGAACACAAAACATTTCTAGCCAGTGCCAGTATGCAGAAGCACATAAGAGATTACTATGACAATGTGCCTGAACAATTTTACAAACCTGAGCTTAGAAGTAATTAGATTTCAACGTCTGAGGTTTCCACCTGCTCTTCAAACAGCTAACATATCAATCAACATAGCAAGTATTCACTCTATGAAACAGTTAAGAAATATAATCCAGGGCTTTAAAGCTTAGTCTAAGTTTCTACAAAGAAAAATACAACTCTCAAAGTGATGTATTGTTTTGCTGTTTTTCAAAATGTGAACTACATACTTGAACATCAAGCTTGCTCCAGTGATAAAGGCTGTCTAAGGTCCTTCCCTGAATACAGAAGATGCTAAAAGTAAGATGATTATGCAAGTAAGGCTCCCATCATCAGTGTGGGAAAAGAACACATTGGTCCTTCAAGATAATATATAGAATGAAGGACAGAAAAATGAGTCATCTCATGTGATGTGTCACATGTCTGAAGAGAAGCTGTATTAGCTCATTTTCAAAGCTGCATTTCCCTTCAGGCTGATAAAGAAGTTCAAAGTTGCCCTGGACAAAGTTTTAATCCCCTGGGTTAGTACAAGTGTTAAATTATTCAAGAGCTATTAGGTTAGGCATCTGCAGCTTAACAAGCAAACAATGTATGGAGGATAGCAAAGGAAAACAAACCAAAGATGTACACTACAGCCAAGAGAGGGCTTAGTCCTGAAACAAACTGGGGGTTCAAAGTTTGGAATATGAATCAAAACATCAAAAAGCGCCTTTAAAGCAGTTAACACAAGTTAATTTATGTACATGAATTTACATAAAACAAGTAATTAATCCTTGACATATTTATACCACTGAAACAACAGATTTCAGGACTTATTTTTAGACAATTTTTTGGTCTGGAATTGTTAAGCCAAATAAGAGAGACTGTACCAAAGAGTAAAACCAGCCATTCAAATGTACAGTCAATAACAGTATACATGCAGTTTTGTAACACAGGTTCTTAACACCAAGTGCTCAGGCTGGTATCTGATAACACACATTGCAAGGATAGGTCTCTAAGGCCTCAGGCTATCTCTGCTCTTGCTTGGATGCCAGATCAGCTTCATTGAAACCACATTTTTGAGTAGAAAAAACCCTAAATTTATAAAACAACTTATTTCAGAGACATCTCCCCTCTCCTGAATTACCACAAGTGCTCAACACAAGAGATCGCCACTATCATTTAGCTTAAGGGCTGGAAAGCCAAATCCTAAGAGCTCACTACCTACTAACTACAAGCCAGAAGCATCATCCATGAGCAGCTGTCTTGTTCTCATTTGAGTTTCTGCCCACAGGCATCTCTGGATAGATGAAGTTTTTACTTACAGACTTCTTGAAGTATAAGGCCTTCTACTCTAAAGAACAAGAAGAAAATCACAGAACTTACCGCAACAGAAAACCCAGCTTCCCAACTCTATTAGAACAGTCTAAACAAAGCTTTTGAGACTCCTGTCATTTGTTACTCATGGAAGTGGTAGTTCATCAGACAGTAATTTGAATATAAATCCACCTACAGGAGGAGCCTGTAACTCTCATGAATGCAACAAATAGATCAGTACCTTTATGCGGTACCAGTTGGCATTGAAGAGCAGCGAGAAGCATGCTCTACCTGTTCTCTGAGCATGCCACTGAACTCAAACTGTGCTCCAGACAGAGCATTAAATACCTCATGAGAAACACTACATAAGCATTGTGTCTAATTTGCTTAATCTCCACTTCTCCCAGGCCCCTTTCCTTCTCATCCTGCAGCAGATTCAGCCACTCTCGTGCCACACAGCTAGATTTAGAAGGAAGAGCTGCTGTTCTGATTCTTAGTCTCTTGCAGACTCAGCATGTTACAGCACCTGAGACTTGCCAAACTCACACAACCCATGGCCAGATAAGGGAAGTCTTTCTTATTCGTTGCCTGCTATGCTGATAATACTCACTCAGAAACAGAAAGCAGAAAATAAGTGAAGTTGCAATAAGTTGTAAAATCATGTTTTACTGAAGTTGCTGCATCAAGCAACTACCTCAGGGATAAACTCTTGAGTATTAAAAATATCCAGAAAGGTTTTCCATTGGAAACTATAACCTCTAGTGTAAGATTTCTAAATTGCACAAACTATGAAAGAATATCACCTAAAGGGAGAATTAAGGTGGAAACACCTAATCATCAACCACACCAACCATAAGCATATAGATCAGCTGAGAGGAAGACAGCAAACCACATTAAAATTAATATAGTAAATGACTTTAAAATAGAGTTAAATGACTTAAAGAAGAACACCTGCCACAAAAAGCCTGAATCCATCAGGCATTATAATTTAACTGGAAGTTGACTATGTTTCATTTTCTAACCTGCTATGTTCAGCTAATAAGATATGGTCAAATGATTAACCTGTGGCCCAAACAGGATAATCTCTCCTAGTTAGAGATCAAACAGAACAAGTAAATTTTTTCTCATCAGCTTGGTGCACAACCAGAACTAAAAATAAAGATAGCTTAATAGCTTTTTTCTGGTTAAAGACATTTAAGAAATAAACTTGTGATTTCAATAAATTATCGAAAAGTACTTGTGTAGCATATCAGAAAGACTTCCTACTCCATTTATTATTAGGGGGTATATATCATGCAAGTGGCTTTGAAGTGGTTATCACAGAGGTTTTTAAAAGATGTCTATCTAGTCTTGGGCAAGAAGTGTAGGAATAAACATTAGCAAACATTTCTTGCACAGCAGTGCCCTCTAGTGCAGTCACAGAAAAAAGCCAAATTAAAAGGAGAATTCTTATAACCACCACATAAAAGACAACAAATGTTCTCAGCTTTAAAGATACAAATATTCATATTCCTATTTTCTTACAACACCTTATTTCAATACTTCACCTCAAAATGTGACCATGAAAGACAATGTTCAGTTCTACCAATTACACTGACAAAAATGCATCTATTCAATTTAGAAACAGCTAAACTATTTTAACATATACAGTATTTAAGAAATACAGTCAAGTATGAGCTAATTTTCTTCAATACAAACGCCCTAGTTATACCCCCTCCCCCCCACTTAAATAATTATTTTGGTATAGAAGATGCTTTTATATACTAGTAGCCTAATTAGCTTTTTATTTGAATTATGCTAACCATGAGGAAGTCACAGGATACCTTTTACCCTTCAGAACAATTGACAATTCAGTTGCTTATATTGAACAGTTTCCTATGGGTACAAGGTATTCTTGCCAGCACTGCTTCTGACTGAGAATGTTGGTCAGTCCAATTAAACCCCCTCAAGGGAGGTGCACTTTCAGGTGCACACCAGCACAAGCAACACTGAGTTTGTGTAAGAGCACTGGGACTTCACTTTGATTGAAAGTGTACCTTCTCTGTGCAGTTTGACTGCACAGTTCTCCTGAAAAGTAATCTGATCGTCCAAGGACTCATCACCTGCTTTCTTCTAAAGCCATGTCTCCCATCTCTGACTACCTATTCATACTACCATTAAAAAAAATATTGGAGTTCAAAAACTTCATTTCCAAAACATCATTAAGCAGGGCAAATAGTGACAGCAGTTCATATATCTTCCTTTAAATTATGAGGGGTAAAGGAGAAAACCTACTAAATGCATCCAAAGATGGCAAACTCTCATGGACAGCTGGCTATTAACAAAAAAATCTAAAAATGTTGTGCCATACAAAGCTTCAAAAGTCATTCAACGTGTTATCTGGTAAAAATTCAGTTTTGCATGGGAAGTTTTAGCATCCAGTCTTCAGTTGCTATGAGAGCACATAACTTCTGAATAACTTTGTTATAAAAACATCTCAAAGCTTGCAGCAAACAGAACAGGTAGGTTCACTATGCCAATTCTTGTATGATCTGCAGTACTCAACATGAACCTTGCACTGAGCACCTGTTTCTCCATTTCTCTATTCTTCATTCCTACAGAATCCTACTATACATTCACCTTCATCTCCCATAAGTGTTTCCTCTTCACCATACAGACTCACTATTTGTCAGTGCTTAAGTGGACAAAAAAATGCTGTCAAGGTTTCTAAAATACAGAAGCCAAATACAACAGGCTCTACACTGCAGCTGTTCTACTAGACACTGCGGAACTTGTGCTTGCTGGACAAAACACCTGTGAAAGAGTTAACTCTGCTTCAGTTACACTACTGACCATAATTATTCTGCCTAGCTGTCACCTTCTATACTGCTCAATCAGGCTTAGAAAAGCATTAACAACCAGAAGATTAATCTGCTTTCCAATACTAAAATTTTGAAGTACAAAACTATAATTTATCCACCAGTTTAATATCTACAGTTATCCAAAAGTGTAGTATAAATCAAGTTGTTAAAACAACCATTAAACTGGTTTGTTATTTTGGTTATTTATTACTTCATAGAGAAGTGAACATAATGAAAGAATTACATTTCTATTTCAGAACTGGCATTGAAGTGATTAACCAGTAATGACGATGAATGCTACTAACATCTCAATTTCTCAATAGCTGTTTGATATCTGCTTAAAAGAACATCACTAGTGAATGAGTGCTTTTAAGGTTAGACAGATTCTAAAAGGTTTTAAGCTCTTTGGTTGTTAACGTCAACTGCGGAAAAGCAAATCATAAACCGGACAAAAATTAGGTGTGAAAAGGTCATCACATTTGTGATTAGACAAGCTAAGCTTTCTAACATTTCTTCTTTCAGGACAGAGAAAAAAATGAGCATTTCATAGTTCCATAAGAAATCAAATAATGCTTATTAAATGTTTGGAAAAATTTCAAAGCCAATTATAATCATCCTTCAAGGACATGCTAAGTGAGATGCACAAGATCACTCAAAAATTAATCTGCCTATCATTGTATGACCAACTCATTATTCTGTCTCGAATTCAAATAGCAATCTGGAGCTGACACCAACTATTGTTTTTAATACCTAAGACCATGTAGAAACATTTCAATGCAAAACATATTAAGAATAGATGCAAATTACATCATCTGTGAAACTGTTTCAAACTCTCCCCCAGCCAAAACCAGCATAGCACTGCAGGCCTAATTTATCATTTTCTTGTTACTATTCCATACTTATAGACATGGCAAGTTGACAGTATAAATCAAAGTCATGGATTTGCAGAGCCCCCTTGAAGATCACCTATTCACATGTCTTACAAAACAATTTTAAGTATAAAGCACTGTACTTCAGTACTATACATTATATAATGGCAAAAAAGTAGACTTTGTGATAAAGCTCAAAAACAGAAAAGCAACTACCAATTAAGGACTATATTGAGAATTAGGTCTAAATAATGTTGTTCATTTAAACATTGCATGTACTTGAGAAAATGAAATATGTTTATGCTCTTACCAGTAATATTAATGTATCAAGTGAACATTTGCAGACTTCACCTACATTATTCACCTACACTATTTTATTTTTCCCCTTGAAAAGTTAAACATTTAGCATACACAAGTTGCATCTCTCTTGTCCCTTCCTAGTCTTCCAAACAGTCAATTCAAATCAAGAAAAGATTATTCTTTGGTGTATTCAGCAGGGAAATTCAACATGAAGTTTTAGTATTACATTCTAAAAAGTATCAGCTCAAAGTCAGTAAAAAGAAACATCACTGCAGCTTTTATATTTTTACATCCATTTACAGAAGGAAGTAACTTTGCTTTTCATCCAACCAAGCTGCAAAATTACAAAAGAAAGGAAAAAGAAATTTGTATTATTTAGATTAAGAATAGGTATTAAAAGTTTGGTTGTTCCTCTACTCTAAATTGGCAGTCTCCCTTTCATTTACCCAATGAGCTTCTGAAAATTGCCACCTATCCAAGTACTTCAAAGTTATTGCCATCTTCTGGACTGAATAATCTTGCACAAGCTAGCAGTTATTAAAACATACCTAATTTATTTTCTAACATTGCGTAGTTTTTCAACAAAGTGCCCAGTGCACTTTTTGAAACACTAGTTGTACTGAGGTGAATAAATCACAGTAAGAATCTCTAATAAAGCTTTCAATTTTTTTCCTCATAAATTAACATCTGTGATGGAATAAACAGTTGTTCAACATGAGCTAAATAAGGTTCTAACAGTAAAACCAATACTGTAGAAAAACTTAATCCAATAAAGAACCAACCTTATTGTCAATCATTATCACCTCAACCATTTCAGAGGCTAGACCCAAGCTTAAAGAGAAGACACTTCACACCATGAGGTACAACACAGTGTGACCCATTGGTAGCACTGTAAACCCTGCAGATCCACACAGCAGAATGCCTGAGGTTTGGAGGGACTCCAGAGGTCATCCAGTCCAACACCTCTGCCCAAGCAGGGTCTCCTAGAGCTGCCTGTCCAGGACCACGTACATATGGCTCCTGAGTACTCCACAATCTCTCTAAGCAACCTGTGCCAGTGGTCAGACACCTTCACAGTGTTTCAGCTTGTGTCCTCTGCCTCTGGTCCCATTCCTAGGTACCAGTGAACACAGCCTGGCTCCATACTGTTTGTACACATTGATAAGACTTCCCCTAAGTCGTCTTTTTGTCTTGGCTGACACTCCTGGCTCCCAGCCCTTCTTCAAGAGAGGAAAGTGCCTTGATTATTTTTGCAGGCCTTCACCAGTTTCCCTTCTACAGCTCCATCTCTTTTATACTGAGAAGACCAGAACTCCAGATGTGGCTTCACCAAGGCTGAGAATAAAGGCAGAGTCACGAAGAACCTGCTCCTGCTGGCAATATTCCTCCTAGTGCACTTCAGGATACCACTGAAAGTAGAGGCCTTCTCTGCAGCAAGAGTACATTCCTGGGTCATGGTTAACTTGGTGTCTACCAGAACTCCCAGGTCCTTGTCAGAGCTGCTTTTCTCCTGAGTGGCCCCCTGGATATGCACACATTTATTCCTCCTCAGCTTTGCATGTTCCCTTGCTGAATTTGATAATGTACCTGTGAGCTCATTTCTCCAGCCTAGCAAGGTCCTTCTGGATAGCTCCAATATAAACTCCAGAGAGTATTCTCCCAGTTCTGTGTCAAGTTTGCTGAGGGTTCTCCCCCATCATCCTGATCATTAATGAAAAAGTTGAACAGGACTGGAACCAGTATCAATCCCTGGCATACACCACAAGTGACTGCCCTCCAACTAGACCTCATGCCACTGATCACCAACCAGGGGGCCTAGATATTCAGTCAATTTTCAATTCACTTCACTATCTGTTCATTCAGCCAATATTTCACAAGCTTCTCTATGAGGATCTTTTGGGAGAGACTCAATGTGAGATCTTCCAAACATGGCAAAGCCACATCAACAAGACATGTTGTTAGCCTGTTACAACAGTACAGTAGTGTGTGAAGAGCTGAAGGATGACATGGGAAGTATTACCCTGAAAACAGCCCAAAAGTTTCTTCAGAATAAAATTTTTGAAGCTTTAGAATTAAGTGCTACACAGATCTGTCCATAAACTTGCTTCCAGAATTTTGAATTATGTTTAAAAATTGTACTGTAGCAATATGAATAAGATCTAGAGGCAGCACTCACAAACTGTTATACACAGTTAAAAAAGTCATGCTGTTGAAAAACTTTCTGGTTGACCACACATCTAATTGATTTTGGTTTCTTTGGTCCTAACCTATATGCTTGCTACAGTCCAAGCTTTTGGGAAATTTAGACAATTCAGTTCTGTGCCCACATCTTAAAATAAGTACCTTAGGAAGAATAACTGCTCACTGGAATGACCATAATAAAAAACCCCAAAAAACCCAAAGCTAAAAAAGCAGAAGTTTATAGGGCATATGTAAGGAAGCAATTTGAGAATTTACTGTTATGGACTTTTTAATAAGGTGAGACACTTGTTAAATACAACAAAGATGTCTCCTTTAGATTATCGTTACAGACTACGCCCAAAATGTCTAGCCTCATGCATGTACAATGCCAACACTACTGGAAAAATGTTCTGACTCAAAAACCACACAGCTCACAGCCAGACATCTTTAGAGCCCAGAGAAATCCCTGTTGCCACATTTTGCAGGACTGTCCCAAATATCACCACATGGAAAACTAAATGGAACAGACCAATTTATGTTCCACTTAGAGTGTGGAATTAAAATCCTCTAAATACTCCTTTTACTCCTTAATCATCTTCCTTGCAGCTCATCTTCTCATTTGAATGACATGGTGTTAAGAAATACCATAAAGCATTTACTTTGCTCCTTTATTCAAATATTAGCTCTTGACTCCTGACAATATTTCCTAGCAAGCATGAAACTTGAATTAAAATCTAATTCATTATAAGAATTATTGCTTTTTAGTAGGTACCAAGTACATACAAATCTTCTGTATTAAGTTATCAATGGAAGTAGTTGTGAATTTTCTCACTGGTCTTTTTTTTGGAGAAGCAACTTTTACACTAACTCCTTAAGCTGGTAATTTCCATGCTAATACCCTCCCCAGTGATTTACCTTAAGGGATGATATGCTTTCAGGATCAGTATTTATTACTAATACCTCCCAAAGCTTTTAACTAGTATTTCACAGAAATTGAGGAGATCAGGAACTTTTCATACCAAAGAAGTTTTATTTCTTTGGCAATTTCAGTTTTAACAGTGTATTTTATCCTACCCCATTCAGATGCTGGGGAAAGGCTCACAACTCAAAAGCAAAACTCTGCATTTTCCCTCAAATTTCAAGAAAAGCTCTTCTCTGTATGTATCACTAATCAAATTTACTGTGGTTTTGATGTTTGAAGCCATAGAAAATGGAACCCAGCAATCTAATATAATGACAACCCCACTGAACTGTAGCATTACCTACATACGTATCATAGCCAGTAACACAAGTGCTCAGTTATCCGCAAATCCGGTCCAGCATGATGCTTCAATTTGTGTTGACCCTCAACTGTCACCTTCACCCCCAAATCCCAACATATCAAATGCTACAACATAGTATGATCTATTAAGAATTCTGTTCTTCGTTGCATTAACAGCTCACCATGTACTTCAGAGTAATGTATCAAACCAACCAGGGCCTTGAGAGGCCCTGAACACTGGATTGATGCTTAAAAAATAGGCTTTAACTAGATTAGTCCTTGGGTTAAGTTTGTTAGTTCCATAATTTAAACTTCAGCCATTTACAATCTCAGTAACACCACCCTGCTGTATCCCTCCTCCTGTGGAAGCAGGATATGCTTTCATAAAGGAAGCCTAGGCACACACACATGCTGAAGTGAGCTTTTGCTCTCTATTTCTACTCAAATTCAAGGCTACCTGCTGACAGTGCCAAAGCCTTTTCCCACCCAACTTCTCACATCATTGTATATTACCACAACACAAATTCAATTTTAGAGCTGCCATAATCTAATTCTTCATGCTGAAGGCCACAAAAAGCAGTACTGTTAACATACATTTAACTAATTGTAGAATGGATAAATTGCACTGCCAGGGACTTTAATAAAATCACTTGATTCATCTCTTTCATGGCTTCTTCTATAAATAACATTTTAAGACTAAATCAGTCAACTGCAGTCACAGCACTCCTATTTATTTTTAGTGTTTTGTGCTATAGTAGGCATTCAATGTAAAGCCATTTTTAATTAGGTATGAAGGGATTTGCTAACATATTACAATACAACCTTTATTAGATAAGCACTTAGCATTTAGATTTTTTTTCTTTAATGTGAATGAGTACATAGAAGACCAGACATCCTGTTCTTAATTTGCCTTTAACAACAGAATAGCAAACTCTGGCACTGAAACAGGTAGAGGATATGCAGAAGTCAGGGGAAAAGCAAAAATTTTCAGTTACATCTATACTACAAATCCTCAACTCTTCACTGTGTAAACCACAGATCTGACAGCACCGCCATCCAGAGACACAGGAACTCAGACACCATGCATGGTGTCCCCACCTATTCTTTTTTCCATCATCTACTAAGCATTTGTGGAAAATTTTGAAATAGGTGTCTTTGTTCTTGTGTTCACTCTTACATAACATTCTCTTTCTGTGCTTAAAAACAACAACTAACACCAATGATCAAAGAGTGGCATGATGACTAAGCACAAAGATCTCCCACCTTTGGAAACTGTGATAAACAATTTGATAGGCAGCAGAAGGTTGCGTGAAAAACAAAGACTTGTCTGTGCACTCATGTCTGTCTCATCTAGAGGTGATTTTTTTATACAAGGCTAATACAGCAAAAAAAACCACCCCACAACACAAAGACATGGAAAACTACCATGAGAAAACAGTCACTTGTTCCAGAATTGTGTACTCCTGCTCTGAAGTAGAGTGAGTGGAGTAATCCAAACCGGCAAAGACGGACTACACTCTGAGCCAACCTGTCCCTGAAGTTTAGGCAAGTACAACAGGCCAGAAACTTTCCATTACTGAAGCAATTTTTGCATTATGTCATACCACTGGGATAAGTCCAGCCCATGCCACTGCAGGTCAAAATAGCTTAAATATTTTTATATATAAGGAAGCCTGACCATCACTGCTGGTGGGAAAGGTGCTATGAAAGCTCTAGAGCAGCACAAAGAAAACACTGCTCCAACTTGGAGAACAGACCTTTTAATAGGTGTTTTTCACTGTCTGTGACACATTTGTACCTCAGTCCACCCATATATCAAAGCCAGCTCATTGTTTCAGCCTAAGATTCTACTACTGCCTGCAAACAATGACAAAAAACTCACATCAGATGTAGATAACAACCCACTCCTGTGTGAGCTCATGCCCAAAACTTCTGTAAAATAACTCCTCCATTTCTCCCACTCTCCCTTAACACCTACTGTAAAACAGAACAGATAGTTCCAGAAGGATGAAATACAGCAGTTAAAAATAAAGGAAATCAATTTCACACTCCAGGCATTTGCATAGACAGCTCAGTTAGTTGAAGTTTACAAAGCAACAAATTAGCCCAAAAGTCTTAGTAATTAAGGCATTAAGATTAGAGTTAGTTCTCATGCTTGGTGTTTCACCTCATTTATCACTCAGTATTTGTGTAAGTTGTAAATACATTGACACTAAAGCAACAATATTGAAGATTTAGGTATTGTCTTCATCTGAGAAAATAGACAACACAGAACACTGAAGTTACTGAACACAGATTTCCAGGTTCCACATATTTCCATGTTCAGCTAGTGTTGAGGACAGAAGCATACTGTGATACTCAGCTAAATGGTGCCTACAACCAGTATGGGTTCAAAATAAAGTAGGAAATATTAACAGTAAATAGAAAAAAAAAATCCAAGAATCACATAATCATTAAGGTTGGAAAAGACTTTCAAGATTCTCAAGCCCAACTTTGACGGAATACCACCATGCCCACTAAGCCATATCAAAAAGCACCACATCTACTAAGGTTTTTGTTCTAAATTGTTTACATTTCAGTCAGGAATAAAGTTGCTTTATTTTCACAATCTCACATTTTAGATGTTTGCTAACAGTTATAAAAACCATACTTGGTTGTTTGAACAAAACACTGATATATTATTCTCCCAGCTAAGGAGTTTTTTCTTTTGTTAGTATCCTGGTTAAAATAACACTATATGTGCTCTTCAGCAACCTGAACAAGAAATTAATCCTTTCTTCCATAATTAAGAGAAACTAATTAAAATCTGGCACATTATTACAGGCTAAGTGGAGGTCTAGATCTTTTTTGACCATCACATGATCCAGATGTCATCAAGATAGCCTGAATAATTTAATGAACCATGCCACCTTAAGAAAAGGCTTAAAGTAATAAAATTTATCATATTGGACAGGTTAAAGCACTTTGTCAATGGGGCTGAGAGCAATTCAGCTCACATAAAATACTCACTACTTGATCCACCCAGTTGCTCTCCTACCTACTGGCACAAACCCTGATGGCCACTAAGCTGTCAAGGCTCTGACACATCTGCGAACCTGTACTGAACTGCCTTCCATAATTCTGCTGTAACTTACACCAGCTGAAGAGACAAAATCATCAGCTATACTTGTTACTCATTTAAGAGTCTAAAGGTTGTATTTCATAAGCACCTTACCCCCTTCCCACTTTCTTAAATACTTTTTCAAGCTTTGTACATTTATAGTTTGCCTGAAACAGACACCTCCTTGGGTACCAATGCTTCAAAATAATTTACTGCATAAGCTATTCCTACAAAGGCACTTAGAATTCACTAGCAAAGCTATATGGGAACAACTATGTTAGAGCCAGGTTCCAATGGAAGAAAACATTGTATTAGCAAGGACATGAACTTAAATATAAAAACCTGTCAGAAAAACAGTAATTTCTGAGAAACTTTAAAGCTTCGTCTGTTATCAGCCAGTTACCTTAAGCTTTTAAGTTTCTTCTTTGTTGCAAAATTTTACCTTGACAACAAATTAAAATATGTAGCATTACAAACACACTGACAATTCACTGAATGAAGAAACAGAATAGATTGGGAAAGCAAATGACCACAAAAATTAAATGTCAGCCAAAGTCAGTAAGCTAAAACACTTCCTTTTTTCTGTATGTAAAAGCAAGACTCAAGCAGTTAAACTAACACAACCTTAATCATACAGTTTACAATTGGTTACAGAATGAACCCTTCCAAATCCCTCTTGGAAAGAACTGCAGTACTTCAGCTCCATATCAACTCTAGGTTATACCACAGTTCAATGAATAAAAAACGTGCAACATTTAATTCTCTATATGAGAGTGGAGAAAAAGGCTTAAGAGCAAGTAAATTCCACAACTGTGTTATAAGCATAAGTAATGTGACATCCCCTTGCATAAACACATCAAAATTAAGTCTGATCTTTGCTCAGTACTAAAACGGTGGTCCTTAAATTTGCAGCAAAAATTTAGAACTTAGAATGAATGTTTCAAACCATGAAAATTCAGAACTAAAGACACTGCTGAATCTTTTCAGGATGACAAGTTTTCTACACAGGTAGAGCCAGTAATAACCACAAGTATCATGAAGGTAAAAATCTGAAAATGTTTCATAACAACTTACTGTGTAAGTGATAGCTGCCAACATTCCAATCACAGTCAAGGAACTAATGGAAAATGAAAGTGCAGTCAAGCCATCTGCAAAAAAAAACCAAACAAAAAAAACTGTTGAAAATACAGTAGATGTATAAGAACAGTTCTTCCTAAATTAGTTTCCAGAAGAGATTCAAGTTAATAAGAAAGATGAAAAAGATTAAAACATAGTTACCAGTTATAACTCAGATGAAACACTTACCTAAAAGAGCTTTTTAACCACAGCAGATCTTTATCCCAAATTGCAGGATCCAGGACAGACTCTTGTCATTTTCACAAGCTCACAGAAGTTACATTGACCCAAATGGTTGAAAAGACACAAATGAACTTGCACCCATAACCATCTAACCTCTTCAAGACTTATTTCTGGCCTCCCCAGGGTGCTGTGGTAACTTGCACAACTTTCATGTGCATTCTGGATGGTTCATCTTAGTTTTGTTTGCTATCACCTGATTGCTCCTCCTAATAGCATTACCCAGAATCAGGCAAGCACGGATCCTTTAACCAACCAAAAAAAACCTCAGCTTCACTCAATGTATATACAGATCAACAAACTGGAAAAAGTTCAGGGGACTGCAGAGTTACTGTAGCCTCATAACTCTAGTAATTTAAAGAGATATTAAAAGAGATACCAAATAAAAAGGCATTTAATTCCCTAAAACCTTCTGCATAATTCTTCAAAACAGGTCTGTCCCTAACCTCACCACACAAGACATCACAAGTGGCTTTGGTTACTTAGTAATATTGAAAGTTATAGTAAATTACAGAAATTAACCTTCAGCAAACAATTTCATGTTTGTGCTCAGTCATAACTAGAGTTCCCTGTTTCCCCCCATGTCCTCCCCTCTAGTTAATTCAAGAATTTAGAGTAACTTTTATTTCTACTCACACAGATATACCAGCCTGTTTCCATTCATTAGCTAGTTTCCATTCTTACTTACTGAACACAGCACTAAGTCACAAACAGAGAAAACAACCTTCCTCTATGAGAAGCTGCACCACTCTTCTGACCAACCCTACAGGCCTCTTTCCAAAAGCACCAAAAACTAATAGAATAGCACAACAAAATCCAACTTCACTGCTCAAGTCTCTCCTTTACTATTTTTGCTAGACAGTATCAAATAACTTCCCCAGAGCAAAAAGCAATATGTTCCTGCATTTCTAATACTCCAGCTATGTTTAAAACTTATTTTAAAAAAACAAAGGAAAAAAAATCCCAAAAACCCACAAAAATAAACCTAGCACTATTTTTCCTTCAGTAGCTGTGAAAATTTGAGTTGTTTTTGAAGTTTAGGGGGGGAAAAAAGCCCACATGGGTGGCCTCTATTTGTAACATATCACACCATATTTGATGTGTGTACTTACACACCGTATTTGATGATCCCCCTGTACAAGTATTTGAAACCAACATTTAATATCCACTTTAGAAGTCTGAACTGTGCTCAATGCAACATTAAGAAACTAACTGGCTGAAAAACTGATAATTGTACACCACTATATTTTGCCTCAGTGGATGAGTTTGCATTCCTTTCATAACCCCACAACCACTATCAAGTGATGACTGGATATTTGTTCTGTGTCTCAAGATCCTTGCATTTCTTGGGCCACTACAGACAGACAAAGGAAAAGGGTAAATTACTATAAAAACAGGACAACAGGTACAAGTAAAGACAACGGGCAAGCATTTTGTCCTTATTTCTCCAGCACCTGGAACACAGAAGAACCTTTTGCAGAGTTGTTGTCCATGGAGTAGCTCAATGAAAGCACAATGGACCCCCATCATAGGAGTCTTGGGAGACCTGAAAATAAGCCAGCAGCATGCCCTGCCAGCATGGAAGTCCTATGGCATCCCAGGCTGTATCAACAGCAGCACATCCATCTATTAAAGGAAGGGACCACATAGTGCAACCAGTTCTGAAGCCTCTGCTACAGGTTAAGACTGACAAATCTGAGCAAGCTAAGGGAAAAACTATGTTGGTTGGAAGCTGGAGCACATGCTGTGCAGAGCAGCTGAGGGAGTCAGGCTTGTTTGGCTTGGAACAGAAAGGTTTGAAGACACCCAATACAGCCTGTCTGCTTTGCAAACAGGTGGAGCCCAGGCTCTCCAGTGGTGCCTAGTTGTCAAGCGTGAGAAAATTGGGTGACAGCAAGTATATCCACAACAGGTAAGAGGAGAGATTTTTCCACACTAAGTTCAGTCTCCAAACTTAGGGGGTTTTGAAGAGCTAAGTCATGAAGCCCTGAGCAACCCAATCTGATCTTACAGCTTCCTTCTTGGTGAAGATTTGAATAGATGACCTGAGGTCTCTTCAATCTGAACTATCCTGTGAAATTACAAGGCACAAGAGAATGCTGACAGAAAACAAAATCAGACTTTCACATCCCAATGCAGCATCTTAATCAGTTTACTTTCCTAGCAATAAACATAGACTATACTGTATTTCATAGCAAAGACAGAGCCAAGTACTTTGTTACAGTCATATCAAGGTCACCTGGAAAAATTAGCTTACATCTCAGCTCAACCGTTATCACAACCTGTACAAACAGTTTAAGTAGCATTTTTTCCTGAGCTGTTATAATCTTTGCAAAGCAAGAAAAACACCAACAAGCAGACAGCCAAAACATTCAATAAGCTATGGATTTGTCCTCCCCATCTCCTACGCTTACAAGCACAGATTACAGCAGAGCATATTATGATTAAAGACCTTGTAAGGATATCAAAGCAAACAAGAAGGGCTTTGAGTATTTAAGTGGCAAGAGGAAGAAGAGGCAAAATAGGTGATTGTTGCTGAGTAGGGCAGGGGACCTGGTGAGACAGGACTTTTCCATGACAAGTCTGAGCTACTGAATGCCTTCTTCACCTTAGGCTTTTACTAGCAAGACCTGACTTCAGGAAATCCAGGCCAAGGAGCTCAGTGAGAAAACTTGGAAGGAATATACTCTTGGTGAAAAAGGATCAGGTTATAGAATACTTAGGAAAACTGTACATATAAAGTTGATGGGCCCTGAACAGATTAGCCAGCTCTGTCAGTGTTTGGTATATGTCATTGCAGAGAACTTTAATTCAGAACAGAATTCCTAGAATAATGCAGAATATGACTTAACGAAGGCCCAAAACATCCACACAGAAGCCAATACTCTGATGCACATCAAGAATGAAACACAAAGTAATGGAGTACTTATGCATTGGGATGAACGTTTGTTAAACAATTTTTAGTTACCCTTTTTTAAATACATTTGAAAAGTGACATCAAGTCTGTCTTAGCTCACCTATAAAACACTTCCTTCACACCTTTACCCTAAACATACCCTGGCTAAGCACTATGAACTACATCACCTAAGTGTTAAATACTATTCCACAGAGTTTGGCCTTCTCAACAGCTCTTTACAGCCCTAGTGTAAAGTATAACAAATGCAAACAACAATTTTGGAAGAGGTCAGTACTGTAATATTAAAGGGAAGAAGCTGTAACACCCACAGGGCTTTCCAGTCTAAATAGACAGAACCACTCATCTCATTTTTACAGTGAACAGCAGTACTGCATTTCATCAGGTAAATGATTGAAGACCGTCACAACATGATACACACTCACCATACCCTGAAAGTCAGTGAATTTCAGCATCCAAGCAGCATTTAAGAGCTGAGTTAAGTGAAGACTGTGGAAGAAAATATCCTCCTCTCCCCACCATAAATATCAACAGACACAACACTGGAGTCCTTGCTGTCAAATGGGGCAGAGAGGAGATGCTGGCAGCATCTGCTTTCACAACAGTCCTAATTTTTCTTTTTCTCTGAACAGAAAGAAGTCTTATTGTAAAGACTTACTGTAGGTAAGCAGTCAGAGAAAAGTTAGAAAACTGCCTCCAAGGAAGTTAATTATGTTGTTCAGTCAATGAATGAGTGGCAGAGGTTAGTAGAGGAGCAAGTCGTGCAAAGCTCAGAACAAATCTCAAACTTACGACTACTTCCAAATTCTTCAAACAGGAGCTTCACTTTTTCCCACTCTGTGGAATTCTTCTTGTTGGGAATATCCAAAGGAACAAAAGCCCTGTAATACAAAAAAAAAAATATCTTTCTTACCTTAATTAGTGAAAAATAAGAATTCTACTTCCAAATTAAGAAAACAGAAATCCATTAATTACTGAAGAAAAGGCAGTGTTTCATTTTATCCACATCCTCCTCAAATGCTGCATTTAGACCAGCAGAGTGCATGTATGTGTGTGTACAGTCAGGTCCGAGGTCAATGAACAAGTGATTTTCTATTTACCCATCCTAAAAGAGGTAAGGACTCCACACTCAAGTATCATTAAAAGACATTAATATGATTTACTATCCTGATTTGATTCATATGCAGAGGAGCAAATAAACTTTAAGCCTCAATTGAGACAAATTCTCATAAATATACACTTCTGAAAGCCAAAATAAAATTATTAATGATTTCTCAAACAAGCATTTAAATATAAAGGGACATGTTTATCTTCCATTATTAGAACTAAACACATCTGCTCCATTCCATTCTTTGTTCTGTAGCTGGCTCAGAGAACTGAGCTGCAGAGAAGTTCATTAAGTTTTTTTGTTCTTCCAATAAGCACACTAGCAAAGAATGCTTAGAGAACCATCTCAGGTAAAACAGTCCCCTAGCTTAAAGCTTCCTGTTGTCAGGCTCACCATCTAAAGTCAACTAATAAGAATAACACTTCAGCACCTGTACAGACAAAACAGCTGAGTTTGTAATAGCTGGAAAAATAGTGCCTCCATACCAAAAAACCACTGAAACTGTAGCTTTGAGACATGAAATAGAATGTCTACAAGTCACAGGGAAGACAGATTTGAAGGGAAACACTTTAGGCAAAAAATGAAAGAACTCAACTCTAAGTCCATAAAGAATATTCACAAGTATCATTTGGACTTGTATGACAAATTGATAACATTTGTACAACATAATTAGACCCCTGCTTGAAGTCCCAAACAAATACATATATTCCAGGAGCAGTCTCAAAGTACAAAATATATGCCTTTGTTTCAAAGGTTAGGGCTAAACCAACTGTGTGCATGTATAATCATCACATCAAAACCAAACTGATACTCTGCCAAAGAAAAAAAAAAGCTGACATTTTAAAAGTCAATTTTAATTTCTAAAGAAAGCTTCTTGACTGTGCAAGAGGCAGACTGAGGGCTAGCATTTGCTTAAGTTGACACATCCTTGTTGACTGAGGATTTAATTCTTGTATTTGCCTCTAGTAGTAATTCTTTCTGTACAACAGCACCCAGACAAAATGAAGACAGGTACTAAAATCAAGTTAGGCAACATTTCTACTTACAAATGATAAAAAGAAATAATTGCAGGTTTATTTGCTAAAAATGGTTAAAGGAGACTGGGAACACAGCTCAAGTCCTTTTCATTTTAGCACGCCTATGGGTTTGCTATTTGTGGATCACATGCAGGGAACAAACAAGATGGAAGAATATTTTAGAATATTTATAACTTGCTTGCTTTTTTTTTCCCCCTGAGAACAATAGGATTTTTATTTTTTTTCTGAGACTACCTACAACCAGCATGTCAAAGGACACTAATCAGAGCAAGGGCCATTGAATACATTATACTCTTCAATTAGTATTCAGATAAACCCTGACTGAAGGAGATGGACATCTGATTATGCTCCTGCTCAAGTTCCATGCACCAAAGGCCCCAGAAAGGAACATAGGAATTACGAATTTAGGTAATGCAAGCAAACAAAACAGCCCAGCTGTGATGTCTGATACTTGGAGTCTGGACACAAATCACATTAAGTGTGGTAATTTTAAGAATAGAAGCAAATTGCTATGCTCTTCAAAACCCATCCTGGGTAAATTATGATTAAAATCTAGATAAATATCTAGGCTGCAGAACAAGGAAAGTAAATGCAAGACAAGCAGTTTAGAACTATTCACTCTTGGCAGGGCTAATACACAAGTGTAGATGGATAAAGTTTGATCCTTAAATCAGAGTGTCATTAACTGTCATCCTTAGGAAATTATTTTTCAACACACCAGATTTAGATTCATTTCCTTAAGTGAGTTCTGCTGTGATATAATCTGCATATCTATTTATAGAATAATTAGATATATTCATAGCTTTTTAAGACCTAATGGTTCTAGAAAATTTAAGGTAACCAGTTTAATTCTAAACACTGACAGCCAGAGAAGCATGCACTTTGGAACCAAATGTTCATTAGCCTCAAAAACAGCCTTTTTTTTCATACTAGACTGCTTCAGGGTTCCTTAATGTAGATTGCAGTATGTCAAGCCCCTTGACAAACACATGACATTTAAGAGACAGTAGAGGGCAAGTGCCTAACTTATGGGAAGGAAAAAGTATGATAAGTAAAAACTAGTTCTGAGCATCCCAGTGTAAATTTGCCCTAAATTTGATGCGGATACCATGAAAAGCAAAGTAATTTGTGTGCAGAGGATTTAAGTATTTCAGACATGCATATTTTTGCCAGACAACTGTTTTGTAACAGACAAGTAAAGTAAGAGGTACAAACACTACTCCTGATAACAATTTGGACAATAACATCCTGCTCACTGAGCTGTGTTATCAAGTCAGAAAAACCTCCAAGACTATGTGGCACAAAACAAATTTGTTTCCCAAAATAGTCACAATGATCTCTAGTGGAGGAAGGGCAACATCCCAGTAAGAAAAAGACACTCAAACTTTGAGCTTAATATAGCTTTTATACTTCATTTGAGGACAGCTGACCAGGGAAGAGGCAAAAACTTTCTTATGTAGACCTTTAAACTATTTATTGACCTTTTTTAATCATACAGATTACTTCATAAACCAATCAGAACAGAGGCTGCCTGGCTATGAGACACTAGTCATGTAAGCACAGAAAGAAAGACTATTTGTTAGGTACTTATCAGGAAATATTCCTACCCCCACTCACTCTTAACCTGTGTGCAGGAGCACTCTAGTCCATTAAGCCTAGACACCTAGAGTCAAACCCAGTACATAAAATTTCAGTCAATTTTAACATTACTCTGATCCTAACCACCAGTGAGAGAAACCCCCACTACTGCAATCTTCACTACCACATTCAGTCAAACCACTCTGATAGAGAAAAACATGTTGGAGCTGAAGCTTCTTTCTGGTCACACTGGACTTCTGTGGCCACTCTCTGCCCTTGCTATGGAAACAGCTGACTAAGACAGGTAACTTCTTCAGAAAAAGCATACACAAACACTGAGACATATGCTACCTAATTTATATAGAACTATACTGGAAATAGAATTCACATTTTTCTTCAGCACAGTCACCTCAGCTGCCTCTAAAACTGAGCCTTTTCCCCATGAAGGGAAGTTTCACTTAAAAGGGAAATACAAGGATTACCTTTTTCTATCTTACTGGGAGGGAGGAATGAACATGCTTACACCCACTGAGGATTCAGCTGACACCTACTAGAGACACTACCAAGATTTCTAAACTGGATGTGTTATACAATGCATCTATCTATACCAATGATGTGAGCTAGCTGTCAGAAACAGCTTTTGCCAGAAATTTTAGTAATATTTCTGGACAATGATTAAGGTAATAAACTCCTGCAATCTCTTACAAGAGCAAATACCTTACTTTCACTTAAAAGGACAAGGCACTTGATAGAAATGTACCTTTAAATTTTATCAAAACTGAAACAATATTCCAGTAACATGGTATACAACTGGAAGCATTAATTTCACTCTAGTTTCTACTTCACGCTCCAGTACTTTGATATGGATCATTTTAGCATACATTTTGCAATTTTTACCAACTTTATTGCTGCAGTCAAAGTGCTAAAAAGCTTATGACACAGCAGACATCAGAAAGATTCAGTATTGGTGTGCATGTCATGCTTAATGGTGATCTGAAATCAATTTTCTGCCACTGCTTTGAGTTTCAGAACAACAGTACTTGCTGCAAACAGGTTACTCACTTCAGTAACATTTGCCTTTTAAACAAATGCCAGCAAAAGCTTTATCATACAAGACATAATTAAGTCAAGTATAACCTCACACTACACTTCCATTCTTCAGACAACATTTCTATTTAGGAAAGTATAAGCATGTAACATCTAATCATTTTCCTCAGAACCTGTTTTGCAATGTCCATTCCAGAAAAAAGCACTTGAGAAAAGCAAAAAACTATTTGATGAACATAGATAAGGACAAATTTTTCACTCTGTTGTACACTGAAGCATTAATGTAGTTGTGTCAAAGCCACCATGTCCTTGATACCAATTCGCACTGCAGGTTCAGTCAGCTCGGAAGTACAAGCACCCCCACAATTAAGAAAACCATTTTATCTTCCAGTTAAACTCTTTCTTTTCAGGTACATAATTCTCAGGATACTTAAGCCCTATTAGTGATTAAGCAGATGTTGATTATACAGATTGAATGTATCATAATTTTCCTCTTAGAAGCACAGAACTCTGATAAACAAATCTTGCACAGAACAGTGCTCAATACAAATACTTACCCAATTAACAGAAGAACTGCACAAATTGTGATGAATCCCAGAGTGTATTTGAGTGCAGTTTTAACCTGCTGAATATTAAAGAGAAAGTTAATACATTGACATAAAGGGATTTGTGCAAACTATGAAGTATACCTAGCATAACAGGTATTCTACAAAAAACCACCATAAAGAGGTTGAGTAGTTACATCTAGAAGTCATAAGCATACATTCTTGAAGCATTTCACAGCTTGAGAACTGTGAACAATGAAACAGAATTCTGCTTCCTTCATAAGCTATGTATTTGAGCAGCTGTAGCTAAAAGCCTGGATATATTCAGTGCAAATACACTCAAAGAAAATGCTACTAATACTTTATATTATGACTATTATTAAAATCTTCTTATGTTAAAGTTACAACTAAACAGAAGTGAAAACAATCATGATTAATTGATTAGAAGATTGTTTAGAAAAGTATTTTCATTTGAAACGTAGCACCTTTCTGCCATGCAGTTACCATATTCCCTGGGAGGTCTCAAGCCAGTGCATTACAAAAATAAACTTGTTAGCTTCAGGTAAATTACTACTGCCTACTTCAACAAAAAAGCAAACACTACAGTAGAAAGACACGAAATTTGAGTACCTATTTCAGAATCAGAACCATCTTCCTACTCTCTACTTTAAATGCTGTCACTATATACAGCTTTTATTCTATGGAGTCTCACATAAGTTTTAACTTCCTGTGTATGACATCTTCTACAAAAGAATTTTTAGAAAGTTTAAAGACTTCATGAAAATACAGACATTAATTACTTATCTCACAAAGTTTCATTTCATGTGAGACCACAGTGCTTAGACTAGACAATGTCAGATTATGTCTTACTAAGAGCTGCTCCAGGATTTTCATGAAACTATAGTAATAGACATATATTACAATGTTAATACCATTTCTAAATTAAAAAAATCATTCCTGCTTTCATGCTTTTGGCTTTATAGCTTTTGGCTATAGTCATTTGCCATTTCATTGCTTGGTGCATTTGCTAGAGTAAACTTACTGAGCATGTGTTGCCATCATCTTCTTCCTTCTCCTCATAATAGAAATAGACAAAGGGAATCCACAGAAAGACACAGAACAGAATGATCGAGTACAGAGCTAGGAGGAAGAATTAAATGAAGACAGTTACATTGGCACTTCATTTACTACATAATAATTCAAAGGAAAGAGTAAAACATTAATTTCCTCTCATTCTAGCTCGTAATTTCAGGCATTGAAAACTTAGTAAGATTCACCAGCCAGCATACAAACTATTTACTATTTTGTGAACTGCAAAGGACTATAAAGTGAACTCTTTCAGACTAAGAATTTCAGCTCCATCTTCAATTCAGCAATAACAAAAGACTAAAAGTAATCAACTGTATGCAAGTGATATACAATACTAGCACACTACCTTAAAGCACAGTGAATAAAAGCAAAGTAAGCCACCCAATAACAAGTTTTTCAAAGAAATGTATATCAAATGAAATTAACTTAAAGCTATTTTGATCACTGGACTCAGCATCAGATTCTCCTATTAACAGAAGTACAACATGGATGAAAGACAAGGTTGTTACTGACCTCAATTCACAAAACAAAACAAGCTGCAGCAATGTAGTATCATCACTTCATGGTCCCTTCTTAGAAGAAGGACAAATTGGAGATTGCAACAGATATGTAACTGCATAGCCACTAAACCAAGACAGTCCTACTGTCCTGCCACTTTGATGCACAGGCGATCATAAGACAGTAAAAGGTTTAACACATAGGTCTTTACAAATACTGCAAAGTTTTGAAGACATTAAGACAGCTGGTCAAAATCAATTGGAGTGATTAGCCAGTGGTATGAAAAGAAAAGACCAATTTCAGGTAGACATTTCAAGTTTAAATCACCAGCTCTCTGTATTGTAAGTTGAACATGCTTTAGAACATGACTATTTAGGAAAATCTTTTAATACACGATATTATACTATGAACATAGAAGTCCATTAGGAAACTAAAAACTGAAGCACTATGTTACAGTATTTGCACCCTGCAAGAAAAGTATCCTGGAATAGTTTAGTAAGCCTTCAAAATGTCAGAAGTGCTACACAACCAAGAGGGCTAGTGCTGGCACAAAATTGCACCTTCGAAGGAATAAATAAAAGTATTCAGGACCACATAAGTCCTGTAATCCTTGTCCTTTTTTCATCTTTGCCCCATTTTGCATGACTAATTAACACCTTTCCATTTACACATATATATGTAATTAACACCTTTCCATGAATATATTCATTCCCAACTTAAATTTGTGACCTCTTATCTTGGCTAGTGCACTCCTCACAGTGCCCACATGCCCCAAAGAAACCTACCTCAGCATTTTTCCCTGAAGTTGGTATAGAACCTAAATAAAGTATCAACACCTAGAATCTAAATATGAATCACTAATTATATCTAAATAGAACGCATTCTTTGGAAAAATATTTCAAAGTGATAAAGGTATCTACTGTTTAGCATATTGATTTAGTATGGCAACGCAAGAAGAGAAACAAGTTCTCAGTGAGTTCATGAACTCTCACATTAGCCAAGAGCAAATTCAGTGCTATAAAACACCTAGAAACCTCAAACTCAAAAAAGAAGCCTTCCTAGACATTCTACAGCAGTAGTCATACCACTTCAATATTGTGATTATGTGTGACATTCAATTTATGTTCAATTGCTCCCAGAAAAATTACCCTAATTAGGAAAGTGTTTCTGTAGCTCAACTTGTATTTGTCAAGCACAGCTACAGATCTCTCACAGTATTGAGAATGGCTTCTCCTAGAACCAGACCACAAAAACATGAAGTCATATTTGACTTGCACTTAGATCCTAGAAGCCCAAATTCTTGTGTCGATGACTCAGTGTCAATGACTTAAACACTTGCAGTAAGCAGACAAGACTCCATGTAAAAATCATCCAACTAATACCACTTAGTCTTTTGGATAAATTCTTACTCAAAACACTTTAACCTAGGAATCACCATACTTTTGCTGACTTAAAAAGGAAATGGAAATCTGAAGTTTAGCATAGACCTCAAAGCACACATGAAGATATCCCATAAAATTATGAAATTCAGTACACAGTCCATGCCACACTGTAGCTGGGAGTCATCTAACACATGTAAGTCAAGATCTTGGTCTATCTCACAAGCAGATTAGAATCTACCAATAATATCCTTTCACCATACACAAAATTTCATCAAAGAACACTGAACATCAAGGTGACTCCAACAGGTAGTATTTACTCACTAGAGGAAGAACTACACAACACACCTCCAGGTTATTGTCAATTTGTTTCAACCTCATTCTTTGTGATACAAAGCAAACTGTGTTGGACAGTTTTCAATTATAACACTTTCTGAAAAGAGTTCTCCTTCCTAACAAACTGACATTCTTTTTTAGAGCATTTGCCAACCATTGATCATTGTTCAATCACTAGAGTACTGTGAAGCATGTTCTATTACATTTGTGTTTAGAAATAGCAACACACTAAGCCACTACAGCTTCAAAGCAAGTATTACACTGGTTTCCTAAGAAAAGCTTTTAGGCTGCTGAAATCCCTTCAAAATACAGTTGTTTCAAGTTTCACTCAGAAGTACCTCATTTACCATTCTACCACATTCTACCAATACAAACTCACTCTACTTTTGTATTAGTCTAGCCAAGAAACCAAGTGGGTACAAGAAACAGAACACTTTTCATGGGGGCTAGCAACTATGCAAAAAAAAAAAAAAAGCTTTTCTGTATTTAGTTACAACTTCAGCAATAAATAGCAATGCAAGTAGCAAAGTAATGATTGAAATCCCAGTTAAATCCCAGTCCCCACATTCTTGCTACAATTACATGTGACTTGGATTGAAGGACAACGACCAATTATTGTCAATAAATAATGCACCATAAATTGTCAATACACCTACAAGAGCCAAGGAGGATCCATATAGTTATCTCTCCATTTTCAGGAGACACAAAATACAGGTATTCACGTTCTTAAGTACAAAAGGGTACTTCACTTCTGCTCATCCTGTCTGTTAACAAAGCCACAATCAAACACTTTCCTAGGAAGATAGCAAAAAAAAAGTGAAATAGTGTTATAATGGAAGAGCTCCTTAGCATTCTCCTTCTCAGCTGTTATGTCACTATGCTGGGCAACAGCAGCAGAGCACTGGATGATGTACGAGAGACACTGTGGGTTTTTTTGGAGACTTATGAAAAAGAAGTTACTATTATTGTTCACTTCAACATAGCTCTAGTTATAAAACCAGTTATGAAAAAGTGTATCTACTCAAATTAAGATGACAAGAGAAAAAATTTATAAAACCATGTTTAAATCTCTACCACCATCTGGAGGATATGCTATGAAATAAGACATTTTCCTACAGTATTTCAAGTAGACCTGTCCAGAAAGGCCAAAAACAAGAGCAGTTTTCCCAATTTAAGTTTAAATCTTTCTTTCAAAAAATTAGTTCAAGATTTACCAAAACATTCAGCTAGCCCAAAACACCTTACAGAAATTTATCAATCAGTCTCACAAATCTATAACAAACAGTCCACAGAAGAGCTTGAAGATTATTCCACCTCATGAGTTGTGAAATATTTGGTCTGTTAAACACAACTTTGGCAAACTACAAAGAAATCAAATACAAATCAATTCCACTATTATAAAGTGAAGACTCCCTGTGTTAAAAGTTCCTTTTTGAAAACTGAAGTTTTCTTACTACTTTTGACTTTATTCATTTTTATGCTGAGTGAAACCTATTCTAGTTTGTCACTACCACTGGCAGGCAATAATTAATCTGTAATTTAACGAACTAAGTCTACTATTTTAAATAATTTCCTGATATAAAAAATATTTTCAAAAGAACCACAATAATCTAAAAGAAAAAACTTCAAGTCTTTAGAAATGTGACCAAAAGCAGGCAATTACCTCTGAGTTTGCACCATTAACTGAAACAAGCATTTCACTCAAACTGTGCTGAGCACATTTCTATACCCACTACATATATCCAGTAGCAGTAAAACTTCTCATAAGTTTCATAAGGACCACTAAAAAACTGATATAAGACAATGCAGAGGTTTGGTGAACAGTTATTTTATTTCAGTCACTTTTTTAATATCAGTTCTATTCAGGATTACCACTTTAGAATCAACTGCTTTATGCTCCCGCACAGGAACTGTTACTTGGAACACAGTAGCTGTTGAATCTGAAGGCTTAAAAGCATTGCACTCATGGCTGCACAAACTTTTCACATAGTAGACAAGTTTGACACGGCTGTATATGTGAAGTGCCATTTAAGTTACAGCAAAACCACGTGTTTCCCTTAAGGGACCACTAAATACACACACAGGAAACATGTGAACCACAGATTATACAACAGAAACCATTAGCTTTTCATGAACTGGCTTCAGTATATTTGCATTTCTAGGGGGTTCTTGGAGAGAAAAAATACTCTCTTAAGAGCATTAAGACTCATGTTTAACCAAAAAGGGATAACCCAATATGACCTCTAAAAACTTCATTACTTCACTTAAAGGTCCTATTACTTGAAAAAAACAACTAAAATACTTACTGTAATATCCATAAAGTACAGTGTCTTCAATTTGCCTTGAAACATTAGCATCAGCCCAGACCTAGCAAAAAAGCATAGAAGCATTTATTATCAAATATAATAAAAGAAGACTACATGAGAATCAACCACTAAAGGACACGAAGGGAAAGAGATAAAAACACTACTTCTAAAGAATCCCATGCTACAGATGCAATTATACTTTGACATAAGAATAAGAAAGAACTTCTTATTTTGCTCAGTTACATATAATTAACTTTTATTTTTATTAGATTATTACATCAGTTTAAGCTATCATCTCCTTTTTCAGAAGTATGAGACTTTTTTGTTTGACCAAGACTTGAATTACATGAATATTCAACTTAACAATATCTAATTTTACAAGTAAAATTCCAAGAACACTTCTATCCCTTATTTGAACAAAAGCAAAAGTGGCTGCACTAATCAGTCCTGGGGAATGGTCTGGAGAATAGAAGCAATGAAAGCAAAACTACAACTCTTAACTATGTTGGAAACTGCAGTCAGACAGATTGCTGAAATCAAATTCTTGTGCCCACTCCCTCTCCTCCAAGAGAGGAACTATTGGTTTAAGGAAGCTAAATATTTTATGACAACCACTGGCAAACAAACTCAGAGATTGAATGCAATGGTCCAATGCTGCCAGTACAGCTTAAACATATTTCAGAATTGTTTTAGTTTTGTGGGATCCAATCTATATGTGGTCAAGAGCAAGAAAGTTATCCACAAGCAGAATTTTATAAAAGCTAGAAAACACACCAACATAACTGAATTGGTGAAAAAAAAATCCAGTACTGTCAAAGCTCTCATTTCTGCAGGCTTTCATTTCTTCAAACTGGCAAGATCAATCCCTTTTAGTTGTAAAGATGCAACACAAACAGGGAGATACAAAAATGCAAATGAGGACACCACTTAAACATTGCTCCCATAAGACATAAAGACACTTTGGCATTCGGTTTATCAGTTCACTCAGAACTGCATAAAGTCACCTGGAATATGGGCTTGATGACATACCATGAACACTTTTCTACTGTCTCAAAATCAGCACCAGCTTCCTTTTTCTCACTATATTAAGACTTCCAGTAGGTCAGTTTACATTAAGATTTTAAAATTCACTGTATGATCTAAATTAGATTATCACCCAGTGGAATTTGAGCACAACAATACACATCCATTTTAACATCTAATCAGCAAAAAAAAAAAAAAAAAATTTTAGCAGAAGGGGCTGAAGGAACACCTGAAGTATCTGTCAGGTACACAATAAGCTCAGTCTTTGAAGAGTGCCAGGCTCCCACCCAACAGCATTTTAAAAAATAATTTTCTAGGCATTTGTATTAAAATATACCACAATAGGATTTTATTACAGTAAGTAAGGAACAGATACAGAACATTTAAATTGCCTCATGTTAAATATTAAGAAAATGCTTACTTTAATCAAGCCTAAGGGAAAACCAAGGCTGAACTGGACTGTGTGCATTGCTTGGTTCCAAGTAGCTACGGGAAAAGAGGTCGTTCCCATGAGCAATGGAGACATTTAAAATGCACAAAAACCAAGAACAAGCAAGAAAAGCAGCAGCGAGACCCAAAGTTTAAGAGGCACAGTCACTGTACAGAAGAGGTAGCTAGTAATGGAAATACACTGTGGCTTAGCTGCCCAAGAACTGCTTCTCCTTCAGCTACAGAAAAGCACTTTTAACACAATGCAGATGAAGAACTTTAAACACCGCAATTGCTTTTTGTTTTGGTTTTCAAATTAAGTTGCATACAGGACCAGAGCAGTATACTAGGAAACACACACTACAACATATTAAAATAGTGAGCTGCTATATTACACTAAAACTCAAATTACGAGTGTGTGCATTTCACCATTACTTACATCTGCCTCAGAACACAAACTTTGCATTATGCTGCACAGCAAGAATCTGTAATGCAAGCCAATTTAACGGTATATCATAATTATGTCACCTTTCAGTCAGCTGCCAAAGCCCCACATTTAAAAAAACTAAAAAGCAAAATGCTGAGTTCTAACTGGCAAATTATCCATATGCACACACCATCAGCAACTCAAAGGCAGAAAGCAGTTCATTGGAGCCATTTCAAAGGCTAGTGACAGCAGCACTGTCTTGACAAAAGCAAGCACTGCTACCTAATGAGTATCAGAGCTCTGACAGTCTTAGCATCTCTGGTGACAAACTAAGCTGCTAGGTATAGCAATTTACTCAACTAGCACATCCAGGACTCAGATGAAAACTTATTTGGACAGCCTCCTAGATCTAGCCTTTTTCTTTTCCATTCATTACAACTCAAGCTTACAGTATATACAGCAAACAGCTTAGGAGCACAATAGATTAGGGAGCTGAAAAGAATACTGCCTTCAACAAATAGTTTAAGGTGTCAAAATGGGACCACAAATTCTCTTAGGACCTGCAGAATCCAGGCATTCTGCACTGTTGAGCTGTACTTCATTTTGTTCCATGCAGTTTAGCAAACACATATCGCCTTTGAAACACCTGTACCAATGCATTGTACTGAGAGACAAGGGATACCACAAATGGCATGATACATGCAATGAGCATGATGAGCCATACTAAACTATTATGCTTAAGTATTTTGTAGCATTGGTCACGTTAAAAACAAGTGTAAAAAGTACATATGCTAGTAAAATGTTGCTATGTAAATAAAGATATTAAAAAAGCAGCTTAAGACACCTAAAGTTTACCTAAATACTAAATCCAAAGCAAAGCTCCCTTAGAAGAATAATTTTCTAATTATATTCATGGAAAATTAGTTACCAAGAACACTTGCTCCTGCATTAATCATTGACCAGAGTCTTTCTTCTCCCAGCAACTCTGTCCAGTTAAGTGACCCATGTTAACTAACACATTTTAACAGAACAGTAGTATTCAAACCGTACAGATAACTTCTGCAGATAAAACCATTGCAAGTTTTATATTTCCACCATTTCTGGTGAAGAACAACCATGGATTTCATTCTTTTGTCCCCATTAAATTTGACATTTTTACTGCCACTGCTGGACCCTGTAAGACTTTCATGAGTACCCAGGGAAGCCAGCTCCCATTCTCTGCAAATGTCCCTTAAGAGAGCTTGAAGTTATGCAACATTACAGGTCTCAGCATTTGTGATGTTTCATCAAATGTAATCATTCTTCTGATTAGCCTCTCCCAAAGCTTAGGCAACCAAAGAAAGATACAGTATGGAAGACTCGAGACAGAGTCATAGCATGGTTAGATATGAAGAAATTTCGTATCCAGATCTAGATCTTCCAGCCTGTTACCTCCAAAATGGGACAGTGCCAGGATTTTGACTGCCAGATGGAAAGTAGCATCAGAAACGTGCACATCTCAGCCCCATCTGCCTAGCAACAATGTTTTGGCCAAGTATTATTGCTTCATAAGTAGTAATTCTTACTTGGGAAGGAGGCATGGTCTCAGTCAATAACTTCTCAGCACCTTTCTAAAAATAAAAACCCTGGACATTTCTAGCAGTTTTGTATTCTGAGCATCTACATAATGAGTGGTTCCCCCTCTCACCCTGGTAAGATGCAAAAAACCTTAAATGGTTTGCAAAATGTACCCCCCATAAAGTATGTTTTAAGGGGACAACTGGCTTTTAACAGTTCATGCAGACACCCAAGGCTTGTGACACATTCAGTCTTAACCAGACTGAATGAAACACCACTGGCTTTTAATTTCATATGGTAGCAAGAATTCATACAGTTCAAAAAGAAAAGGAAAGGTTTCATCACCTTCTCTGCCTTCTGCTAGAAGAGTAGGAAAAAAAGACAGTACAACAATGTGAGCATCCTTGTTTCAAGCAGTCTTTCTTCTGCAAGACAGCATAAGCTATCCTTTAAATATTTACGAGACTTGTAAAGTCTCAGACCCAGAGAGCTTGGGGGTCAGCAGCAATACTATGTTTTTAAGCTATGGTGAGGTTTTCTGTTCCTATGTGTTTGTTCTAAATCCAGCAAGTTTTCAGATCAAACAGATCAGCTGCAACACGATGCATTTGAAGCCCTTTGAAACAAACTAAAGCAATGACAGTGCTCACAGTCAAAACCTTTGAGCTGAAGTGGTGCTGTTGAACATTGTCAGGACTCCACTTACAAGGTAATACTCAAGTTTTTATTAGTATTAAACCAAAATCCTCCTTTCCTACTTAACAGTACTAGGAATCAAAGTAATTCCACCCTCCAGAAAAGGTGTTACAGTGAATTCTACTGTGTAACTACTGTGCAAAACTTGCCAATACCAAACCTGCTCAATTCACTCAGTATAAAAACTTTAAGATAATAATTGTTAACTCTCAAAATATGGTGAGATACACCACTATTTGCTAAACGCTACAAGCCACTTTTACAATAAATAATAATTTGTAGTAATTGAAAGATGTATAAACAGGATCTTAACAGTCCTGTTGAAATGAACAAAACCTCAAGTTAACAAAGGCTGAGCAAGGCACAGCATACAGCCCTTGTCAATGAAGGCACTTCAGAATATAAGATGGAAAAGGGCCACGCAACACTTTAAAGTGAATTCCTCCAGAAAGCAGCATAATATTCACAACCTTCAGAAAAAGATACTCTGCTTGGGTATTACAGTTCAGCCAATCTTTGTAGCCAGGACATACCACCTTCCCTTGTCACAGAACACACACACAATTCACAGTGAGAACTTTGAACAAAGCCTTCAATTTAACCTCTGCTGTTAGTGTAATGTGATTCTCCCTAGGTTTGCTACAAGCTTATTCATCTTGTAAACCTTCAACTATATCTACAAGTTGACAGCAGGGTCAGATACATCAAAAACGAACTGAAAGTTCACATATAGTAGTACCTCTTTCAAGTTGAGCACCCTTGTTTTTCATGACTCTTAACACTGATACCAGGAACTACAGCTGGGACATAGAGGAAAAGCATACATACAGAAAAAAATTTTTTTACTTAGAATCTGGATAACTGCCACTACTCTTTTGGCATCAGCTCTGAAATCATCCTGTTGGAGTTTTTTGATTAATTACTAATTTATCTACAGAGAATATTATCCACATCTGCTACCTGGATCTCTCTCAAAAAGCCACTGAGAAGATTAAAGACTTAACTCACTCTGCCCCATCCAAAGCAACCAAGGTTTCTTGCCAGAGTCATAGTCCTTCAGACCCCAGCATCATTTATAGGGGCTTGGAATTGTTGGGTTTGAAAGAATGAGAAAAAGGCCAGTAATTTTCAGGAAAAATTCTAAACACAATTCAGTCTATCCTACTTGTGAAACAATGGCAGGAAAGAAGGATATGTTACTGAGGACAGCTTCAAGGTTTTAACAATTCATGAAGACCACAGAGCCAAAAAAAATACTGAGTTGAAGGGGACCACCAGGATCAGGATCTACCAGGATCACCACTCCCAGTCCTGAGCAAGACACCATGTGCCTCATTTTAAGATGTTATCAGCCTCCTACCTCAACATTACCCCTAAACTGAAATTACCAAATCAATAAAGCTGTGTTTACCTATAGGTTTGTAGGTTCTGACTGATTTCAGATCCACTCAACATAGTGGATCTATATTAATATTTCTATACCATAATTTCAACACCTGCATTTAGATCAAATGCATTAATGTCAGCAGATCTCATGTTATTTCTGAAAAGCTAGAAACTAAATTTAGCTGAGACTTAAAAGACACATAAGAATGCTTCTTCTAGGCAGTATGGAGCAACAGTATTTCAACAAGCCATTAAGTAGTATCTACAAACACCAGGAACTAAGCAGGACAAAGAAGCCTCAAAAGCACAGGCAAAAAAGTACATTTCAAAAAAGTCTTTACCAAAAGCATGAACATTTGCTCTCAGTACAATTTTTAAATAGAATCTACCCACCTCACCATATCACAGTATGTGTCTATTACAAAGGAATTACAGTCCATGAAAAGCAGTATTATATGTAGTTTTCCGCCTAGCAATTGTATTTCCTTAACTAAAAATTTGCAGTGACTGCGTGACCACCTTTGACCTGTTCTCACAGGTTTGTTTCTAATCAAGCAAAGTATACATTAGCAAAAAGGTGTCCTTTGCAGCAGGGAATTCTGCTTGGTCCCCACTAGATGAGCATTTTTCAGCTGAACCCAATTGCATCATAGTGATTTCTCTAGATAGTCCCACTCAATATTTAAAAGTACTATTTTCATTGAATTGCTAGAACCCTGACATATGAAAGATCTTTTCCATCTTCTATAATGACTTTAATTCCAAACAAGCAAGTTTTGAAAACACAAGCTTTTCAGAATAACATTGAGTAACAGCTTAATTTATTCTGTACTAACCATGAGCAATAAAGATGACAAAAAACACATCACAGCTCAATTCTAAAGGCTTCTCATAACTTTCATTTATATAAGCACCAACAAAAAGCACTGTATTAGCTGCAAGCTAGTTTTGAAGCATTACACAGATCTGGCAAGACCTACATCTTCCTTTGGAAGTAGGGAATACAATCTGGTGTGCAGGCATTTACCTTTCTCCCACTCTATCATTTGTTTCAGGAACTTTTACAATAGATCCAGTTAGGCTCCAAACCCAAGGAAGTTGTTATTCAGGTTAGCTACATGCTCCAGTTCGACCTCTTGTTACTCACAAAGTCCTCACAAAGACACTGGGTCAATACCTTCAAGAATTCTTATTGAAAATTCAAGTAATATTTGAAGCATTGGGAAGATCTCTTATAGAAATACTTAGAGCAGATGACAGCAAGTACTCATCTCATTAGGAATTCCTTTTGCACAGCAACCCCCTACAGTTTATAAATGCAGTAGTCCAGTTAAGGCTTTATCAGCCAAAAAGAGATACTACAGCATTCTCCTCTGCCAAGGGTTTCTGCAGCTTTCAAAATGCTTGTTAAGTTAGGCTTTACATTGCAGAGGTAGATTTACATTGCTAAATCTTTAAATGTTCCAGTACCAAATTTTTTTTCTGACAAAAAAGACAATTAAAATAAACCTAAGATACAAAGGGGCAATAGAGTCTATTTTTGAACAAAAGTGCAACAAATTTTATTCTAAAATGTCCCATCATGATACACTAAAAAGGAACACTTAAATTTGTTTATATCTACAAAGATATAAATAGATATCTACATCTACAATGTACAGGACAGTACATTCACTCTTATGCACAACAGAAGGAACAAGCAACATTAGAAAATGAGTAGACTATCTGAGAAAGCAGAGAAGTTAAAACTGAAATCCAGTTCAAATACCAGACATGAGTGTTTTACACACAGCGCTAGTACCCAGCTTTGAGAAAAGTCAAGTCATTAAAATAGGTATTAGCACTGGTTTCAAACTTGGAAAACTAGGAACATCCTTTTTCAATACAAGTGCTTGTTTTGAAGAGGCAATTAACATTTTTTAAAGTCCATACCTTAAATGTACCATTTTGGTTTTTCATGTATGAGACCAAAAATATGTCCACTGGCAGGAGTGCTGATGTGATAAGAGCCACGGCCAAGGCAAAAATTGCTGTTATGGTAGAAATCACTTCACTTTCCCGCCGACTCTGATACTTGCGTACATAAACCCAGCAGAAAATTAAAATGGCCTGAAATACACATGGAAAAATATTTATGAGTAGTACATAACAGTGTCAGCAAGTAGGTACTGATGTCAGACCCTGTACGGATGACTGGTATAGCATCAACACACCTTTTACCTAACAGTATAACAGGGTTATAGTGACCACACTAAAGTCACTCTTCCTTAAGGGCGGCTCGAGCACCACCACCAGCGCTCACACACGGAACACGCGGAAACACAAACAGCGCGGCTCGCCGGGCAGAGGGAAGGCAGCCCCCGCTCCCAGCTCCGGGCTCTGCCCTGCGGCACCACCGCGGGAGCCGCAGCGGAGCACCCGCGGCCGGGGCGGGCTCAGGGGCACCGGCGAGGAGAGCGGCCGGGACGCCCAGCGCTGGAACAGCGAGCGGCCGAACAAGGAGTAGCAGCCGGCCGAGGGAAGGGAAGGGGAGGGAGGGGATGGGTGAGGGGGCCGCCGCAGGGCGGGAGAGCCGCCTCTCACCAGCAGCGCCAGGCCGAAGAGGCACCAGCCCGTCAGCAGGTCGGACGCCGCCGCCGCCATCTTCGCTTCCGTCAGCGGGAGCGCGGCCGCCCCGCCGAGGCGGCGCTTAAA
>VZRH01005207.1:252700-272200 GCA_013397555.1 Urocynchramus pylzowi
GAGGAGGAAGGGGGTTTGAGGAAAGGTGAAAGGTGCGCTAAGAGCTATCAAGCACTTTCAATCCTTTTGGTTCTGCTTCTTGCTGTAAAAGTATCTGCACCATCTCCCTGCGTGGCCCGCAGCGCCCCGAGGCGCCGGGCGGGTGTGCGGGCGGTGCCGGCGGGTCGGGGCCGCTCCCGCAGCGCTGCGCCGGGAGGGTGTGCGGGAGCCCCGCACCTCGGAGCCGCTGGCCAGGGCTCGGCTTAGCCGCGACAGTGCCAAACTTCGGGCAGGATCGCGGTCTGGCGGCAAGCCTCGCTTCGCTTGAGAGCCGTGCCCGGTGTGAGGGCAGCTGTGGGCCGGGACGGGTGTGGGGTTAGGAGGTGCCTTGCGGAGTTCGTGTTCCCGAGAGTGTGGATTTGGTGGCACGGGGAGTGGGAGACCCTCATTTGCAAGTACCCTAGTCTCTACTTTGCTCTAAGTGCTGCATGCGTGCAGACATGGAATCATCAGGTTGGAAGAGACCTTATAAAATCGTCCAGTCCGACCGTCCCCCCGGCACTTGCACTGTAACCCTTAAACCACGAAACCGCATCTCCCAGCAGCAGATCCGGACACCTTGTTGCACCCCCAGGGATGGGGACTCTACCACCCCCCGGGCAACCTATTCCAATGCCTGACCACCCTAACAGTGAAATTTTTCCCAATATCTAATCTGAATCTCCCCTGTCTCAGCTTAAGGCCGTAAGGTTGGGTGCTAAGGGGTCTGTCTGCCTGCAGGAATGCCCGGGGTAGCCTGGGGCCCTGTCCGGAGCGTGGGCTGCTGTGCTGGGTGTGCAGGCAGCTCAGGGGTGGAAATGTTTGAGAGCCTTGCTCGTTCCTCAGCCTCGGTACAAGGGGCTCAGAGACCTAAGCAGGCAGGGGTGGCCACATTCGTGTCCTGAAACAATAGATATGTTTTCTGTGTTTCCATTTGCTGTGAGATCAAGCGTATTCGTGCCAAGTAAGAGGGGGTTGAAATTCAGACTCTTTTCTTTGTAGCCTTGTGAAAGAGACTGATTTGGGCAGGGGGAACTCAGCCTGGGAGGGATGAACTTCCAGGTGCTGTGAGGCCAGTGGGGGTGATAGGAGCTCGTGGTATCAAAAGTGTTTGGGAACCAAGTGTGAGGTCAGGTAAGTGGAAGGACTTCTTGTGGGCTCATAGCCTTGAGAAATCTGTTGATGAAGGGGCTGTGAGAGCCTTACCCAGACTGGTTTTTGCCCCTGCTAAGACTTAATTTGTATGAAGGACGATTTATATGGGACAATAGTGTATGGTGGTGCTTGTGAGATGTATCCAGGGCTTCTGAGGTATGTGCTCAGGTGGACGAGTTCTCACTTGGCGGAATAGCTTTGTTACAAAGTGGCTGATAAGTTTGCTGGGCTCCAGTTTGCTGTGACAGTGTCGTGACAGCACTCACAAGCTATGCGTGGGGTGGTTGGGGCAGGAGGAGTTCAGAGAGGCTTGAAGCTCTGCAAGCAAGGGTCCTGTGTTTGGGAGGACAAGAGAATTGGAAGCTTTGCCTCAGAGCAGTGGATGCATGCTGTATTTCTCAATTTGTTGTCAGGGCAGTGTGGAAGGCACTGCCCTGACAAAAAACTGAGAAATACAGACCCAAATCAGTCTCTTCTCACAAGGCTACAAAGAAAAGAGTCTGAATTTCAACCCCCTCTTACTTGGCACAAATATGCTTGTTCTCGCAGCAAATGGAAACATAGAAAACACATGTGACAGCATTCATTGAAGGAGTGATAATGGAGCTGACGAGGGTTCTGGAGAGCTTGCAAACCTTGCAGGTAGGTGCCTGCAGGGGCTGTGGTGTCTCATGGAGGGAAATGTTGCTTGCAGGGGCAAATACCCGTGCCATATATTAAGTTACTGTAAGAACAGTGAAGGTGGAAGCAAAATGAGGTGAATATTCACAAGGTGCTTGGAGGGTTGGTTATGGGTGCAGTTTTTAGGTGAGCTTGTAACATTTCAAGGAAGGGTCTGCTGGTGGAGAAGTGGTATTTTTGGGGAGGCTCATTCTGGAGGGGCAGGTGTTTATGCTGTGTCTTGTTTGGTATGAGGGCAGGGCCAGCAAGCAGGTGGCTGTGCAGTGGCTGTGCAGCTCATGAGCTAAGTGGATAGTTCATGACAATCCAGGTGACCTTGTAGTCTGATAAGAAAAGGAGCAGATACTATAAAACTATAATTAGTTACAGGTCAGTAAGCATATTGAGAATGTTCTTTTAGTTGTTGGAGATTTAGGATTTTTTCTTTGTATATTTTACTATTAATGTGTGTGTATTATCTCCACCACAGAAAATATTTCCCTGGATGTCGTTAGTATTAAATATGTATGTTGTAATTCAAAATTGCCTAAGAACCCATGAAGAATTAAAACCCTCAAAGAACTACATTAAAAATAAACTATTCCCAAGAGGGAAGGGAAGTAATTTGCCCTTGGAGTATATAAAGTTTTTATGTTTTGTACAGCACACCTTTACCAATAAAATATTGACATACCAAACATCAGGGACCTGTAACTGTTTAAGAATTAAGGCTGCTGTTAAAATAAATTAAAAAAAAAGAAATGCTATAGCTCTACACCACCACAGTTCTTTTTGTTTTGACTCAAATGGTAACATGAATATTTAACTTGCTACAGTAAATAAGCCTTAACTGTACTTCAGCATGATCAAAAATCTTTTTCATTCTAAACAGCTGAGTTCATATAGTTTAACAAAGACAAAAAAAAAATTAACCGTGCAAAATTATAGAGTTTCCACTAACAGAAAATCTAATCTTTGAGTCTTTTGTTCCTATATTTTTGCAGCAAATGGTAATACTGAAAAATTTCCCATCATTCTGTCAGATTTATTCTTTTTTGGTAAATATGGTTAATAACCTAGGTTTACTTGGGTAGTGGGCAAGGTTTTCAAGGTTTCAGTAAAAAATGTCGTGTCCCTGTGTGTAAAATGATTACTGTAATTTATAGTTTAAAGGAAGAACTCCAGTTTTTGTGGGAATGGAAGTAATGCTTTTAAGCACAGTGCAGGCAAAATGGAAGTTTTTCTTATGTTACCACTATGGTATCTGAATGTGTTTGGTTTTTTCAATACCATGTCACCACTAGCATTCTGAATGCATTTTCTTATTCCATAAAATTTAGAGTTTATAAATTCAAATTATTTTATCCCTTACTTTAATGAAATTAGCAAGTCTTTATCTGAGGGGTTATCTACAAACAAATTTTAGAGGATCAATTTAATTTCTTTTTTTTTACCATTGTGTGGGACACTGCAGATGTCAAGTACGCAAAAAAAAAACCAATTTAATGGCAAATTTGTTTTTCAATGTTCAAATAATGACCTTTGTCTACACATTGTGTCAACAAAAGTCCTATAAACATAAGTCTTAAAATTGATATTCAATTGATGTGTTGACTCTAGTGAGGAGGTGGAAATTTCACCCATTGTTACTGCTCCTGAGGAACCTAAGACTAACATTTTTCATGCCTGTATTCACACAGCTCTTTATGTAAGAGGGTGCTCATGGATAAACTGGAGATCAGATTTCTGAGTCCTCACATTGTCTGTTGACAGCGCTACGCTTGAGGACACATTGGTTAGATGTTTCTTGGCATATCAGGGCCGTGCTTGTGTTTCTCAGTCTCTGTAGACAGCTTTAGGGTGGCTGGACGTAGTGTCCCAAGTCTACCTGCATTTTACTCAATTGCAGTTTTATGTCATGGGGTGAAAATGAGCAAGGACAGAGCAAAATTAGATAAGGCAGTGGGTCAGTAAGACTAATCAATGTGAGACCATGGGTCAAGAAATAAGAAATGAGGAACTGGTACCAGCACAGAAGAAATATTTCCACTCAATACAAAGAGAAGATGAGGTGAGAAGAACAAATGTACTTTTTTCTGCAGAAACTTAGTGCTTGAGAAAAGGCAGATGGTTGTGGCTAGAGTCAGCCAGTGAAGTAGCATCATTAATACTGAAGTTCTTGATCACCTACAAGCTGAAAGATAGTGTGGTGCCACATTGAGTGCATGGGATCCTCATGATCAGCAGTGCTAGTGTTGGCTGCAGTGCTGTGTTTCCAACAGCCAGGTTAAGCTTGCATGGCATATAGAAAGATGTCAGTAGTAGTCCCTGTGCTGTTCTCTCCTACATTTCAGTAGTAGATGTGCCTCTTTTTGTGCCTACACACAGAAATTTGTCTTGTGCTCTTTCACACTTCTTTGCTCATACTAATAAAAGCTTTTCATCAGGATGCCATCATGTGCAGCAAGATCAGTGAATGCACTGAAGAGTGGTAGCGGATAGAAGCACTTGAGTAGGGCATCATGTATGGAGTCAAGAGTGAGAAGAGTTCAAAAAGTGATTTCTGTAAAAGTTTTCTGGGCATGTTTGTAGCAGGGGTTGATAACTGCAGGCTAATAATTAACTGTCTCTTTAAAAATTTTTACTGTACATAAAAAGAACGGGAAGGATTTTAGCAAGCGATTGAGATAATGTGTGAATGAAAATAGAATAAATCCAAAGAGAATTCTGTTACTGTATTCCTCAACAAAACCTTATAGGCATTGTGGTGGTAGTAACCATAGTGTGAAAAAATAAAAGAATTATATCAGTGGACTTCCCTAAATACCATTCTCCTTTCCCATGCAAGATGATTGCACCATGCCAAAAAAAAAGGATTACAATAATTTTGTGTTATAAAGAAAGTACATAATTTTAAAAGAAACTTTAATTATATTGTTTACAAAATAAAATCCTTGCCTAAAAAGAACCATTATAATAAATCTTATGTATATAGGAAATTAATCCAAACTATAGAAAATTTCTTAGGTGCTACTTAATAACTTGTGGAATTTACTTTTATTAAAGTATTCATGTGGTAAAAAGACAGAGAAAGAAGATGACTGGTATTATAGAAATTTAAGTATATGAAACAAGACACCATCTTCATTTTGACCAGGACAAGGGATTAGAATCATGCTTGAACTGGATAGTGTACATACCAACAGGGAGCAGGTGCTCCTTCTCACTTGACTGAGCTGCTCGTGTCACCACTTGATAATCCCCCAAGTTTGAAGAGGGCTGGAAGTGTGTGGGCTAATGGCAATGCCATAATTTAAAATTCCCTTATTAACTCTACTTGTTTTATTTTTTTTTTCTCATGTAAAAGAGAAGATAGTAAAACTGGGTTTAGCAATATTTGACAAAACATATCATGATCTTATACTTGAAGGTGTAATTATTCTTTATGTTATGTGGTTGAATCCAGTAAAACCTGTAAACCTGATGGCACAGAACACATTGAACCTAGTAGTCTCCAAGTACACACAATTAACCATTGAGAATAGTAACAACTTTCTTTTAAGTGCTTCAACTTCTGTGAATAAAATTGACTGTAACTTCTTGAAATGTCTTTTGTTTGATGTGATGCTGTAGTTAATTTACCACTACTCAGATCAAGCTAGATTTCTAAGACTGGTGTGTCGTGCATCTCTCTTCCATCAGAGTATTTCAGTGCTTACTTAGGCTTATTTAACCAGTAGCTTTAGGTTTCTTCATAAATGCCATTAATAGTTAATTTTCACTCTGTTTGATTTTCTGCTGTACCTACAAACTTGCATGTCATTTATCACTAGTTCAATATAGAAAGAACAACATGATGCCATTTTCTCATCTTTGCTGCTTGTATTGTTTCCTTATCCTAAAATGTTATCTTGTTTCAAGATCCTCAGTCATGCCTATGTTTTCAGAGTGCTTGGATTTAGTGCAGTCTATCATTCTTTTTCACTAAGAGAAACCTCATTTTCCCTTTAAACCTTTTTCAATATCAGTAGTCTATACTAATGTATCAGTGACTCAACATTTACATAAAAGAAGGGACAAGGTTTTATGAACCTTACAAAAATTTCAGTTTGACTTTTACTTGGTTTAATTCAGCTCAATTCTTATTTTGGGTAAGAATACGGAAGAAAACAGTTTTCAAAATAAGTAATGATGAGGAAAATAAATGGTTTCATTGGTTTGGAAATAAGGTTTTCTCAATATTTAGTGGAATTGAGGGAAAAAATGCATGAAGTGGGTACACATACAGTGGTAGTCTTCCCAGCAAACACATCAGCACTGGCACATTGGTTTTTGGGTAGCCAAAGTCAAAGGCTGTCACCATTTTTGGAGCCTAAAGATAGGCTTTCTGTGCTATCAGTTCACCTTTTGTGTCTATTTAGCATGTCCTTCTCAACAACAGTTTTATAATAAAGTCAATGAAATAATTTATATAAATAATTTATATAACTTTGTATAATCAATATATATATATATATATTAGTTGAAGTACTTAAAATTGCAAAGCCTAGTCCCTAAAACTTGCAACTTTCTAACACATAAAGAAAAAACTGGCATAGTTTGGGACTAATAAACTCTTAATGAAAGCACAGAACTGTCCCAAGGTGGAGAGGAATAGCTAATCTGTGCACTAAGATGTGTGTGCATTTTCTTGTTGTGGTAGTATTGAAGAAGGATAAAAGGGTTTTTTCTTTACGTTTTTATTTATTTTGGAACAGAGGTCATCCTTATAAAGGTCACAACATGCAAATAAAAATAAGAAGTTGAGTCAGAAATTTAGAATTCATCTATGGAAGAATTTAGAGTGGTTTTCTTTTCATGAATTACTAAAAACTGCATGGTAATGTTTATGGAGGTTCTTCTTTTTATTCTTGGTTCCTTGGTTTGTTTACTTGAACAAAACCAGAATTTTAAAATGGGAGTCTGAAGGCAGAAGAGGTGATTAATTTCTCCAGGATATAGAGAGTATAGGTTATTTTCTTTAAGAAGGGTTGTAAAAACAATTTAAGCCTTCAAGGCTTTCAATTTTTTTTTTTTTTTCTGAACTCAATAATTAAAAAGCTTTTCTGAATGTAAATTATAGTTCTGCATGAAGTGTTAAGAACAAAAGTAGCGTGAATTTCCACTACAGAAGTGTGTGAACATTCCCACAACAAAAATGTGTTGTTGAGTGAGTTGTGAGTGTGAATGTTGTTTTCCCATGAAACTTTCAGCCTGCAGTTTTCAGAGGAAAAAAAAAGAATACCACAGTATTTTTATCATGGCACTAATCAAACAATTAACTGACTCCTTCATCATATTAGAACATCTAAAGCACCATTTTCTGCATTTTTGTCTGAAATTATTAAAGATACTGCTAGTCTTTTGTACATGGGAAAACTGCAACCAAGGCATAAATATTTTTCCTTACATTGGAAGGAAAATATTTGGAGATCTTCCCAGGATGCACTGAAGAAACACAATGGAAACTAAGCAAAACAATAGATTAAATTCTGACCCCCTGAATTTAATGGAAGAGCTGCCACTAGGTTTAGCTAAGTATTGATACTGCTGGGAAGGGCACTGTGTAATCGTCATTATGCTCCATGGACAGTGAGCTGCTTTGATGTCAGTGTCAAAAAGTGACATACAATTTTGATAGTTCAGGGGATGACAAGTGTGAGCAAAGTGAGGAGTACCTTCTTGTGCAAGGAAAAAAGTAAGTAATTTGGAATCACCATCTTGGAAAAGATGCTGCTCAAGGAGAAGTGATAGAATTTTAAAGGTTCTGACTGGCACAAAGAACAGAGAATAGAGTACAATTAGCCATACTCCTATCAAAAGAAAATGGGCACAAAATAAATCAACAAGTAGCAGACTTAAAAAGGGAGTGCTTCATTAAATTTAAACAAAAAGATACTCTTAACATAGGATGATTTGAATACCAAGTATGCACGTGTTAAAAATTAATAGAGAAATTCATGGATGAGAGGTCTGTCAAGCAGTATTAAGCACTAGTACAGAGAAGCAGCCTCCAGCTCAGAAGGCCCCTAAGCAGGGGAGTGCCAGAACAGACAGGATTTGCAAGGGAAAATTGCTAAGCTTTCCCTGTTTTCCAAAGGGTTTGCTGTTGGCACTAAAGGGTCAATATAGGAAGCCATATGGTCTTTCAGTCATTTCACTATCTCTCAGACAGTTCAGCCCAGTATGGCTGTTCTAGGACATCAACAAAGGCTGGGGTTTGTCAATGTGATGGAGTTAGATGGTAATCTTCATGATAAGGGTGAATTTCTTCTGGCTCAGAAGACTGATTCAAAGCCATCTACATTATTCAAACCCAACATATGGACTGCATAAAGAATCCTGGGCATCAAGGGCAGTCTAGCAGCATAGAAGAGGTTATTTTTATAATGAACAAACAAACAGGTGAGCCTCATCTCTCAAAACAGGCCTTAAGCCCATACCCAGGAGCACAAGAAGTTGCCTGTTATTTCAAAACAGGGGAAAAAGTAGGGTTAATGCTTCCATGTGTAAAGAGACAGTTGATGAATCTCTTTTTTTCAGTTCAAGAAACAGACTGATAAACTGGAGTGGGTTCAGGAGAGGGTCACCAGGGTGTTGGACTGTGTAGTACTTGTTTTGTGTGGAGAGGGAAGGAAGCTGGGCTTGCTCCAGAAGAGATGGCTGTGGGACCTGAACAACAGGCTGGCAGGGAGGCTGGCCAGTCAGTGGAGTCAGTGGGGCACAGTAGGAGTAGACATACATTAAAATAGGAGGATCTGACTGAATATATGGGGAAAAAAGTGTAAGGATCATTAACCAGAGGAGCAAATAGCCCGGATAGGATTTGCAACTTCTGTTCTTGAAGGTTTATAAAATCTGACTGATAAAACCTTGAGCAAGCTGGTCTGGATTCATTGTGACCCTGTTTTGAGCATGAGGTTGGACAAGAAATGTGCTGAGAGTAATTTCCAACCTGAACATGTCAGTGATTAATGCCACTGACACATCAACTGTATTTAGATAGAAGATAATATTTTGGAGAAGGCAAAGGAAATCATTATTCTCAGCACTTGCACCAGGAATCGGATAGTAGGGCAGTAGTACAAAGCAATATCCTAGAGAGGAAGAATGGCATGAGATTATAGCTGCTGGCTGTGAAGATTCATCATTAAGACCTTTTTGATCAATAGTAAGTAGTTAGGCACAGCAGTAGTTACTTCTGTAGTTTTGACTTCACAGAAGAACAAGTTATTCTACTTTCTGCCATTTCTGTCCTATCTGAAATGTATGCTCTGTAATGATGGGGATCATTTATCTGTTAGTTTTCAGTGAATATGGATGCAAACAAATATGCTTGTATATGCCTGTAACCTGAGAAAAAAAGCTTAAACCAGGTGGAGTCAAAATAACTGATTCTGGCACTGGAACAGGTTTCCTAGAGAAGCTGTGGATGCCACAATGCTGGCAGTGTTCAAGACCAGGTTGGATGGAGCTTTGAGCAACCTGGTCTAGTGCAAGATGTCCCTGTCCAGGGCAGGATGATGGGAGCTAGATGACCTTTAAGGTCCCTTCACACCCAAACCATTCTATGATTCTAAACCAGCTCTGCAGAGACAGGCATGTGAATGTACATAGTGAGGAGCAGTCTCAGAGTCTTGATTCAATATTGAAAGTTCTGGCTTGTATAATATTTATTCCACAAGACCCAAAGGAATGCTAAGGCTTCAAACTACCACTGAGACTTAATGTTCCCTGTACCCGGTAAAGGAAACAGCAGAGATGGATGCATGTTACAGTAATATTTTTTCTTCTATGTTTTTGGCAAGGATTTAGTTTCAGGTACTCTTCCTGTTTCATTATTTCCTGCAGGCAAACTGCTTTCCTCTTTGGGTTGCAGTTGAATAATCATTGAAGGATGTAGGGGAAACAGATGATATTAATAGAGGAAGAGTGATATCGAAACTTAATTTTTTTCAATCGGTGATTCAAACAAGTAATTTCAGCCCATTTACAATTCGGAACCCCTGCGACTCCAGGTGTAAGCGCGCCGTTCAAGCCGCGCTCGGCCACTCGGGGCATCTTCCGCTGGCCTCCAGCAGAGGGCGCCCGCGGCGCGGCTCTCCCGCGCCGTTCCCGCGCCGAGCTTCGCCAGCGGCCTCGGGAGAGCCGAGCCTCGCAAGCGCTACCGGGAGAAACTTCCCATTTCCGTAGAAGTTTTAGCATGGCAAGAACTCCGGGAGTTGGTGTGTAATATATGAATTATTTATCTCTTTAAAGTTAAGTATATGTCAGCTTTAAATCCAGTTTTTCAAAGCTGAAATGGATTGGTTTAAATCTTGCTCTTTTTTTTCAAGCTCTGTCACTATTGATGGCACCATTGCTTTCCAAAGCATTCAAGTCTATGATTCAGTGCCATCATAAAAATTTCTATTTCTGTAGATATGCACAGCTAGAGCTTACCTAAACTCTGCTATTTCTTCACTATATATTCAAGAAAGAATTCTTTTCTATTAATGTATGACTAACTTACCTAAAACATTCTTTCCAATATTTGCAACCACAGCATTTCCATTCTGAACTCTGATGAACTTGGTAATTCAAGAACAGATACAAAGCTATAATAAATATCGTCCTGTTAATCTTTTCACCTTCATCTTCCAGTCTCTGTTGGTCTCTTATTTGTTACATGACAGACACACTGATAGGAGTTTGTACAATTCTGTATCTCTTCTACATATCAATAAATCTCAGTGACTGCTCTCCTTCCCTTATTTCAGCAACTATTTTTCTCAGTTCATTTGCCAGATTCTGACCCCATTTTTTGGCACAAAAATAAAGTGATACAGATAGTATTTTTCAGGGCAAAATAACAGAAATGTACATATTTTTTGTAAAATGATGCATAGCAAGTATTCACTTGAATGTTTATGTGCTTGTATTAATTTTGTGTGTATATTTGCTTTGTTATTAAAAACCTTTCCACTTCTAGTTTTCACTCGGTTGTTATTTGCTTTCTCATAGACACAAAATTAAACAAGTCTACCAGAAATTTTGCTCTATTTAAGGTAACTGTTTGCTACAATGTCTCCAAAGTTTTAGAGGAGGAAAGGGCAGTGCCCAAAAAACCACCTGCACAGACTGTATTTTCTGTAGAAACCAAGGACATCAAAATATCCCACAAAACATGTTTTTAGTCACTCCAAGAAGACAAACCCTGGTGGGAATCTGGTATGAAGAGGAATTGAAAATACGTACCCAGATGTGTTGGTAGCCAAATTTTTTGACCATCATTTTGTCACTAACATTTTCCTGGTTCTTCCATGTTGGCTGCATAAAAGACGTAGAGCAAGTACAGTCTGCAAAGAAGACACAGTTTGCTTTCTGTGTCAGCATACTTGCTATTACAGGAGGGTATTTTTGGCATGGGAGTGGTCTCTGATTAGCATGGAAAAGTCTCCAGGACAGCAGCCCCCACACAGGGCAAGGTCATTGAGAAGAATGAAGCTGAGTGGTTCGAAAGTACACGACGGGAGGATGCCAGCTGGGCACCAGTGGGAACAAGAGAGGTTCCAGCTGGATATGAAGAGAAATCTCTTCACCATGAGGACAGTCAGACAGAGGAGCAGGATGTCTGCAGAGATGTAGCCTTCCTCCTTGGAGGCTTTCAAGCCCTGACTTACTTCACTACCTGCTGTTGATTACTGTTTTTGTAGCACTTCACTCTCTTGCACTGGTAAAGTCATTCTGCTGTAGATATTGCTTAAATTTCACCCTGCTTTACCTTGTGTAATCAGTTGGTTTTCAGTTTGTTTGTTATAGTAGGTATCAGTCCAACTTTGCCATGTTTGTGCACAGTCTCCATTGTGTTAACTCCATAACGTTACCCATAATGCTACAATTATGGCAGGTATGTATGTTTTGCCCTGTTTTCTATGACATAGCTTACACTTGTTGGTCTTTCATAAATTACTTCATTTGTATTTTTGTCTTATTTTAAGTAGCATACTCAGAGTGTGATATTTTCTAGCATTCTATGGGTTGATTTAAAGCATTTTCCAATGTTTGTATTACGACTCTTAATATATTCACCATCATCTTTGCTCATGTGTGGTTTCATGTTGATCACCTTTGAAGTCCTAGCCATTGCAGATGTTATCAGGTTTTATTTCATTTGGGTTTTAGTTGTGTTGACTTTTGGCATCATTCAAACAAATAATACACTACACCAATGTGTTGAAAATGTGAGCACTTTCTTTAAAAAACACCTGATATCCAAAAGATAGATTTCTAAATAAATCTAAAGCATTCATTTTTGTTGTTACTAGCTATTTTCTCCTAAAAATGGGGTTCTCTAGATATATCTATACTGGTTTTTGAGAATATTCATATGCCTGCCACTAAAATGGGACTGGTTTTGTAAGTAAAGCAGGTCTGCAAGCAATGCCTCAGTGCACTTTTTTGTATGAGAGAAAGCAGCCCTGAATGACAGTAGCATACTATCCTACTTGATAGTAGTGACTAATCAAATATTTTTGAAAAATAAGCAGTTACAAGTTAGATGAGGCATTGCTAAGCAACTTCAAAATTTGTTTCAATCCTACTTTTCTCATTCCAGTTTTCCAGTTGTCTTAAAAATAATGTTCTCACATGTACTTAGAACATTCCCTTAAAATTTGGAGATTGCTCAGCTGGCTTGTTGCAAAACTATCACATTACTGTGAGATAAACATCATTAAATTGAGTGCAAGGCTTTGGTTTCCTCGGCTAGAAAACATTGTGAACAGCTTGCTGTTGACATGAAAATGATTGAGTAGGAAATAATGGTATGTCCATTTTTGTAGGGCAATCAAGATTGCCCAGGAAACAAATGATACAGTGAAATCAAATATAAGGTTTTATTTGTGGGAGCAAACACTGTAGGGCTAACCTTACTGAGCATCATACAGCATTTTGGAAAGCTGAAACTTCTTAAGGGATGTAACAATAGCTTCACACACACTGGGATGGCTTTGAAAAAGTTGGGGTTTAACAGAAGGAAATGCTAAGTAGCAGTAGTGTGGCTGCATTACTGCTTTATATGGTATTGAGCAGAGTGTAACTCTGCCATTGTGCTAGCTCCCACTGCCCAAGCATTCTGCTTGCTAATTGATGTCAATGAGCAGGAATGGTTCCAGAAAAAGACTCAAACCAACCAAACAAAAAACCCCACCTACCACAAAACCACAGTGCTTTGTCCCAAAAAACAGATGAAATAAAACAAAAGCTCCTCAATCCTTCTTTGTTATTCAGAAAGAGTTGAGAATGGCCTAAGTTTGTGCATAGAAATAAGACTTCTGATACCATAAGACTATTTAACAGATAAAGGCATATCATAATCCAAGCAAGCAGTCTCTTTCTGGTATATTTATTTCTAAATTGTGCTCTCTCTGAGGATGGCAGGAAGCATTGGTCATACTTTCTGTTTAGAGTGAAATCCTGGCTTCACTGAGGTCTCCAACACTCCTAACTCACAGCAATAACTGCTAAGGGGAGGTTATAGAAAGCAGCTGTCACATTCTGGCCCAAATTAAGTTTATGCCAAACCATACACTGACTTAGTGAATTCAAAATTTCACTCTAAGTAAAAAAAAACCTACTTCCCAAAAACTTCCCATGCTCAGCAGAAAAAGAGAGGTGTTTTACTTGCACTGACTTTCTAGTTCTCTTTTGCTCATTCTTTCCAGTGAGATCCTGGAGTGGAGCTATATAGCAGTGGCATCCTAGAAGCAGCACAGGAGAGAACAACCATGTGCTAAATAAGCAAATCTCACAGCAGAAGGCAAGGTCATTAATGGAACTGGGATTGGTACTGTGGGAGAAAGTTTATTTCAGGAAAAACAGTAAGAAAAGGAATGGCAAAAATTCATTTCTACATCAGGATTTTTTAATATGTTTAAAAATGTTTCTGTTTTTAAATGAACCATGCTAACCTTCTTTTTAAATGTTATTTAAGCAGAAATTAAGTTGATGAAGCTGTTTTCAGGGGGGCTTCTCATTGTGCTATTTTAACAGCAAAGAGTATTTCTTCTATTTTAATTTTTTCCTGACTTGTGGCGTTCTCGTTTTTAATGCTGATAGGTTTTCTGTAAATCATTGTCAAATGCACTTCTCAGCTGTCAAAGTTATGAAGGCATTTTAACATATATTTTAACTTCAGAGAAAAGAAGCTGAAATATGGGGGAAGATGGGGAAACTATGGTTCCCCATAATTATGGCTTAATTATGGATTAGATATTTCTTAAGGCATCAAAAGCATACCCCTTGGCTATATCAGAAAAGTGAAATCCATCAGAAAAGTGAAATCCTTAACTGAGTCTTGTTTATAGGGTGTTTTTTTGTCCAGGCCTACTTACACATCTGGAATGAACTGTATAATGATGCTTCACTCTTATCTCCATTTACTGATAAACAGAAAACTTACTGGACTCTAAAACTGATAACATCTTAAAAAAGAACTGCCTTGCATCGTATTCAATGTTGAAAGAGGTTGAATGAATCTGATTACATCAAAATTAGCTTGTGTTTCATTAACAAAGAGATGAAAAGGAATCTGGCCCAACCCATTTGGCTACCCTGTATCAGAGGATACCCTAGTATCTTAATTTTCACTTCTGTTTCTTTCTTTTTGTCTCATGGCCTCAGCTCCTGACTTTCATACTGGTAAATAATTCAAAGATATAGTAGGAAATCACCACATTATTTGATGTTTTGTATTTTAGGTATCTTAGTTTACCTAGGTGAGCAGCAATAGCCTCCCATGTGCTAAATGTCATCCTGCCTTCTGCCCCATTTCCTTGTATGGTTTTCCTTGCCTCGTCTCTCCAGTCTGGAGACAGCTGTCATCATGCAGGCAAGGCAGAGGACTGGGGAGTTTGATGGGACAGCTTTTGAACTCAAAGTGATGGCAATGACATAGACTGAGAAGTATTTAAGACTTCTGAATTAACTTCTGACATGAGAAATTATAGTAAGGTAGGGATCTGAGCAGTTATGACTACCTCTCAGTACTGCCTGGATCTAAAATACAAGTGGAGAATGCTCTTTTACAAATTTTAATCTTTAATACTCTGATAAAATCACAGAAGTCCTCCACTGAAAATACTACTTAAAATACTACATCTCCTAGACAATAAAGTTAGATTATATTTCAAAAGTATATGCACACCTTTGCTATGGGCCAAGGTAAGTTTGTGTTAATGAAACTCTTGAGGAGACCTGCTCCGAAAGTAAATGGATGGCCTCTAAGTAGATATAACTGAAAATTCTTATTCAATCATGTCTTCTGCAGGCAATGCTTGTGGAATATTCATTTAAGTCCTCTGTACATAGAATTTGACTCAGTTTATTAGTATCAGTCCAATTTACTTTGTGAACAATTTCCATAATTATAAAAGTGGGTTGCAGTAGTGCAGCTCATTTTTGTAGTTAACTTTCAGCCATAAGAATGGTACAAATATTTCTAAGTACATAAGACTACCTTATCTAAAGATATCTAAAAGCTGTGCTGGTCATAAAGTTTACTTGAACTGCTTGAAAGTCCACAGATTCTACAAAATCTTTAATCACACCCAGATTCAGTTCAGAAACTAAAGTGTCATGCTGAATTTAAGAACACTGTCACTCTAAAATCAAGAGAGACACTTATAAAGAACAGTTAACCCCAAATCTGTATTTTCCAAGGGAAATTACACCTTTTAGTTTAGACATCTCAGGTGCCTCACATGACTTGTATTCAAGTTTCACCCCACTTGCTGTTTGCTTATACATGTAGACAGAAGCATAACTCATTTCTACAATTCCCTTGGCCTGAACTAACTGATAATGCTTAAAACAGGACTTAAACTTGTGATTAAACTACTTTTGGTTTATTAACTCTGTGGTCTCTGCACCACAGGAACACAGAAAATCAAGTGAATGTGTGTGTAATCCTTTGTCTTGCTATAATTCAGAAGTGTGCTTGGATGTAGACAGCTTTTTTCTTTGTGCACTGGTAACACTTCTCCAGAGGTTTGCTGTGATGCACCCCAGGCAGACATGGGATACACTCAGACTCCCACTGATTTATGTAGTAAAGCTCAGTACTAGGGAGAACTCTGAAGGAGGCTTGCCAGATTTGTCATTTGGAACCAGGCTAGTCTAATTTGGCAGTCAAACCCAGGTTCTGATTGCAAGAAGTAATTCTGTGGGAACGATAAACTCTGTGCAACAACAAATGTGTGCATTGTTTTTGGTTACGTATTCTTCTTACAGGCTTTCTGTGGTTAGGGGGTTTTTGGTTTTGTTTGTTTGTTTGTTTGTTTCTCACTCCTGCCAACAGGCTTAGTGTATTCTGTTTTAACCTATTTTTTTTTCTTATTTTATTCTCCAGGCATCAAATCATCTGTTGAAGTAAACTTTAAAGTTCCCTAAAGACCAGTGAAGTATCTGTAACTCATTAACAGTTCCTTAAAGAAGTAACCTCTATTCTAAGTCCTGAGAAATGGAACAATATGGAAATAGGAGAGACAAGCTCAATGTCACTGATGAATCTTTGAGCAACTCAGTCCTAGAACAGTTTGTGAGTTCTTATTTTTTAACAAATCTGACCTTTTAGTTTTAACACATAAACCAGAATTACTTCTTTACAAACAGGTTTGAAAGCATGTCAAGCTATGATTATTCATACTAAAAAAATTGGACAAACACAATTTTATTAAAAAAAAAGTCATTTCTTTGTGAAAAGTGTCTTCCCCTTGTAGAAGCCCAGAAGATAAAGAGCTGATGTGTATGTCTCATGCACTGATAGGGGTGGAGCCAACCAAGGATTGTTGGAAATAATACACTGTGAGAAAGAACAAGATGTAGCTGGAGAAGAGTGGGGTACATAGGGAGGTGAGGCAGCACTTTTCTGGGGAATATGTCCTTGTTTTGGCTCCTGGAGATACATACCATGCAGTACAGCACTGGCACTGGAATGAGGTGAAGAAGCTGTAAGGGAGGATCAAAACCACCCAAGATCCCTGAAGCCCTACAACCCATTTCCAGAAAGGTCTAGAAGAATGAATTGCACATACTAACTGATTTACTTAGAAAGAAAAAATCTTAGCTCTATGGCTACAAGGGCAACAAAAAGTATCTCCAAGAACTCTTGGAGCATCAGCTGGATCAACACTGGAGCCAGGACTGGTGATCCTTCCTTCCTTCCTTCCTTCCTTCCTTCCTTCCTTCCTTCCTTCCTTCCTTCCTTCCTTTCCTTCCTTTCCTTCCTTTCCNCTCCCCTCCTATGATGTGGTTACCCTAGGAGGTCAGGATGTGAAAATGTTTGTCATGTAAAAATATAATCTCACTGAACAGTTGCAGGATGCCACTCTAAGCTGTTTGAACATAGTTGGTTCCAGCATTAATAATTGGTTCCAACGCAATGATTCAATGCCTAATTGGCAACATTAGTATACAGTTTACTAACAAGGTTTATCTGGATTCCACTTACTAGGAAAGGGAAGAAACCAAAGCAGTTTGAAGCAACTCCAGGCTTCATCAAAATGGCATTTTCATGCTAAATCACTTGGCTTGCTCCAAAATTAAATTTCTCCATTGTGTCCAAGCCAGTTTTGACATGCCAAAAATAAACTATTTAGAGATTGAGGCAAATGGTGCTCTTGATACATTACATGGCTACATTTGTTTTAAGAACCTTCCATTTATTTAAACAGTGGCCTTTCTAGGAGGTAGCATTGGAATTTGCATTCCTAGTAAACAGGAAGATTTCTTTGAATCGCAGTGCATAAACACAAATAGTCACGCAAACACGGTCTGATAGGTTCTCCCTTTGGACTGCCATCTTCCATTAGTGCTGAAATCCTCAAAATACATAGTGCTGAAATCCTCAAAAATACATAAATACACAGGGTGATACAGGATGTTGACTTGCAATATGTATAGGTCAGTAGGCTGGTTTAGAGGGCATGTGACAGCCAGATCTCTTTTTCTCTTTTTGCATGTACTTCAGCCTTCTAGCTGCAGTCTTTTAGACACTGTTGAATTCATGGTTCTTTTACATCAGAGACCATAACTAGATAGCTCTAGGCTTACACATCAAGCTTACATAAATCTACAAAACTACTTTCTTAAAAGTATAATGGTTAAACCCTGAGAATATTTCTCCTAGATGAGAGGCAAATAAAGTATGTGAATGCAGAGATACAGATTAAATATCCACTTATTATGACTTTTTAGATTATTGTGCCTATTTATTCAGCAATAAGTGTAAATAAAATACTTGTCATTTTAATATTTCATTTTTATGTTGCTTGACAGCACTGAAATAGCATAACAGTAAATAGCTCTGCATGAACTCAGACTCCTGGGTGGGTGAATATAATTGTAGCTACTATGTTGATAAAACTGATGGCCACTATATATCAGTTAGTATGGCATATGCAAATCTGAAGAAGTTACTTTCTGAAAATTTGAGACTCTTTATAAGTGGACCTGAAAAGTGGGTTATTTATTATAGGGTTATTCCCTTTTTAAATACTGTTTGAGCAAATTAGCTGGTTAGAAAGGACACAACAGTAGGAGATACCGGCTAATACTGAGACTTGAGAACTCTTAGACATATTTGTTACAATTTAAAATCTCTGCTTCATCTTATTGAAGTAAAAGAAAACAGGCATAGAGCATTCTCTCAGCTGAAATAATGCTGCCCATTAAACCTGCAGGTCTTATACAGCCTAGTCTATTTGTATGATCTTGATCTTTGCTGATACCTTTTTTTGCTCTTCACCTTCCTCTTCCTAATAATTGCATTATATAAATTTTAAATTAACACATTTTACTGATTTATAGATGCTTTCAGAGAGTGTGTAGGATTTTACCATATTTATATAGAAATGTTGGGCAAACACCTATACTTCCCAGCAAGGCTGCCTAAAACCTGGCTATGACCTTTTCATTATGTATAATGATGTTTAAAGACGTATGGATACTTCAATCTAAAACAAGCCAGAAGATGTACCTTTTTGACTTGTTTTGCAAAATTGCCTTTCAGCTCTTCTCCTCCTTAATCAGCTGTTCAACCACTTAGTTTTTTCTTGTGCAATACAAAAGCCACCAAAATACATGTATTTTCTGCATTACAGGTAGGGCAGATTCCATATGAAGGCAAGAAGAGAAAGAAGAACACTGGTGAACTTTAATTTTTTTTTTTTTTTATTGTGTATGTCTTTGGTTCATGAAACAATAGAACTTGTTGCAAGCTGTTTAGGGTATGGCTATATGAGTGTGTGTGTATTTATTTATTTATCTATTTATTTATTTATGCATAGGAAGAAAAAGGAAAGTGTGCCTTTCACTAGATAAGGAACATTTTAATGCTATTAATCTTAGCATTGTTTCTCTAATCCTGGGCTGATGTTTTACTAAATTCTACAAATCCAGAAGTATTTCAGGTTTCAATAACTTAGCTTTTGAATTTTTGAACTGACACTTTAAAGAGTAGTATATACTGAGAAATGTATTTTTCTGGAATAATAATAAATACTGTTCAAAGCATATGATAAAGCTTTTGGCATGTTTGCAACTGGTAAATATAAGCAATATATTGATTTAAATAATAAATAAATAAAT
>VZRH01005208.1:0-50451 GCA_013397555.1 Urocynchramus pylzowi
CCTGCTGGAAATGCTCTTCCTGGAACACCCCTGGATCACTTTGGCCTTCTTGGCCCCCAGGGCACTGCTGGNCACTTTGGCCTTCTTTGCCCTCTAGGCACCGCTGGTCAAGGACACCTTCCACTATCCCAGGGTGCTCCAACCTGGCCTTGGACACTCCCAGGGATCCAGGGGCAGCCACAGCTTCTCTGGGCACCCTGTGCCAGGGCCTCACCACCCTCACAGCCAGCAATTCCCTCCCCATATCCCATCTCTCCCTGCCCTCTGACAGTGGGAAGCCATTCCCTGTGTCCTGTCCCTCCATCCCTTGTCCCAAGTCCCTCTCCAGCTCTCCTGTTGACTCCCTTCAGGTACTGGGAGGCCACAATTAGGTCACCCCAAGGCTTCTCTTCTCCAGGCTGAACAAGCCAAATTCCCTCAGCCTTTCCTCACAGAGAGGATCAGGACAGATTCCCCACTGCTCTTTCTCCATCCACCCTCCCATCTGGAGGCAGCTGGCTTGCAGCTCCCCAGATCAGCTTTTCCCACTGCTTTGCCTCTGTGCCTTTGGATTTATGTTGCAGTTCCTTGTTTGCTTTGGGAACACTGTGGAAGACAGTTTTTTTATAAGGTTTTTTGTCTTTTCTTCATAGACAAAGCAAACAATCATTTTATCTGTGTCTGTTCCTCTCTAAGACCCCTTCTGTCTGTCAGCAAAATTACATTGGTAGGGTGGAGCTTGATCCTGTCAAATCTCTAAATTTATAATTAGCTTGGTGATTTATTTTTAATAGTTCATATTCAGGTCCTATTAAACTGGCTGCCCTGGCTGCTCTACTTCCTCCTTTAAACAAGGGTGTTGAACTGGTCCTTTTATACTTTTTTGAGGCCTTATCCCACTGCCAGGAATCCTCACAGGGTTTGTTCTCCCCAGACTTTATTGCCAGTTCTCTGCACTTTCAGGTCACATTCATCAGGCTTGACTGATGTGAAAACAAATAAATACTGCCCAGACCTTCACTTTGTGGCAGAGAGATATTTTCCCATTCAAAAGTTTCACTTAATGCTTTTCTCCAGGAGGAAATCCTTGGAGATCAGAATCAACCATAGAAGAGCCTTCTTTCTGTGTTCATAGAGTCACACAGGATCACAGAATTATTAAGGTTGGAAAAGGCCTTCAAGATCACTGAGATCAGCCTTTGACTGATCCCCACTTTGTCACCAGCCCAGAGCACTGAGGGCCACCTCCAGACCTTCCTTGGACACCTCCAGGGATGGGGACTCCAAACCTCCCTGGGCAGCCCCTTCCAATGCCTGACCACCCTTTCCATGAGGAAATTCCTCCTGGTGTCCAACCTGAACCTCTCCTGGCACAGCTTGAGGCCGTTCCCTCTCCTCCTGTCCCTGTTCCCTGGGAGCAGAGCCCGACCCCCCTGGCTGTCCCCTCCTGTCAGGGAGTTGTGCAGAGCCACAAGGTCCCCCCTGAGCCTCCTTTTCTCCAGGCTGAGCCCCTTTCCCAGCTCCCTCAGCCCCTCCTGGTGCTCCAGCCCCTTCCTTCCCCAGCTCTGTGTCACCTCATCTGCTTTCCAGTGCTCACAGGTTACTCACCAGCATCCTCACAGAATCACTGAGGTTGGAAAAAACTTCCAAATCCAAGCATTCCCTCAGCACTGCCAAGGCCTCCACTGCCCCATGTCCCCAGGTGCCACATCCACATGGATTTTAAATCTCTCCAGGGATGGGGACTCCAGCAGTGCCCTGGGCAGCCTGTCCCAATGTTTGACCACCCTTCCAGTGAAGAAATTTTTCCTCATATCCAATCTAAACCTCCTCTGGCACAACTTGAGGCCATTTCCTCCTCCTTGGAGGGAGTTGTAGGAAGTCTTCTCCTCCCCTTCCACCACCACCCAGGCATTCTCTATAGTGGCCACTCTTTGCTGTCATCTGGATCTGAAATAAAAGAATTTATCCCTCCCTTATCCTTTTACCTGTGTTCCCTAATCCAAGTATCCTTCCTGGCAATAGCAGCCATTTCCATGAATTATACTTCTAAGACTTCTTTTACATCAATGAAATTACATTGTCACCCGTGTGTCGAGTGTTTGGATGGTCACTTGTGTTACCCATTTCACACCAGCCGAATTCTGCTCTGGTTTTAATTTTGGAGAGGTTTAAGCCTCCTGGCTGAGAGCTGAGTGTTGTATTTGACTGCTCCAATAGGGAGCAGCATTCCCCACGTTTGGAACAGCTTCGCTGTGGTATAAAGACATCACTGGAGGTGGAAAATGTGAAGTAATTTCTGTTAAAGGATGCCTTGAGGTTGAGATTTTTCTCTTGTTTGGTTTTGAAACTTAATATTCGGCTGCATCAGAGCACTTCTGCCTCCAGAGCTCTCACTCCCGGCTGGCAGAGAATCTCAACTGGAAACACAAAGGAGGTCGTACTTGATGTAATTATTATTTAATATTTGCTTAACGGGAAGCTTGAGGTCAAGGTCCAAATTAACCGACACAGTTCTTGCAAATTAGGGCTCATAAAACAATTAAGTCCACGAATATGCATAGGGGCAGTGAAATTAGGCAGAGAAAAGGTTCCATGCAGGGGCAATGTGTGTTTCCCAATTACATTTCTGACTAAAAGCTGGTGTCACAGGAAAGAAAAATATATGAATGTTTGAATATGTATTTTCTGCTATGGGTTATTCCAGCCTTCTAAGAAAATAGCCTAAAATCCTGTTTCCAGTGTGCCTGGGGAGGTTGAGATGTAGCTCTGCTCTGGAAAATAAAAGGATAAAGATGCCTGGTGGGCATTCCATTCGGAGTTCTCCAGCGATTCCTCCCAGGGGTCTTCCTTGGAAGGAGCTGATCCCGAGAGCCAGCCCCGCAAGGATCACCCAGGGCTCGGAGTCTTAGCAGGGAATTTTCCTCCCAGCACGTCCTTACCTATTGCTCTGAGCTCCAGACCCCCTTCAGGCTTTGGGGAATTCCTTTAGTGCCGCTCCCAGGCTGAGTTGGGGTCACAGGGAAAGATCCAGCTGGGATGAACAGAGTCGGCAACGCGGGAATTGAAGCAGCAGGAAAGTGGAAAGGGGTTGGAAGCACATCTGAGCCTGAAACTCACCTTGCCGACCCCTTCCCCCCTGAAAGAAGGAGACCCTGGAAGGAGAGAATTACATTTCCCAGCTGAGGAGCAGCTCCATGCCCTGCCGAAGGGCCCCATTCCAATGCCCCATAAACCAGGGAGATGTGAGGAGGGAGAGGCAGCCAGGAGAAGAAAAGTGCGGGGGGAGGGGGGAAAGGAGAAGGAAAGAGAGGAAAGAAATAGGATGTGAGTCCCGGCTGTGCAACAAGTCCTTTGTGAGGCAAATCAGCCTCTGTTGTGCGATAAATGGCCTGAGGCCAGGCTAGAAATGCTTATTGAGGGAGTCCTGGGAGAGGTGTGATGGAAGCACTAGGGACAAGGACTGCCTGGAGACCTTAAAACGACGAGACAGCTTTGATTTCGGAGGCTGATTCGAGGGAGCACACGGATTAGAGGTGAGCTCTGGTGGGAGAAGCTGCCCATCAAGCGCCAGGCAGGGAGCAAGAGATTAACAACGTGTGACCCACGGAGCAAAGGATGTCACAACGAGTGCCCGCAGCCAGGAGACAGACGAGGGGTTCAAGGAACAGCTACTGGGGCACTGAGGAGCACGAACAGGCTCAGGGAGAGGGGGTGCTGTTCCTGGAAGTGCTGCCAGCACAGAGCTCGGCGGTGCTGGGCAGTGGCTGGCTGGGAGCGTGGCGAAAGAGGCAGCAGAGAGCAATTCTGGTGATTTTCCTTCTATTCCATGAGTGCAGTGTGTTTATATTCTTATTATTGCTCTTGTTGTTTCATCAGCCTGGGCTTTTTGGGATCATGGAAGCATTGGAAGGGTTCTTAAAGCTCATCCTATTCCACCTCCTGCCATGGGCAGAGACTCCTTCCACTATCCCAGGTTGCTCTGAGCCCATCCAAGCTACACCTTGATGTAGGTGAGGAGGTGAAAAACCCATAAGAAGCATTGACGGAGACTGAAGGCTTTGCAGGTTTCTTATTTTCAGTTTTTCGTGAAATCTGGAGTGAATTTAATGGTGAGGGTTTGGGAGTAGGAAGAAAATTGATGTATCCACTTGGAGGTTTGTAACTCAGGGAAAGGTCAGCCTGGAAATTTTGAGAATTGTCATGTAATGGCCTTTGAATCAGTAATGATCATACTGGGAGGAAGGGTGGTGGCGTTCAGGGAATCATGGAGGAGCCACTTTGCCTCCAGTTCCTGGGAAAACCCTGCAGAAGTTCTTCCATAAATGGTTCAATATTTGTGCACTGGTGGACAGCAGAGTGATGAAAAAACACCTGAATAATTCACTGGGCACAATCCTCCACAAACCAACCCAGTTTTTGTCTCTGACTATGATGCTGGTTTTTGTGACTAAGGGTCAAAAGGGAGCAAAACTTTTCATCTGGGCACCAGCCAATTTGGGAAAGTGGGAATGACCAGGAGGCACCAACATTGGGGAGAAATAAAAAAGGAGGAAGGAGTAAAGCAAGAAAATAACAAGTGAAATGAGGACCTTTAGTAAAAAGTGTTTCAAAAGAACCAATTCCTTTCTGGACCCATTACTTGTGATGGAAGAGGATAATTGCTCCCAGTCTCAAAGATGGAAAAGCCCCACAGCTGTAACAAGGAGCCCATATCTGGCCACTGCACTTCAGGAAATGAGGGATGAACCAGGTATGGAGCAGACAGGAGAGGAAGGGACACAAGCAGATGGTTGAAAAAGATGGTCTGAGGAAGAGCTTGGATGAGCTGGACTTCTTTGGTCCAGAAGTGAAAAAGCACACAGGAGCTCCAGCAGTGCAGGCTGCTAGGGATGGATTGGTTTCCTTGTGCACTGCCACCTGGAAAAGCAGAATCCAACCTAATTGAGCATGTTGGAGAACAGGCAGGGTACAGAACACCTGGGAGTGGCAAAGGGGTGCTGGGATTGTCTTTTTTGATGGTCACTTTTGTCATGGATGGACTGTTTCACCTGACCACAGAATGGGGAAGGGAGATAGGTGTCTGCCCAAAAGCTCCTCCAGTTCTCCAGATTTTATCACTTTATGAGTTAATTCAGGAAGCCCTCTGAGAAGGCATCTTCCCTCAGGCCTGATGCAATGGCTTAACCACAAAACCAACCCTGTGGTAATTGCTCCTCTTTAAAGTGCAGCTCCCTCTGCAAAATAAAGTGTCCCATTTAATCCCATGAAGCACTCACTTGCTTTGCTCTAACTGAGATGGGAAAGGAAGGGAAAAAAAAAAAAAGGATTTCCTGCAGATGCTGGTTCAAATTTCAAAATTAATCCCCTTCCAGCATTGTTGTGTTCTTTTTCTGAGTAGCAACTGAGCAGCAAATTTCATTTGCACAAAACATTTGTTGCCAGGGGTTTGAGTGTTATTTACCACACAGGTGAGATAAGAAGGAAATGGCACTTTTGTAGATACAGGAATCACTCCTCTGGCCATGAAGCACAAAAAGAAATATTGAGCAACACAAAAGCAATGCCAATGGCTCACTTCAACAGGACCCACAAAAAACATCAGGAAGAAATGGGTAAAATTAAACAATTAAACAAACCATCCCTGACCCAGATATCTTTTTTTCTTTTTTTTTTTTTATTTTTTTCTTTGCAAACGGTTGCAAGGAAAGTTCATTGCTTTCCACAAGGAGGAGGAAATGCCAGGCCCAGCAGAGCATGTTTGATATATTATTCATAAGGAATTATGTGCTGAAGACTTGTCAGGATCCAGCAGCAGCAAACAGAGGTCAGCAGTGAGGAAAGCAAATAGACCTGCAACGGGTTTTAAACGGTTTTAATGCAGCCAATTTCCAGCCCGTTTTGTTCATTAGCCCTGGTTGTCTGGGATGTTCTTGTGGCAGGATGGAGGTTCCTTCTGAAGATTTCAGAACCAGCACTGCTCGCAGTCCCAGCAGGGCTCAGGTTTGTAAGCACAGCAAATTAGATTTAGGGCTTTTGAACAGAAATAAAGAAGGAAACCCACAAGGACATTGCTCACTTTTCAAAGTGGAGCTGCACTTTCAAGGCTGACCCAGTACTGTCATTTTGGGGCTGTTTGAGCAACCACTGGAAAATAAGAGAGCACTAAAAATAGCCAAGATGGGCTCATTAGCTCTTTAATTACACGTTGGTTTTCTTTTCTCTCATCTACGCTTTGTCCTGTGAGCTCCCCACTGATGGTGACTGGGGAATGCCAGGTCTGGGGACATCACTGTCATTCACTGCCAGTCCCTGTCCCTGTCCTTACCTTTTCCACCCATTGGAAGAACAGGATTCCCTCATGAAGCCCATGGAAGCATCACAAGCAGCAAGGAATGATGCTGAGAGAGTTGGAACTGTTCATAATGGGGAAGAGAAACTTTCAGAGAGACCTCAAAGCTCCTTCCAGTGCCTAAAGGGGCTCCAAGAAACTGGAGAGGGACTTGGGACAAGGGATGGAGGGACAGGACACAGGGAATGGCTTCCCACTGCCCGAGGGCAGGGATAGATGGGATGTTGGGAAGGAATTCCCCCATGTAAAGCAGGAGCTGAGCTGGAGATTTCCTTTGCTCACCCATCGTGGAGTCAATGAGCCAGGGAATTTATTGTGGCACACTTATCCCACAGACACTTCCAAATCCACAGCTAAAGGAAGCAGCAGCACTACCAGTGCTTGTAAATTCCATTGTTTGCTTAAGGTTCTCTGAAGCACTTGGGAAAATGCTCAGCTTGGGAAGAAAATCTCCACTTTACTGCAGCATTCAGGTCCTGGCTTGTTCTAGGGAGAGAGAGATTCACAAACAGGTAAGATGCACATGCACACATGGTCAGAGGTTTTGTAAGTTGTAGGCAGAGAATTGGAAAAATCAGTTTACTTTATTGAGGGGTACCCCCAACAAACCCTGGAGCAGTGTCCCCTTTACTGGTGGCACTCAGGAAGCACTGCTGCCACAGGGCAGGACAGTGCCACCCACACCAGTCCTGCTGAATCATTTCCAACCCCTTCTTCACCTCCACTTGGGAATGCTCAGTTTCCACCCACAGAACCTCCCCAGTGTCCTTTTACCCAACCAGGAGAAAGCTGCTCCAGCTGTCTCACCCCACACTTCTTTTCAACCCATTTCTTGCTCCTTTTCAGCCCATTTTTTTATCCTGACTCCTTTGTTTTCTTTTAGTCCCAGCATGCAGTTTGGGTGTGGCCATGCTGACCCTCTCCATGAGCTTTCCTACAGATCCAAAGACTGGGAAAGTTTCCAGGAAATTCCCACTGGTCTAGGTGGAGGCAGCTGCTACCTACCTTGTGCTGTAACATGGCAGGAGTTCACTCCTCAGGCAGGTGAGGGACAGCACAAAAACCAGCCAGGTTGTGGGCTGAGCTGCACTTATCCTCTCCAGAAGTTGTTTGTTAGCAGCAAACCAGGGAAAATTATTAGGGAAAGTGCTAAAATGGAAGGTGGCAGATGGATGGAAGGGAACAAGGAGCCTGTTTAGTCAGAAGGTTGTCCTGGGATGGGTGTTAGCAGGAGAGAAATAATTGCTGAGTGAAGTAATTTCTTCACTTGTTTTTTCCCCACTCAAATAGGTGAAAGATGCTTTTTCCAGGATTGCTGCTCTGCTCTGGTCCTGGTGCTGGTTGAAATCCCTTGGAATTCTTCCCTTGGCATTTATTTCTGCCTCCCTTCCCACCCTTAAGGAGTTCCTGGCTGTTTCTGTCTTCTCTCAGGCTCCTTCTTGGATTCACCCACTATCCAAAGACCTCTTCAGCCTTCTCCCTGTATTCTACTCCTCTTCTCTCCCTTTTCCTCCCTGTCCCAGCCTCAAAGACCCCATTGCAAAAACATTTGGATATGTTTGTGGCCCAGAGAGTTTCTATTTTATATGGAAAAGTGCAAGAATCTCACTACTCCTGACACATCTGGGGAGTTGAGGGCATGGAAGGGTAGGAATTTTTCTTCTCAGGGCTCATCCCTCAGCCACTCCTGATGCTCCAGATCCTTCCTCAGCTCCATTCTCTTCCCTGGACATGCTCCAGCTCCTTGTTTTCCTTGTTGGGAGAGTCCCAGAGCTGCCCCCAGGGCTGGAGGTGCCCCAGCAGTGCCAGCACAGGGGACAGCACTGCCCTGGCCCTGCTGCCACCCCAGAGCTGGCACAGCCCAGGTGCCACTGGCCTCTTGCCCACCTGGGCACACCTGGCTCATGTCAGCAGCACCCCCAGGGCCTTTTCCAGCTTTCCAACCACTCTGCCCCAGTCTGTGTTTGTTGTAACAAATGTCTGTGAAGTTGTGACAGCCCCAGAGAGGGAAAGTCGAGTCAGAATAAAGGACACCATGTGCAGTGAGTGCCCACACTCACCTGGTTTTCTTCCAGATGCCTCTCCATAACCCGTGAACTCTCTTCTCTGATGGCTCTCAGGTNCAGATCCTTCCTCAGCTCCATTCTCTTCCCTGGACATGCTCCAGCTCCTTGTTTTCCTTGTTGGGAGAGTCCCAGAGCTGCCCCCAGGGCTGGAGGTGCCCCAGCAGTGCCAGCACAGGGGACAGCACTGCCCTGGCCCTGCTGCCACCCCAGAGCTGGCACAGCCCAGGTGCCACTGGCCTCTTGCCCACCTGGGCACACCTGGCTCATGTCAGCAGCACCCCCAGGGCCTTTTCCAGCTTTCCAACCACTCTGCCCCAGTCTGTGTTTGTTGTAACAAATGTCTGTGAAGTTGTGACAGCCCCAGAGAGGGAAAGTCGAGTCAGAATAAAGGACACCATGTGCAGTGAGTGCCCACACTCACCTGGTTTTCTTCCAGATGCCTCTCCATAACCCGTGAACTCTCTTCTCTGATGGCTCTCAGGTGTGACATTGAGGCTGCACAGCCTCCCATCCTTTCCTCCTTCCTTTCCCGTTCAATATCTCCCAGACCTGCCTTCCAGCCAAGCTTTGGCAGTGTCCTGAAACCCAGATCCTGCCCAGAGCATTTGGGAAGCACAAAAATGTTTGGTTTGAGCTCTTGTTGTGTGTGAGACACCTCCTTTCCTACTCTGTATTCTTTGATATGCAATGAAATACTGGACCTTCACAGCTGAGGGGTCCTGCTTGCAGCAAACTGGGAGAGTTGTGGTACAAAATGTTGTTTTAGGGAGTTTTTGAAGATGAAGCTGATAACTTTTTGGAGAAAATCACCAAGATTTTGGGACATCAGTGTACCAGAAGTCCTCTTTCCCAATCACCTCCCAGGATCAGGTATTTTACAATGGAATTGGTACCAAACTGGCAAATTTGAGGAGGAATTTTCTGTGAGTCTGTACTGGGCATTCATTCTGCTTTGAAATGTTGTGGGGGAGCAATTTTGGGTCCATATTTCCACTACCACAAAAACCCCCGCCAGAGGAAAGAGAACAGCAGTTTCTTGAGAGGAACAGCTTTGTTCTTCAGTCATGGAGAATATAATCTGCTTTTCCTGATAATACCCAAAAACTGCCACTAGAAATCAGCACCCAGTGGGGCTCTGCAATGAATATCCACCCTCCCTTGTTGCTGTGTGCTTTGGTCCTCACTTCTTGTATCTATAGCAATAAATTAAACAAATGCTGGTTTCCAAGCACACTCCTGAGCAGTTTTGGACCAGGTCACCTGGAAATATCCCAAATAATCCTTGGACTTGCCTCAGGAGTTAGAACAGACCATTCCCAAGAGGTGGTTTGGATGTGACCCTTCCCCTCCTCTGGAGTTTGGGAGCATGGACCTGGCCAGAGGTGCCTCAGATCCCAGGATGGAATCAGCATTTCCCTCGTGGTGACAAAAGGATTTGCTCTTCATTATGGTACCAAATTCCAGCCCCACAGAGAGCCCTCACCAGCAGGTTCCTGTCCTCACAAGCAGCATGTGAGCACTGGGTGCCCATGGACCAGAGTTACCAGGGCATGGCAGAGCCAGGTGTGAGGGAGGACAGCTTGCACAGACTGCTTAATATGTGGGTTTTCCTATGGAGTGATGGACTGAGGGGTCACTTATCACCAAATGTGTATTTGGGTTCAGGAGTGGGCTGGGAGAGGGACCCAACACAAACTGAGGCCGGAAAACAGGAGCAGAAAATCATGGAATGGTTTGCATTGGAAGGAACTCTAAAGATTGTCTTGTTCCACCCCCTGCCACGGGCAGGGACACCTTCCACTATCCAGGTTGCTCCAAGCCCTGTCCAACCTCCAGCCTGGCCTTGGACACTTCCAGGGATCCAGGGGCAGCCACAGCTTCTCTGGGCACCCTGTGCCAGGGCCCCATCACCCTCACAGGGAAGAATTCTTTTCAATATCCCATCTAACCTAAATCTCTTCTCTTTTAGTTTACATCCATTCCTGTTTGTCCAATCAGTATCTGTGTTATAAGTTGTTCTTCCTCTTATTTTACGAGCTCCTTTTAATTACCACAGTGGACTTGCCCTGGATCCTTCTCTTCTCCAGGGGAACACCCCCAGCTCTCCCAGCCTGGCTTCAGAGCAGAGGGGCTCCAGCCCTTGGAGCATCTCTGTGGCCTCCTCTGGTCTCTCTCCAGCAGCTCCACATTCTTCTGATGTTGGAGCCCAGGGCCGGTGGCAGCTCTGCAGGAATTGTCTCACCTGAGCTGGGCAGAGGGGCAGAATCCCCCCTCCCCTGCTGCCCCAGGACTTGGGGGGGTTTCAGGGATGGGCCATGTGCAGCTCTCACCCACCAGCACCTCCAAGCCTTTCTACCAGGGCTGCCCTCAGTGAGTTCCTCTCCCAGTCTGTGCAGATGTCTGGGAATGCCCAGACAAAGGACAAAGCAGAGAAGCCAAAGCACAGCTCGAGGGGAGCAGCAGAGATGCATCCCCCTGTGTGGGTGAGGGGTTTATGCACTTCCCTGGGCAGGGGCTGGAGGAGCAGCAGGGGACAAAGGAGGTGAATGAAGAAAATCAGGAATAGGTTCTGAATTTGGTGGAGGAAAGGGTCAATCCTTACTTAGGGATTGAGTGAGTGGGGATGAGGAGGGCTGGGACAGGTGTCAGATGCTCAGACCCTGTGGGAGTGGCTCAGCTGGGGGCTCAGTGCAGGGACCACACCGCTGCCAGAGGATGGAAACAGGACGTGTGGGGTGATGGTGGTGCCATTCCCTGTCTGGGGACTCCACAGGGTGTCACATCACCCAGAGCCAGCCGCAGGCAATTGGATTTCCAGCTGCATGTGGGACCCCTGGGCTGTTCTTATGCCCAGGTGCTCTGCTCTCTGAGGAGACCTCAACCCATGGTCTGACCCAGTGCCTGTTTGGTTCTCCTGGAGCATCCTGCTCAAGACACACTCGTGCTTTGGTCTAAAAAAACCTCAGGGTTGTCAGGATCTAAAATATTTCTTTTGGTTTCATAATCTCTCTGTTCAATGAGGAGTAGAAAGGAAAGAATAAGAAGACACAGCACACTGCAAACATGTTATTAAAATGAACTGTTTATATTATCTCGGTTGAGTCAATACATTATAATGTATTAAAATGGAAAGGTACAAAATTGAAATAAATACTTTCTGATTCATGTATAAATCTTTTGTCAAGATGACATTTTGTTTCTTTTTTTTTCTTTTTTTTTTTTCATCAGTACATGTTTCAATAAAACATTTAAAATGACAAAATATCATTTAAAATATGNTGACAAGATGATTTTTTTTTTTTTTTTTTTTTTTTTTTTTTTCATCAGTACATGTTTCAATAAAACATTTAAAATGACAAAATATCATTTAAAATATGGTTCATGGAAGAAAAGGTTGAAATCAAACAACTTTTGGCTTGTTTTGGCATGAGATCTTGACACAATCTGGGTTCCCCAAAACCACGTAAATGGTGGTAAAATATAAATGCTCAAACTTATTTAAAAAAATAAACAGGCTTTACAAAACCCTCTGATCCTTGACTTAGCCACTTTTCTGTATAGTCTGCACTTACGATATATACATTCATTATTGTCCAAGGGAAGACAGCCACTGACGTTCACTTAAAGAGCTTGGTGGAGAGGCTTAACAAACATTTTGCAGCTGACAACAATTAAACACGGGTAAAGAAACTCCTGACAGTGCAAAAAAGGAAAACGGCTCAGAAACCAAAGCCTACAAATGGGACAGGGAAGAGGCAAGTGCACAAGCCCAGATTTGATGCAAAGCTCCAGGCCAGGTCTAACAAAACAGCTTCTTCTCCAAAGGGGAACGCAGGCTCGGAGATCAGCCCTGGTGACACCATTTTGGGCTCCCCTGCAGCTCCCAGGGGTGTTCATGATCCCAGGAAAATCCCCCCTTGGCACACAGGAACCTTCTGCAGACTCCTTCCTTGCTGGTGGTGAAGCAAGAGCCGAGCTCAGTGGAATATCCTGGAGTAAGCCTGGCCTGGGAGAGGGGGGTGACGTCGAGATGAGAAATCACAGAGCGAGAGGGGCAGAGGGGGAAGTGTGAGTGTGGGCTTGGGATCTTGGAGGAGAGGCAGTGGGGAATTCCCTCCTGGGCAGCAGGTTTTATCAGGATCGTGGAGCAGGCTTGGAGGTGTGCTTTAATCTCAAGTGTGCTTTTTGTCGTTGTCACTGCAGCCAGGGGCTGTCGTGGTCCCTCTAACCTCTACCATGTGCTTTTCATTCTGGGCAATGGGCAGGGTCCTGATGGGGGCTGGGTGTGGGAGAACGGGCTCCCCTGATGGATAATGGTGACTTCTTCCAAATTTCAGCATGCCAGGAACTCTTCAAGTCTCACTCAAAAGGGGAAAAAAAACGTGGTTATGTTAAAACGGAATTAAAGAGAATCTTCCTGCCAACCTTTAGATTAACCTTCTCAAGGCTTGGGCTGCTTTGCTGACAACCAGTGAAACCACACAAAGCAAAGGGTGGATTTTCTTTGTTTGCTTGGTTTGAAGGCAGTAGCAGACTTTGCCACCTCAGAAAGGAGGGACAGCCCCATCCTGGCTGGGTTGAAGGGCAGGCAGGACCTGGGAAGGTGCTGCCTGTGCTGTTCTTGGTGCTCCACAGTCTGAGGGGATTAGATCCTCTTGGAAACCTGGCTGTTCCCATCCTGTGAGGAAGGATCTTGTGGCACCAGCTGTTTGCAGTGCTCTGAATGTTGCTGCAAGCTCCCATATCAAAGGGAATCCCATTGTAAAAGGAACCCTGTAAAGATGTGATAGACAGTCAAGATTTGGGAAGGAAAATTGTTTTCTCTCCCTCCACAAAAAGCCAATGCGTCACAGTCAAAACTTCTTGGGAAATGCCAAATTCAGGCCTTTTCCTGTTGGAAAATATCACATCCGTTGGGAAACGAATGACGCGATTTGAAGCTCTTGGAGGTCTTCTTTGACATTTTCCTTCAGTTTATTTGCTTTTCACTTCAGAAAAGCTTTTGTTTCAATATGCAGGATAATTTATATATTAAATTAAAAAAAAAGAGGATGCAAACAGGGAAAGATCAAAACAATCTCCCTCCATGATTGTTTTTGTTGGCATATGCATTGTTTTGCATGTTTTTGTTCCATGGTTGCTGTTAGCCTTGAGGTTTCCATGTGGGTTGGAAAAATAAATTCACAGAAATTCTGAAGGGATGGGACAGTTCTTTCCTATCCAACTCCCCTGTGCAGTAGACTTGATTCACCTTATCTAAAGCTCTCCCCTTCTCTATTTTTGAATTTGTGACTTGGTTTTCAAAGGCAAAGCAGAAGTTCTCCGAGTGCTGCTTTCCAGTGGGAGGGACCCACTCGAAGCTGCTCCAAGAATTTCCATGTGCCAGTGGGACTGGAAGAAGGTAATTTTTCCTACTGTTTTTCCTGAATCAAATTCACATGGTGCACAAGAAAGGTCTTCTGTGGGCTCCTTTTCCACCCCTGGCAGGGCATTTTGCTCTTTTTCATTTTTTACCATTTTGTTCTCTAATCCAATTTTCTTACAGTTTTGAAAGTCCACCTCAGTGGAGCTCTTGAAGGAAGTAGCAGAAATTCTGAGCAGAAATTCCTGCACTTGAACAGAATGGTTTTCACCCTGCTAACCATTCATTCTGATTAAGATAAAACTTGGGATAAAATAGCTTTTGTTTTGCTGGCTATGGGGTAGGCTAAGATGGTGACAAAGTTTTCCTCTCCAGCTCCAATTGCTGGGATTCACATCCTAAATCTTGTCTGCTGGAGCCCGAATCCATTGACTGAAGTGTGTACAGTCAAGGAGAGGCTGGCTGAGGGTGCTAAACTCCTGTCAAAGCTGATAAATTATTTTAAAATTATTTTCCCTGCACATCCTTTCAAACAGCAACCAGCAAACGTTTCCTGGGCTGCTCCTGCAGTGCTGCAAGACAGCCTGGACTGTGGCACAGAAAGCACTGGCATCATTTATACAGACAAAATGTGCACTTGCACCATTCTTTAGTGAGTTTTGCAATCCAAAGGCTAAATTTGTGATGGAAAAGATAATTAGGTTGTTGGTGGTGGCTTGGGAGTGTGGGACTAAACCCCTTTGTCTATGGTTGTGTTGGAAATTTCACGTATTTCAGGAATAAGAGCAGGAATTCCTATATCTGATCTCCTCCACGTCTCACACCCAGCCTTGCCTGTGGGATGTCAATACAAATGCCCCAAATTTTGGCATCAGATGAAAGGAATGAATAGAACTCCAGGTTTTTGCCAACACGGATGTGTCAAGACAGAGTTTGGGAATGCTGATGAGCTGATCCATGAATGGTGGGTGTTCCCACCCCACCTCCCAGACAAGGGTCTCACAGCAGCCCTGTGAGGTAGATATTGAACCTGGGTGGGCAAATGGAGTCACACAGAGGAGGAGGAGGGAGGAAGTGTGAGGAAAAACTACAGCAAGGATCCAGGGATCCTGGATACCAGCCTGCTGCTCCAGGGAGAAGAAGAGACGTGTCTGTCTGCTGGAAGGTGGGAGGGACACCAAAGGAGCTCTTGGGACAATGCTCCTTTTCCTTTTTAAGTCCAGCTTTTGGCTTGTTAAAGGTCAGAAAAGTACTCTGGGCATAAGACCAGTGAAAGAGAGAATCCAGAATATTTGGGAAGTCAGGTATGGAGTGGGGACATGAAGAAAAGCACTTCCAAAAGGCTGCTCTGCTCCAAAGGGACATCTGTGGGGTCTTCACAAGCACACCCTCGAGTGAGCTTTGGAAATATGATGGGAAGACCAAAGGGATTTGCTTTCACAGATTCCAGTGGCTGCCAGTTGAAGCTCCTCATCTCACAAGGAAGAAAGAGAAGGAAGGAAAGAAAGGCAAAGAAAGAGGTTGAGAGTGCAAGACTGAGGAAGATATTAAAAAAAAAAAAAAAAAAGAAAAAAAAAAAAAAAAAAAGAAAAAAAAAAAAAAAAAAAGAGGAAGAAAAATAAAAGAAAGAAGAAAAGAGAAATAGAGAAAAATTAGAGATCAAGGAGAGAAAGACACAAAGAGAGAGAAAAATAGAAAGAAGGAGAAAGAAAAAAGAGAGAAAGAGAGAGAGAAAAAGAGAAAGAAAGAAAGAAAGAAAGAAAGAAAGAAAGAAAGAAAGAAAGAAAGAAAGAAAGAAAGAAAGAAAGAAAGAAAAAGAAAGAAAGAAAGAAAGAAAGAAAGAAAGAAAGAAAGAAAGAAAGAAAGAAAGAAAGAAAGAAAGAAAGAGGGATTAAGAGAAAGAAAATGAAGAAAAAAGTAAAGAGCAAGAAAAAGAAAAAACACATGGTTTTCCCTATTTGCAATCTGCAAAGGGGGTGTTTTCCCTTCCAACATTCTGCAAAGTGCTGTGAGGCAGAGAAAAGACAGGGAGACTGTCCCATGCAGAAGGTTTTGGGAGATAGCACCTGGCACAAGGTTTGCTACAATAAGTTGTTTATTCTTTATTGCGTTGGAAATAAAACAGTCATGGAAAGTCCTGCATAAATCCACAGCCATGACCTGCAAAATCCCCACCTCACCTTGACTTTGCTGAATATTTTCAGGGTTTAGGGCTTGAGGGTTTTTCTTGATTGTTTGTTTGTTTGTTTTAAATTTGGTTTCAAGGATGGAAATTAGAGCTGGTCATGGCATTTGTTCTTCTGGGGGCAGGAAGGGGAAAGTCTGTCTATACAGAGAGGTTCTTCTGATGTGTTTCTAGTGAGGGTGAGCAAAGCATGTGCCCAGCTTGTAATCCAGGTCAGTATTTTTTAAGAGGACTTTTATCTTATCCCAGAACATGTTCCAAACCAAAGCTTGGTGGACAACTGGAAGATGAACAGCTGGTGGAGAGCTGTGCCATGAGATAATTCTGTGGGATTCTGGTAATTTATGTCAGGTCTATGGTTAATTAATCAAATGGAAACATTTTCAAGCTGGCCTTGGGACAGAGAAGGAGGATGAACCGTTGAGACTGACTCTGCAGGAGGCTGCTCTAAAAGCCAACTCCTCTTTATGTCTGTGGGGCCACAAAGAGGCAGATGGGCCAAGGGCAAGGGGACACTGCAGGCCCATAAATCTAGATGGAATCTCTCAAGGAATAAACTTTTTCCTAGCAGGGCACACCTCCCAGATGTGCTGGAGATACAGAAGGCCAGCTCTGTGGAAAGAAAACTGATGGGAAAAGCTCTTGTAAGGGATTGAGTGCTGATGTTCTCCATCTGAGAATGCTCCACAACCCTGAGGGGTCTGGAGCAGCTGAGCTCACAGCCTTTGAAAGCAAAGCTAGATTTCAGCACCAGCTTTTCTATATAAAGACCTCAGACTTGGGATCAACTGAATTCCTTTTGGGGAGAAAGATCCACCGAGCACCACGCCTCGAAACATCAACCAGGAGATCTCCTTTCTCCAGAGAGCCAGTGCTGAGGCATTTCCACTGTTGGACTGCAGTAACTCTGGACCTGGAACAAAGGAAGAACAAAGCTTACCAAGCTGGGGAGATGAGCACCACGAGCAGCTTTTCAGAGATGCAGCCAATCCTGCAACAAATCACAGGATTTGCAGTCAGCAGCAAGGCCAAAAGCCGGCATCCACTGAGCTGTAGGATTTGGCCACAGGACAGTGCCTATATCTGCATGCCAAGCAAGGATTCCTGCCAGTGCCTAGTGTCAGGCTGTTTGTTTCTGTCCGGATTAAAACCAATTAGAACATCAAGCAGCAAAATCAAAGTGCAGCTGTCATTTAAAAGATGTGGTGGAGGTCAGGGAAGACTGGAAGCTAATTGGTCAATGACTAGAAGGAAGGTAAGCAAAGAGAGAGGTATGGAGTTGTTCTATTTCTGGAGCTGAGAAGGAAAGATTTGTTCCCTATCCTCCTGTGTGAAAAGAATATTTAAAAAGCTTTCAGGAAGGAAAAAGCTGATGAAAGCAAACTGGAATAGTTTAGGTTACTTGGACTGCTTGTGGACAGAAAAGAAGAGGGGGACTGCCCAGAAAAGGAAAATTAAAGGAATCACTCTGTCCTCTTGGGTCTCAGCATGGGTTTTAGCTGGGATTTGTGCATGTTACACCTTTGCCAAGTCCCCCCAAGGGTGTGATCCACACCTCTTGCACCAGACTGTTGCATAGAGTGGCCGTGAGCTGGCGGGGTCACCCCAGAGGCGGCTGCAGGTCGCTAACAGTGCTCTGCCACTTTACAGGCTGCACGAGTAAGATCGTGTTATGCTGGTAAAGCCCTTGGAGACCCTCCAGGATGAAGGACTTGAAGAAGTTGGATAGCTCTATATATTCAAGTCTAGCTCTGTCTTATTTCTGGGAAAGGCCACTGGAGATTTTTCAGGCATTGAGAGACAAGAACATGTGCGTCGGCATTGCCCAGCACAGGGAGGGCAGTCGCATGAGAGCCATTAATGGTCAATAGCAAATTTTGTTGTTTCCTGCTGGAGGCTTGGAAATGTCCCCATTCTGGTGGTTCAGCAGTAGCAAAGCTTGGAGAGAACTGGGAAGAGGTGTGGTGGGGACAGGAGATGTGAAAATGAACCATGACCTTTGCCCACGTGGTCGCCTCTTGGACGTTTGGTCCTAACTGTCACGATGTCCATCAGCTCTGCAGGATGCAGAGCCAGCTCCTCTGGAACATGGAATTTGTGCTTCTGGAAGGGAACGTGGAGCTTATTGCAAGTGCTGAAAGCTCGTTGTGTTTCTCGTGGTGGCAAGGGCTGGTTGTCCACACTCCGCTGCTGCCGGTACCCTGTGATTTCAGCAGTGTGGAACGGCTGCCACAAAAGCCAAATTCATCCATTAGAGAGCTGGGAGAAAGCCCAGGGCATGCCTGCTGTGATCCTGATAAAACACGTGCTGCCAAGAGGAAAAACCCAGCCTTTGTTGGTTAAGGATGGACCAAATCCTGCCCTCAAACCCCTCCGTGGTCAGAGACCGCCGGGCCTGGCGCTGGTGTCCCACTGGAGACACACCCTCGGATCCTCCTGGTCCCAGTGGCGCCCGCAGCCCGGCCTGGAGCATCTCCCTGCCGTCAGATCCCAAGGGAAAGTCAAACCTGGACTTCACAGCAAATCAAATGGAACGCAACTGAACCACGAGCGTGATGCCAAACATCGTTTTGGCCGGACGAAACGCAGTTTCCACAACCTGGTTTTAAGGAACAGTATCACACAGAAATAGATACACTATGCTAGGTCTGGAGGAAAGAAAAGAAACCAATATGCTAAATAAACTAAGACATACAGTATAGGGGATATTCTGATCAACAAACCAATCACCATTAGAATCAAAAAGTAAACCAGCCTTTCACTTAGGACCCTAACAACATTTCTCAATGCACTAAGTACATTTTAAACCATGCAAGTTTACACAAACATCTTAACTAGGTTTTTTTTTTTTTTTTACTTTTTAAAACACCAACATTATGCATTTCTTTGTTAATTATATTGGTTAAAGTTGCAGCCGTTCACTGCCAAATATCAGATACATCATATACATATTTTTATACAGAATCTGGACAACACAACATTACACAGCCTAAATAGAGAAAAAAAGATTATTTGTTCCTTTGTTTGTTTGTTTTTTTCAGTTTTGTAAAAAATATGAAATGGTGATAGGAAGGAGGGAGAAGGCGTGGGAAATCTTCTACCAAATTAAAGGATTATATCAAAATAATTCCCAAATCACAGTACATCAAGGAAAAAATGGTTCGAACTCAGCTCCACATTTAAGATTCTCTTAGCTAAGAAACAAGACTTTACACACAGAATGTATCAGTATTTAAAAATAGAAAGAATTGCAACACCATGCTGTGATTCCAAATACATCTTTGTTCAAAAAAAAAAAAAAAGTCCAAAAGGGGAAGGTAAAAAAAAAAAAAAAAAAAATCAACCAATAAAGTCAGTGATTGCAAAGTTACCTCATTGGTTTGGATTTCCTACCTACTCGCGATGCATTGCCGCGGGATGGAGCTGGACGGCCACAGCGGCCGGAGCAACGCCAGGATCAAGGAATGACTCGGGAATCGCTCGCTGGGTTCTGTGGGGGCAGCTGGAACTCGGAGCGGGATCTGAAACCATCCCTATGGTTTGGGGTCTCTGCTTTTCCTTCTACTCGGCTCTGAGCAAGAGCGGGGCGGGGACCTACGTGGCTCCCCCACGGCCAAACCCTGCCCATCCTCACGGAGCAATGCATGTGTTGGATTAGACGGAAAGGAAACGGAACCTGGAAATCAACCATGGAGGATGCTGTGGTTGACATGGCAAGTATACAAAAATGCTAAAATTTCAGATATAATCAAAGATACAAAATCAGTTCTGACAAGAGGTTTTTTTTTTTTTTTGTTGTTTTTTTTTTTTTTTTTTAATAGCAACCATTACAGTGCAAGGTTTTAAAAGTTATTATTACAGTAAAAGGTGTGTATCTGGTTTTACAGTAACTGTAGCACTGATTTTTGTTATGTATAGTAGGTCCCTGATGTAAAGTGTATGCACCAGTTTGAGAGAAAACCCCGCACAATAACGGCTCTTTAGCTTTAAATACATTTTTCTTTTTTTTAAACAGATACAAAATAACACATCAAGTTCACAATTTCACAAGCACGGACTTTTGCCTTAATAAAAAGCATGAAAACTTGGTTGAAGCCCCGACATTTAAAGAAATGTAAAAACCATTCAATGAGGGACGCGAGTGTGTGTTTGAGTCACGGCTTTCTGCCACCCCAGCTCCTGGATGAGTCTGTGCTGTCCAAACTGCTGCTTCTTGCTCACCCACCAGTTTTTTTTGGGCCAGGCAAAGTGGTGTTCAGCTTCCCACAGCTGGGATTTGAGTTTGTGCATTTAACATTATCAACAATCTATTTTTTGGGTGGATGGGTTCTCAAAAAGAAGGATCATCCACAGAGGGTCTGTGACTCCAGGCCACAGGTTTGTTTGGAAGGGGCTCTTTTTTGGAATGATCAGGATGAGATGCAAATGACTGCAGCCCTGCAATAATCCTTTGAAACTGGTTGGAAAAGACCTCTACAATCATCAAGTCCAACCATCAACCCAGCACCATGTTCACCATTAAACCATGTCCTCAAGTGCCACATCCACTCCTGTCTCACTGCACCCAGCTTTGACTTTTCTGAGTTAAAGAAGCTTTAGAATCATAGAATCACAGAATATCCTGAGTTGGGAGGGACCCACCAGGATCATCAAAATCCAGCTCCCGGCCCTGCACAGTTAAAAGAATCTCACCCTGTGCCTGAAGCATCATGGTAACTCACTAATTTAGTCAAACACATTGATTTTACTTCACAACCAACCTGATTTGTCTGAAAGCAAGAAAACAGCAATCAGAAAACAGCCAGGAAAATCTGATGCTGCAGTTTAAATCCCAGCTCCAAGAAGAGGGATCCAGCTGACTTCATAACCACCAAAAACACAGGCTTCCAACAGAAACATTCCTGTCCCTCAAGAGTGTTTTAGGAATTTATTTAGTGCATGATTTTACAATTTATACCTTCTCAAGTTGCCTTTACTCAGGTAAATAATGTTTTTCATCTGAGTTCCAGTTATTGAAAGACCCAGAAAAGTGGTGTAGAATTCCTCTCCAAAGCTGCACATCTCCTTCCACTAATAGTGGAGGAAGCAGATGCAAAGAACTCAGACCAGACTCTTTAAGGGAGAGAAAGTTAAGTGGGATTAATCCCTCTTTTGACTTCTCTCTCCACTCCAAATGGGTGGGTAAGTAAATATGCAATACTCAGGTGGGAAAGGCTGAATAACTTCTTAAAAGGAATGTCTTATACAAAAAACACCAAACATATTTTGAAAATTGCATCTGCAGTCCTTAACAAAATGCAGTTCCAGACAGAGGCTGGAGGAGGTTTGATGAATATTGTGAGCTCAAAGGAGATAAGGACAAATGTTTTATCCAAGTTCTTCCATCTCTGCCTCCCTTTAGATTTTATTCTGGACATTTGAGGGACTTTTAGAAGCAGTAGGAGTCCAACACAAGAGTGGGATGCCCTTGGTTGTGTCAGTTACCTTGTTTAATTCTGTCAGACACTACATCCTCCCAGCAAATTTCTGCAGTCAGCTCCACCCCTGCCCCTCAGCTCCTCCTTGCCAATTCTGTCCATGTAGGAATGCCTCCTTTCCCACAGCACACCTGCACCTTGTCCTGAGGAGCTTTTCCCCATGGCAAACCTGCACCTGGGTTTCCCATTTTTTAAGCATTATCTGCTTTTTGAGGAGAGCCTGGCACTGCCAGTGTGATCTACCCAGCACTGGGGGAGCTCGTAGCAGTACAGCTCACGGAGGAGTAAAAGCTTGACAAAATCCCTGGTCAGGAAGAATTCATCTCTTTGAATAGGAAAGTTCTCAACACAGTGCTCCTCTACCCTAATCTTTAATTAACAAGACATTCCTCTGGAAGCTTGATGGGCCAGTGGAAGAGTAATCCAAGCATGGAGGCCTGTGGTAAGCCAAGAATCCAAGCATGGAGGCCTGTGGTGTTGTGTGGCGCCCCACAGCAGAAGGGCTTTCTTCATGATCATTTTTTCTGAAGCAAAAATCCCTTTAACAGACTAATTCAACAAAAAAACCTGCAACCTTGTCAAAGGAAAAGCACCGCCCCTCCCAAACTCTGAGCAACAAGGCGGTGAAGCTCAAACCTAACTAGGAAAGGCTGAAAAGTCAGGAATTCCATGAAAACTTTATGGCCTGCCCAGAAAATACTTGGACAATTAAAGCACAAGCTTTCAAGCTGGAAAAGAAGTGGTGGAAATCAGATAAGCCAAGTTGCTTCTATCACACTAGGGCAAGGTTTGGGATCTGAGACTGTGAGGCTTTTTGAGAGGGGCAGGCTTTGTTATTCCAGGAAACAATGAAGATCTCTACTTTTTACGGTGATTTTGCCCCTTGGTGTTAATGTCTGAACTTCTCTGATGAATTGCAGATGGAAGAAGGACAGAGGAATGTTGCCTCATTCCTACACAAAGGAAATTGCTGCATGAGTAGTGAAAATGGCCTGTGATCTTAACATTGTGTTAGAGGATCACCCCTGTCTCCTTCTGTAGTCAGTGGAAGGAAATTGGTATTTCCAGAGCCTGATTGATCTCTCCTGCTTTAGATATCTCTGCTAGGAGGGGTGAGTGTTCTTCTCCAAGGATCAAAGACAAAGTTGAGCAGCACTAGTTTGAGTTTGGGGAGTTAACTTTTAGTTATCTGAGTCAGATAAAGTGAATTTTACCAGAAATATTCAGTCTTACAGGTTTGTGGAGGTTTGGATTTTTTAAAGTACCGACACATTCCATGCTGGCTCATTCCATCCTGAATTTATTAATCCACATTGGAGCAACAGCCATCTGAAATTCATGTTCCTTCATTTCATGCCAAGGCAACACAGCTGCTTTTCCCCAGTGTTGTCAGCACAGTTCCTCTCATCCCACTGCACCTGTAATTGCTTTCCTACTTGGGTCTCCCATGTGCAGCCCTGGCCAGTGGCTTTGGGAGCTGAACACCTCTTGTTCTTTGAGTCATGCAATGATTGCTGGAGCATCCCACAGAGTCCAGATTCCAGAGAGATGTTCACAAAGAAATCAGCAGGATCTGTGCTTTTTGGAACACGGGGAATGTCTCAGCACTGGCTCATTGACATTAATCCTCTAAAATCTCTTTGGAAGGCAAAAAGAACTGATGCCACTTGTTCTGCCAGAGAAAAGATGTCAGCCTTGTGCAAGAGATGTGGGTACACTGAAGGATTCCTTCTTCAAAAATAAGGTACCAGACATGGCAGTTAAAGCCTCTGAATTGTTTTTACATGTTGCAATAAAAATCTAGAAGAGGAGTTGCAGGACCTTGCAGTGTCCCTTTGGAGGGGCTTGGCAAGCTGATCTTGTTCAAGTTTATCTGAATTTCCAAAATGAGCAAAATTGGCTGTGGCCAAATCTGGACAGAAAACCAAGACTGAAAGCAACTCAAGATTTTCAGCAGGTGACACTTCTCTACTGAAACCCTGAGCTGGGGAAGAAGATGAAAATGAGGTTGTTTGGGATGAAAATGAGATTGTTTGGACGTGCTGCTGTATAAATAAGCTGTTAAGTGGTCATTAAGGTTCCCATGAGATCTTTTACAGAAATCAAACTTTTAAATATTATCAACTGGAGTCACAGTGTCAAAAGTGAGAAGTTCTTTTCCTCCCAAAAAGATTGGAAGAAACAGGAGATAACCTTGACAGGTGAGCAGTCTGCAGGGCACACTTTAAAAATTGATTTGATCTTGGGACACTGGGAGCCTCATTATCTGAACAAACAGAGATCGATGCCTGTGTTTGAGCTGGTATCTTGGACTCCTTCTAAAGTCAAGACAGATGCAGACATTTCTAGGTCATGATTCACCTGACAAAGTGCAGGCAGCTGCTTTACAATGACAGGAGTTGCATCCAAGAAAGGCACATTCCTTCCTAAATGTGGCATCCATTCATTAATCTGCACAAGTGGGACAACCACGCTGTAAATGTCTAAAATTGGGTGAGTCAAATTTCACCTTCATTGGAAAGTTATTAATTTTCACTTTTTTTTTTTTTTTTTTCCCTTGCCTCCCTAAGTGGCCAGGATGTCATGGAGCAAACACAAATCTCAAGGACCAATCCTATTTCTAGGGGGACAGTCAGAAACCTTAAAACTTGAGAGATTCCTACTGCAGCTCTGTGGGAGATATTTTCTGGATAAAGAGTGAGGGGAAGAAATGAAATTGCCCTGGAAGAATGACAGGGAATTATTATCTTGCCTCACACACCCATCTAAGGTGTACAGGGGTGACAAATTGTCATGGGAATATAGATGAAAGATACCTTAATAAAGAAGAGAAAACAAACCATGTGCTAAAAACTTCTGTTGTTGCTGCTAAGAGAAATTTTCAAAGGACAAAAACAGCTGGGTATTTTCACAGTGTTCTTCTTGGTTTCTACAATGATCCCAAAATCCTATCGTGGTAACCAGGCCTGGACACACCAGGGGAAGGACATCTGGCTGCTAAAGCCTGCAGGTTTAAGGGATTTATCTTCTAGAATTCCTAAAGTAGCTAAATAAATTATAAATGTAGCCATGGGATGTGAAAATCATTGTTTAAATATTTACATACTATACCAAATGAGAAATGAGCACAGAATAGTTTCTTTTAATACCTGCTATAGTTTTTAATACCAGATTGATTCCAACTCTTTTTGCTTTATGCAAACCAGGTTCTTCTTTTCCTGAGAAAAGAACTGAGGTGCTCAAATAAAGGGTTACAGGTGATCTCTGCTGTTTGAATTACCAAAATTTGGCTGATGTGGATGGAGGTTGCTCTTGTCATAAGAAGATGCAAATACATTTGGGTTTTTTTTCTGATAAAATGTGACATTTTTCTAGAAAAACCCTAATATTGCAAAAGCATCTGATGTACTGAACACAGAACCTGATGGAGCCAGCATAGAAGTGATCCAGAGAGTTGTGCAGCCAAATCTGATTTACCAAATCTCTGGACTTCTAACCCAATCTGAAGTTGCAAACACCTCCCCAGGCCTCACTTGGTGCAAATTCTCTCAGTGCTCTTGGCTGTGAGTTTTAAGAAAGCCCAAGACTGAGTTCTTAGAGTGAGCATCAGAGCTGGGGAATCAGATCCCCCATCAGATTTGGGCAAGAAAACAAAGAATTACATTTTAAGTTAGTTTTGGACTGTGGGAAAGCCAGAAAAAATAGCCAGAAAAACTCCCCCTAGCCTGAAAAATAAGGAATTTTTGCAGGAAAATGCAGTCAGCTCTGAAGGTGCTGAATTTTGCAGAAATATCTCACTTATTGAAGGGAAATGGATTTAAACACAGCACTATTAAAACTCAGGCAGCGCTGTGGAGTCGTCATTTTTTAAAAAAGCAAATGTAACAAGGCCATATGCCATCCTTGAGGCTCTGCTGGCAACATAACAAAGGGAAGCCATGGACCAAAAAAACTCTAGGCTCTTCCTGGAACATTCTGATACTCTCAACTCCCACAGAAAGCAGGGATGGTATTTTGGGACTTAATAAGAAACCTTTGGCACCTTGCAAAGTTGAAACCTCTTGCTTTGGTGTGGGAGAAGAACAGGGTGCAAGTCAGAAGAATGAAATGGGCCACAAAAGTTTGTTAACAATAGAATGACAACACTGGGATAAAATCCATTTTTAGACATTTCTGAGCACTTTCCAGTCACGTTTTGGGATCTGGCATAGTCTGAGGTAATACAAGAGGCATGGTTTGAAGGGGGAGGTATTTTAATAATAAAATATATATTTCTTGCAAAAGATAGGACCTCTCCCCCAAACCTTGGCTCTCTCTTACTAAGCAGGAACTTGTTTGCAGGTTCAGTCTGATATCACCTCCTCTTGACTTTTGCACTGTTGCTTGTCATGACATTGAACCAAAAGCTGATAAGGTTTGTGGTGACTTTATCCATAATAAATAAAAACCACTGTGACAGTGGTTTATTCTCCCTGTGACAGTGTCCCTGAGCCTCCACAAAAGGGTGGCCACAACCAAAGTTGTCTCCAGACCTGCTGCTAATTCCTCACATGGGGGAATCTCTGGGTCAGTATTCACTGACTGCAGCCCAAACTGTGCCAAGAACTGAAAAACTTTTGACAACTGAGTGCCAGATCCTGCTCTGTGTAATTTATTAGTGTGAGTGGAGACAGGGAATGCAACAGGAATGGGAGAATAATCTGGGTGCCTTAATAAGCTTAGAGTTTTTGCCACTTCAAAGCACATCCAAAATGTTACTCAGCCCCTCATCCTGCATGTCAGGGATGGTGAAGAAGAGACCCCAAGCAATTCCACAGGGAAGGAGTTTGGTTGCTCATCTTGAAGACTGAACTTGGCTGGGCAGTGAAACTCTCATCTGGTACTCAGGAAGAGCTGTACCAAATTCCCTGCCAAGTGATGTCATCGGGGCTGAGCTCATGATCCAAAGAGGGACTGGCACAGAAGAGCTGAGTGTCCTCACAGCCAATGCCATTAACACCTCACAGAAGTAACTCAGGGTGCATATTGGAGACTGGAGCCAGCCTTGGAGATGGGGCAGGCTCCCTGAGGAGGAGGAAGATCATCCTTTCAGCTTCTAGCAGCCTTACACCTCCTCCTGGCATACCTAGTGCAGGTCAGGCAGGACTGTGTGTTGATGGTGTGACTGATTTGGTGAGTGCAGGCTAGTTCTCCTCAGGTTCAAGATGATCCATCACCTGTTTGAACAATTAGCTTTTCCTGACAGGAGAATGAACATAATTCACAGTTGCCCCATCAGGCATTTTGTCCTAAGCCTCATTTACTGAGTCCATATTTCAGAGGAGAATTTCACTGGCCTAAAATTGCAGCACTTTTTCCATATATTTTAAGTTCTGGTATCTTTTGTAGGATCTTCTGATGGTGCACTGGTCTGTCCTTCCTCGTGAGAGCCTGGGCATGTCCTGATGCCCAACCCTACAGCCATGAAGGGACCCTCAAACCATGGTTTCACCCTCATGCCTTGGACAAAACTTTGTTTCTTGACTTGAGCTGAGGAGTGAGTGAGCCAAATCTGACTCTGTGCAGGGCCTTGTACCTCCAAGGCTCAGGAATAATAGAGAGAAAACAAAGCTGAGTCCTGCAGCCTCTCTCACTGCTCTGCTGCCTAAAGGATCTCAGGAAAAACCTTGATCCAAATCAAATGAGTCTTGGTTTCTGTAAAAGCTCCATGGTCAGAACCTGCTCAACATTTTACCCAAACCTTCTCTTTAGTAGGTGAGACAGCAGAAGACATTCCCAGTGCTGTTATATCCACTTGCTATATCCCATTTGTCATGCAACAGGCAACACAGAGGCACTTCCTGCTCAAACAGCACACTGTGCTCACTGATGGATGCTCTGCTTTAGGCCAGGATTAAAGCTGGGTCAGCTCCATGGAAGCTGGTAAAGCTTTCCCACATTTAGCAAGGTGGAATAAGAGGAAAAATTGGCTCAGGAGCCAGCTTCGAAAACAAAGGGGATCTTTATAGAAGTGAACATTCCTGAAACATGGAAAGGAGCAGATAGCCCAGCAGTGAGCATGAAGCTCCTCTACAGAGATGGAAGAGACACAGGAAGATTCTCAAAAAAGCAAACCTGATGCTCCAGAAGGACCTAAAACCTCAGAGTTGGTGTTAGGAAATCATTGCAATATGACCACAGTAACAAAGCAACCTGATGGGACAAGGAAATGCTTCCATGACCAAAACCAAAGGCATCCCATTAGCACCAGTGGAAATAATTGTGGGAGTAAGGGAAGAAAACCTGAGCTCCCTTCAAAGAGATGAAGGAGAAGAAATACTGAAGACTTCCCCAGTTCATCAAACCACCACCAGCCCTCTGAACATCTGAGGACATTGTTAATGCTGCTTCAGACATGAAGTTCATCCAGCACCTGCAGCTCTGGAGGGCAGAGAGGATCCACCAGGAACCTCATTAACATTAATTAGTGTGACCCAATCAGATCCACCAGTGGTTCCACAACCTGGTCCTTCCCAGAGCACATTTCACTGCAGATGAGAGAAAAGCCTGGCTGTCTATTCCATTTTCTGGAGTGACTCTTTGCCACTCAATTAAAAGGAGACCTTTTTGACTTCACAGCAGGGATTGAAGGCAATAACCACAAAGTACAAAATCCAACCCTATTTCTGAAGCAAATAAAGAACAAATAAGGCCAGGAATTCCATGTGATTTCTGAGCAGAAATGAAACAGCTGCATCTCTCCCTTCTGCCTAATGCGAGATGATTAATGAACAGATTGAAAGGATTGAGTATTTCATGTCAAAATTTGGGGGTTATAATAGGCAAAGATTGAACTACCATAATGGACCCTCAATCAAATTATAGCAGTTTAACAATAAATTGTGCTTTTTGGTATCTCAAGCTCCTCTCAAACTTCAGGAAGTCTCATTATCTCAAAATAAACCTTTCAAAAAGCTCAGTAGAATGACAAAATGCCCAAATTCAAACACACACATTGGAAGCATACTTTTCATAAAGATATTTTTCTCATTGTTAGATTATTTCTTTTTCCAATTCAACTCCAACCTGTAATTCCATCTGCTATACAACTTCATGAACACACCTGTATTTCATTCCAGATAGACAAAATACTACACCATAAAAATAGAAATAGGTGGGAACAGGCAACAAAAATAATCAAACCAAACCAAAGAACAAGCCAGATTTGTACAGACACCAGATCAGAATGAGGAAAAAAAATGCTGTTTGTACTGAACAATTGTGCCAGTTTTAGAGAGAAGACTACACAGAAGGGGTCTCGTGAAACCCAGTCTAAATCTGTGCTTTGCAGTCCTGTCTTGTGCTTTAAGTGAAACCCAACAGCATTTTCTCCATAGAGATTTATTCATCTTTGGGTTTCATTTTCCTGCTTCTTTCTTTATTTCTTTTTCCTTTCTAATTTTTTTTTTTATTTTCAAATATTTTTGTTTCCTAATGGAACAGCTGGATTTATGTTCAGTAATAATTCTTCTCCTTGCTCTAAAAAAAAAAATATGTCATACTCCATTTGTGTCCAATACTTTCTGGTCACTAATTTTTTGTTTGATTTGACAAGGCAGTGGGGGAAAATGTTACATTCCCCACAGTCTGGTGGAAAGGATATGGAGAGGATTCCCCTCATTTTACTCCCAGTAAAGTAAGTTACCTGTAAATATTTCCTAATCAAGCTAAGAATCCCAGTATTTGTGGCTTGGTGCTTTACTTTTCTAATTCCAGCCTACGGGAGCAGGGGGGGCATTGAAATGGATTGCTCTGGACAGACTTGGGCTTTGTGTCCTCACATTTCTGGCAGGAGGATCAAGCTGTGAGGCTCCTAGAAATAAACAACTGAGAGGTCCTGTCCACCTCAACACCCCTCTCTAATGCTCCTCTCCACACTCCAGGACTCAGCCAGAATTTTGGTGCCATTGGTCATTGTGGTGTTCCTGGCTCCAGGGTCCAAGGATATTTTCCACCAGATAAGCACAGGGCAAAGTCTTCCTCACTTTTCCAGGAGCTCCCACGTTCCTTGGGCTTCCCTGGGCTCCCTTGTGCTTCCATTGCTGGAGCATGAGGAACTGTGTGGCTCAGAATGATGCACATGACTAAAAAATGAGGGTTTTTCACTTGCCAGGATATTTGTGCTGTGACCACAGGAATTTGGCTTTAGCCCATCAAGGTGAGATATCCAAGGTGAGCCTCAAATCCTCAGTTCCAGCCATACTGAAGGAAATGCATCCCACATGCCTTAGCCAAGTGGTGCTTTGTCCTGGGGAAATCTTTGTCTCTCTCCATTCCCACAGAAAGGACCTGAATTAGTGACTCTGGGTCAGTGGCTGCCATTAGATGGACAAGTCTTTAATGAATGTGGTCCCATGGCTCAGGGAAGTGCCACATTCCAATTATTTCATATAATGGACCCCCTCTTCACCCAAATGGAAAGAGATGAACATATTTTTCCTCCATCAGTCCTAAAAGCCCCTCTTTGTCTGCTCCCTCTCTGCCTCCTGCCAAATTCAGTGTTGAGATCAGACAAACCAAAATTGAAAGATCAGGACTGCAAATAATTTTCTTTCAATTTTGCTGTTTGATTCCAGTTACAAACAGGCTGTATTTGGGGAAAAGAAAAAAAGTAAATTCATGTTTGACAATTCTGGTGTCTATCTCACATCTCAAAAACATCACTTCAGTGGAAAAGGAACAGAAATAACCATTCACTCATGAACACAATATCGATTCCAGTGTACAGGAAAATAGGATCCAGACAGGATTTTACAACTAAGAAGGAAACATTACAATAAAGATTATGACATTTCATGAATATTCGTGTTATAGCTTTGAGCTTTATTGCAAAGCAAAAAATATATATTTGTATATATATATATATATTTTTATCTACATATCACCTCTGACATTGTATACAACACTAAATCACAAGAAATCAAAGAAATCATAGTGAGGTAGATACAAAACAAAGGGATGGTGAAGAATCCAGCTGCTAAATTTGGCTTAACGCAACTGTCATTAACATCTGTATATCCACCACAGCAGTGAGCTTTGATTCACAGCTTGATCAATGGATCCTACTAACATTGATATTGATATTAGAGCCCATTTAGGAATGATGCCATTTGGGGAATGGGGAGGAAAATAAATCAGAAGCGTTTCCTACAAACCAGTCGTCTCTGAGGGAAAATTTTCCATTGATTTTTCATGACTTTTAATGTTGATAAAACAGCTCTGAGAAATAGCCTGTGATCTAGGGGTACTGGTAGTGCCTGAGGGCAAAGAGGGAGGACTCTCCAGCAGGGGAATCTACTGGGGTTGAACATAAGCAAAAGCAAAATAAACCATTTTCCCTTCCTTTCAGGTGGCTGAGAGGAAACAGCGCACCCGGGAATGCTGGAGGCTGCATCCACAAACGTGTGCTCGGGAATATCAGCTTGGACTTGTTGATGATGGCCAGCCAAACAAGACTTCAGCAGAAGGGCAGCCCCTGAATGGATCCTGCTGCTCTTTTCAGGCAGCAGCAGGTACGTGGCAATAAAATTGGTACCACTGAAGTGACCGGCGCTGGTGGGACCGGTACTGGCACCTGGTGGGGTCCGGCTGCTTGCTCTGCATTCCCACAAGGAGGCTTGTTAAGGCACCTGGATGACTGGGGCTCTATGGGTTATTCTCAGCACAATATCCCAGAATGGATTTGGGACAGCCTTGCACTTTTAAATTTAGTCTGTCAACCCAGGACAACATGTAGCTGGTGCTTCCTTCCACGGGTGGAAAGATGGATATCAGAAGCTGTGGTTTTAATGTTAGCCAGGGGGAACCAGGCTGGATCCAGGAGAAGATTTCCAATGTGTTTCCAGCACAGGGATGGTTGGTGAAAGCTCTTTAGGCCATTGGACCACCTTCATCCATGGGGTGGCATGTGCAGCAAAGGATGGATATGGCACCCTCATATCATTCAGGAGCCATGAATTATCGGTGGTGTAAGGAGCTCTCAGTGCTCTATGTCCAACACAGACAAAAGCAAGTTGGATTTTCTGGACTAGGAAGCCCCTTTGCTGCTGCTCAAACATCTCCTAATCTTCTTGCAAAGGGAGGAAGTAACACCCTGGAAGAAGCAGGATTCCCCAGCTCTCCTGCAAACCGTGGCAATGCGAGCTTTATTCTTCTATCATTTACAATGTCATGGCTGGATTAAAGAAAATGAGGAGAATTGACCAGAACAAATTGCGAATGAGCAGGAGGAGAAGCCAGTGTGACTGCTACCAGCTCTCTGTGTGAATTGAACAAGTCACTGTCAGAGAATGACCTTATCCTTTAGGAAAACACACAGAAGGTTATTGCTTGTGAATTCATTTCCAAGGGATTTTTTGGGAACCCCTACAGCAACCAGAAGACGGTCACAGAAAGTGTGTAGCACTTAAGAAAATCCAATTCCCCCATTTCTTTAATTCCTCCATACCTTTAGTCCTTTCAGGGGAATGCCTGATCTGGATGTGCCACTTTGGCAGGGGCTGCAGTGCCAAACTCCTGACTCCAGAGCTGTGTTGAAGGAGATAATTTTGAATGCTCATTAGCAGAGTACAAAATTCTCATGAGAAGCCCTGGTGGAGAATGTCTTGGAAGCATGGCGAATCCTGTCCTGTTTGGATGGGATTCAGCTCACCTAAACATAACCAAATAAAGGCCACACAACAGATCTGAAATCAACTGGAATGAATCCCTACCTGGCAGTCTCCCTTGAGTATGGAATGGATCTTTATAACTCACGGGATACCCAGATCTTCTGGCTAAATTAGAGGATTGGATCCCCTTCACATAAAGCCAAGGAACTTTGGACAAACCTCCTCACCCAAGGGAATCTGTCAAAAAATGCACCCTAGTCTTAAGCTCTGGAAGCTGGAAGTGGCTTTATACTTGTCCACAAAGTGAATTTCTCCTGTTCTTTCCCAAAGACACTGCTAAAGATTTGGGTTTTCACATCACCAAAAAAAGTATTTGGAACTGAAATATGGTTGTGCTTTTATTGATACTCTAAAGGGTGCCTTGCTTTGCTTTCAAGAGGCTGGGTAACACAGAAAGGAAAAAAGTATTGCCAAGCATCTTCCATACATTTCTTTTCCCTAACAGATTTTCTTGGTGAGTCATGGAACAAGCAACTTTTGCAAGTTACTTCCTTTAAGAACTGGAGTGTTCTTAAGTATGAACTTAAAATATTTTAGCTGCAGGATTACAGATTGAGTCAAACTTACCTTCTAAGTTCCTCTGCTCACTGAATTTAGCCATTAGGAAAGTATCCTAAATTTTTTCCTTAAAACTTTAAAAGAAACTGGGGCAGAGGATGACTCCACTTGGCCTCTCAGCATTGCATTTTCAGGAATGGAAATTCTAACTTAAAGTGAGCTGGGGGTGGGGGGAAATACTCTTTGAAAAATATTGATTAATCATGAAATTAATCATTAATAATCATTAACACAGACTACAGATGCCGGCATCCAGCTTTTCCACTACGGTTGTTTTCAGGTAAATGTGGCTGTAACTTGAGCAGGAAGACTCACATCAAGTTCTTGGTGATGATCCAAATGCAAAAAGATTGGCTTGAAGAAGCACCCTTGATACCACAGAATAATGTGGACACTTGTGTTCCCACTGATACATGGAAGTGATGCCACAAATCCATTCCCTTCATCCTCCCCACTTTTACCAGCTTCAGAAAGGGCCCTTTCTGTATCCGCAGCTGTTCCTTGGTTACGTGGAAGAACTTCACTAAGTTAGGTGTCAAATGAGTCAGAAATGGGATTTTATCTGTCCCACCCCAAGAAATTCAAGATCACAGAATCACTGGACCTCAGAATATCTCAAGTTGGAAGGCATCCATAAGGATCCAGACCATGGGGGTCTGTGTGCAGTATATGGGATAAGAGAGAGCTGACAGCAGCAATCCAGGATTTTGCCCTTGGCCAAGCTGTGGCTGAAGAGAATCCAGTGAAGGGATTTGAAGAGTGTCACCACCGTGGGCCGTGGCTCCCAAGGACGGGGAAGCCTTGAGGGGAAGGAAGGAGAAGCACAGCCAGAAGATAAAACTGAGGTGATGAGGGAAGCAGCAGTGAGCTTCGTGAAGAGAAGAGAGCTGGAGGACAAGGGGCAGGTTGGTGAAGAACTCACCATAACCTGGCCCGAATCGCCTCCCGCCGGCACGGAGAGGGGCCCCGCGGGGCGTGCCGAGGAGGACCATGAGTGCAAAGTGCTTAAAGGCTTGGTCAGCATTGGCAACCCCCGTGTGACAGGCACAGAGAGGTGGGAGCGACGCGCTCGAAGCCGCAGGGGAGCCGGTGGTGGGCGGGGGACAGGGCAGCCACCGCTGGTGGCCGCGTGGATTCCTGAGCTCATCACTGGACCACCCTGTTTCCTCACCAACGCTCTCTCCGTGGCGAACTGGGGTGGGGAAAGAAAAGTTATAAAGACTGAATCCCCCCCTAGGAATATGCACTGAGAATAACGGGTTGATTTTCTATCTTTCACCTAAGGACGGGGGGAATTTTACCCAGTAGAGCCAGGCTATTTATTACAGCTTAAAGAACTACAAAACCTCTATTTGGATGGTGTAGATGGGCATGATCCTGGGTTTGGATGTGTGTCTATATTATACACACCCTCATGTGGACTTAGGCTATTATATATTTCTATAATATATAATATAGTATATAATACACACACACACACGCACGCACGTGAGATACTCAAACACCTGAACTCCTCTTAAGTCATGGAATCAAAAGGCTCTTCTTTGAGGGGGACACTCACTACATTTTCTATATAGACAACTTTGTACATACAAGTCGTAAAGTGCGTTAAAAAGCGCGTAAAATTTTCTATGTAGAAAACTATGTACATATAGCACACACATGTACTAAAACACTTGGAGTTAAGCCAAATTTCACCTTCATCTTCACATCCCCAATACCTACAATACAAAACCAGAATTCGAAAGAAAAACCAAAAGAAACAAAAAACATAAGGAACCAAATAAAGAAAAAATTTCTAAAACCCAAGAGAGAGAAATGAATCAAGAAAGGAAACCAAACCCAAAAAACAGTCAACAGAAGCCTGGCACATGTAGAAAACATTGATTCACTTAGAGAACATAAAGAGGGTCATGTCCGAACCTCCTTTTTCTTAAAAACAAAACCAAACCCCTTTTGTTTGTCTGTTTGTTAGCTCTTATTGTTTGAGAAAAGTCACAGTAGCACTCTCACCTTGAACCAGAGTTTGGAACTTTTTGTGTTTCTTTGTACAAAAGAAAAAACGGTTTAGGTTATGGAAAATAGTTGGGAAATTTGAGGTTGGAGAGAGGAGATAGAGAGAGAAACTGGAAGATTGCATAGTTGTGAACAGTGGCTTCTCATCAAGGTGAAAAAGTGCATCATCTGATAAAATAGCATTTGATTATTATTCTTTTTTGTTCGGTTCCATACTTTTTTTTTTTTTCCTCAGTCAACTGTACATGTCACACATGAAAAGGTATTTACAGCACACACACATGCTAACATTAAACGTCTGACACTGAAACAGCCATTCTTTAAAGGTTCCATCAGAGTTTGTTCCATGCAAATTTGTATTCTTTTTAAATACATTTTTTGCTACATCCTAAGACCACAGACTTGTCTAAGCCCATCTCATGTAATTGTGATCATTAGCAACACAAAAAGGGGAAAAGCACCAAAATGGCTCGGTTTGATCACCAAACCTCTGCTTTGACTTCTTTCTCTTTTAATTTTCATTCCTTCATCACTGCTGGTTGTTTGCTTTTTTAATTTTTTTTCCTCTTTGTTGTTGTCATTTGTTTACATTAATTTTCCAGAGATGGGAAAAAACAATTGACTTTTTCTTTTTTTTTTTAAAGTTTTCTTGAGGTAAGAGTTATGCTCAGAACCTGGGGCAGGCAGCAAAGCTTTCAAAAGCATTTGAGAAATGAGGTGTGAGGCCAAACACTGCCACCAATATTGTAAACTAACAATGAAACAAAACAAAACAAATAAAATTGAGATGAATATTCCAGGTTTCTGTCCCAGCTAAACCTCCCACCCTCCTTTAACCTTCTGTCCTTTTCCAAAAAATCACAAATGGAATGAAAAGGAAATAAAAGCAACCTGGCACATTCCCTCTTGCACCAGCCAAATGAAAAAAGACAGGTGTTGTACATTAAAAAAGATACTTCAAAAGCTTTTTATGCTTTCTGCCTGTCTCAAGTGCATTTTAATATATGTCTGATCATTTACATTTATATAGGAAAGTCATATTTGTTACACTTTATACAGGATCACTTCATTTTTGTCCTTTTTAAACCTTTTCACTTTTTTTTTTTTTGTCTTTTGGGTAATGAGTTGGTTATAACAATCTACAGTAAGGCTGCACAGGAAGAATACTGTGTGTTTTATTTTTTTTTCAATCTCTAAGAACCAAAGTATATAAAATGAGGTTTGATTCTAGCACCTTTTACAGTATTATTGGTGGTGTTCCCTTTAGGAAAAAAATACCTTCACTCCACATCTGTTCTATCATCTCTCTCTAGTTTCAGCAATACTTCAAAGGTAACAATAAGGGGATGATTGACCCAAACCAGCAGTCCTTTGACAAAAAAACCTCTCCCCCCTGAAGTCAGGCAGAACTGCTCGTTTGAGCAAAGCCTTTGCCAGCTTCCCTCCTGCCTGCCAGCGAGGGCTGGGGCAGTGGCTCGCTCTGAGCAGCACAGAAAACCGAGCATCCAAAGAGGGAAAAAAACCACACCAAGTTGCTGGGGCAGCTGAGATGGAGAGGCTCGACAGCAGATGGGTTTGTTCGGAGTGGGGGCAATAACACCGCTCGCCACAAGGTGCAGAGGATGCTGCCCTGGGATGCTCCCCTGGGATGCTGCCCCACTGACCCCATCATCCTCCTTCCATGGCAAGGGGAGAGCTCCCCATCCCACGTGAGGAGGAAGGTGTGGCCTGGCAGTATCTGCTGGGGAGATTTGGAGAAATTTTTAGCAATTTCTATGATGTGAAACAGCATCTGTCACTGAGAGCGTTTCTGGGAGTTGGAAGGGGAGAAGGAAGCTGGGAAAAAAAACCCCCAAAAAACCAAAAAAAAAAAAACCATGGGAAAGAGAAGCTCCTTGCCAAGGTTGTAATGTTTTACAGGACGTTGGTTGGTTTCACTCGAGCAGTGTTAATCCTGCCGAGGAATGGTCTATTCCCCAGACAGCGGCATCAGAACCTCAATTATATATATATAATTATAACTATAGCAATCTATCTATCTATCTATCTATCTATCTATCTATCTATCTATCTATCTATCTTTATTTATATAAGTATACATTAAAGTCTGTTACTGCACTGGCACCTAATACAGAGGAAAAGTACTGGCGTTGCTGCTGGATGCAAGTGGTTGCCTTGATTGAAGTCCTGTGAAGGGTGAGCACCACAAGGAAAGGCACCACGAGGCTTTGAGAGTTGAAATGTTGCTGCCCTAACATAGCCATCATCAACAAAAATAGAGAGCTTGGTGGAGTTCATGAGGGCAGGTGGGGCCAGGCTGAATTCTGGCCTCGCTGATGACAGAAAAAACAGAGTTTTCCCAGAAAAAAATACTGGGGTTTACGCAGGGTGGCTGATGGTGAAATTGAGACCAGGGTTTGGTCTTTTAAAGGGCACGTTGATTTTGCGAGCTCTTATGTAGCACTTGGGACGCTTTTTATCAGCCTTCCTAAATTCCAACAGCCTCTTTGTGCTGTGCTCAACACGCCTGCACCGAAGGAAGAAAAGCAGGATTGAACTTTGAGCGCTCAGGGAATAATCTAACACGAAGAGGGCACAGCCTGCCATGGGCTGCCTCCTGGGATGTGCTGGGTGCCTTCAGCTCACACTAAACCAGGGGAAGTCGAAGGCGCTCAGCGAGTCTGATCTCATCCCTCTGCATAGCCCTGTCCTGAATATCTCAATCCGTCACACCCCGGGAGCCCAGAGAATAAATTGTCCTGGACACAGGCAGCAATTTTGATGGGTTGGCAGAAGTCCTGCCAGGCTGAGGCAGAGATGAAACCTGCACCCGTCTGGTTTTCCAAGGTCTTCTCATTCCCTTCTTACTCAAACAACATTTCTGCTGCGCTAAACTTTTCTGTTGGCCCTTGCTCTATTTCTTCTGCTCATAAACTCACACTCAAGCATGTTGCCCTCCAAGATGTAGAAAACAGAGGAGGAGCTGGGAATAAGCCAGAGCACATCCTCAGAGCCCTCCTGCAAAACGAGAAGTTGCTGCAGACGCTGCCCATCCCACCCCCAACGGGCTCCCTGTGCATAAGGTCATTGCTTGGTGATCGAAAAAGAAAAAGAAGAGACTCGCAGGCACTCTATGCCAGGTTAAGAGCACAGGTTTTGCATCGTGTTGACACCTGTCAGCCCATCCCATCTGAAAATCCCGAGCTCTCCTGACAAGCAGCCTTCCCCCGCTGTCAGCGGCATCGCGCCGAGTCAAGGACAGCGCCAACGAGCTTGGCGGGAATCCGCTCGCTGGACAGAGAGGAGGAGCAGGACTGTCCCCGGCCACTTCTGGCCAGCTCAGAGCTGGGGGTGGTGGCAACCCCGTGTGACCCAAGCACCGTGTGTGTGGCTTGCTGGCAGAAGCCAAGAATGGTTTGGGACACCACTGCGGGGGACTAGTGGAGTTGACTGCTGCAGGACTTGGTGTAGTTTTCCTTGTTCACTCAGGTTGACTTTTGGACATCTAGTTTAGATCCCAGTCTTTCTGGAATCCCAGGAAGGCTGGCTCAGGTGCAGAAATGACCTAGGAAGAAGCCAACCTCTCCCAGATGAACTGAAAATCCTTGATCCTATGTTGGATGGATGGGCATCTTCACCTGCAAGCCATGCTGGGCGGGAACAGCACTGGAAGGACAACTTCAGATGGAGGACCTGGGCTCAGAATGGGCTGAGTTTGGTTTGTAAGGCAAATTCAAGGCATGGGCATGACCAAGTTTCAAGCTTAGTTAACAAAAAATGTACTTTTTACTAGGAAAGCTTAGGCCATTATTCCTGACTGATGCACCTGATTGAGAGGGTCTGGGGTGAGCAGAATTCTTCTTTGGAATTTTTTCAGCCAGACAGGATTTAGGGTGGGAGAATAAGACACAGGGATGCCTGTGGCATGAGCTCTTGGGAATCTGCCTGAGGACCCATGTGCTCTTTCCACCTCTGCTGTTAACAACCCCATGGCCCAACAGGACTGTGCTGAGTCCTTTGTTTCTCAGTTGACTTCCCTGGATGCTTTCCATGGGGAGAGAGGGGCATTTCAGAGGATGGAGAAAAACACCTCCCAAAATCTTATTGTGACATTTCAGAACAATCTGGCTGTTTGTGTCTGCTGAGCCGAATGGGGACAAAAGGAAGGTGACATGATGGATTTGTCCTGCTCTGCTGACCACCACCACAGTCCCACAACACTTTTGATGTTAAGGTCTGGAAGCACATCACCAACATTGCCTAAATTATCCTCCCATCACCCTTGTGAGGGAACCTTTATCCCTTCCAGTTTATAGATGAAACATGGAGCAAAAAAGCCCCAAACCCCCCAGGTTAATCCTGTAACCCTAACGACTTATTTTTGCCACTTTGTAGTGGTTGTGTAATCTGTTCTCCTTGAATAAAGTTTATTTGAGGAATCAAGTGCAAGAGTATTTTCCAGGTTTTGAGTGTTAACGGGTTCCAATAGTGATTAGTTGAATTTCAATGTTTATGGGAAAAGTGGCACTTCTGCAATAGAAGTATTTAAATTGTGCTATTTTCTGTGGCTGTGCCAATTTTCCAGTACTATCAAAATTCACTAATCAAAATCTCTCCTAGGATGACAGCTCATTTGAGAGGTTTCTGTAGACTTTTAGGATTCCTTTCAATCAGAAGAGCTTTGCAAGATGTAAGATTGAGAAAGATCTTTAAATGCACATTGCAACACCTGGGGTAAACGTGGCAGAGATCCAGGGATAGAGGTGGCATCAGACTGACCATTCCCATATCACATGCCCTGGAAAACAGGCCAAGGGCACCAGGGAATATCTTACATCTGCCAGCAGACACAACCCTAAAATCCTCTTTGCTTTCCCAACCAACAGCCCATGGCAGAGATGGAGAGAGAACGTGAATCTTCAGGCACCACGATTTTCAAAATAAATCCAAAAATATTCACACCACAGGAAGGGCATTTCCTTGCAATCAGAAAGTCATTCAAAGCCTCCAGAATATAGAGCCTTCCTGTGATAATCCTGGTTTTAGGGAAACAGCTCCACCATGGAGCATGCTGTCAGATTCCCAAAGACAGATCACTTGTTCCTATTAGTCTGGAACAAGGAACACACAGAAAACCAGGCAAGAACCTCACCCCACCTGTTATCTCATACTCTTTTCACAATGGGTGGCCACATCAGATTTAGTGGAATGGTCCAAACTTGGCCCAGTGACAGGAGTCACCAAAATGAGATGTGAAATAGTCCTTCCCTGAGTAAATAAAATACTTTTAATATGAATTCCCATTCCTCATTGGAACGAAAGGCTGGAATGGTAAAAGTTTGCAGAGCAGAAACAGTAGCCAGAACCATTGTTTTTTTCTGATAGGAAAATATTTTCCATGGAAACCCTGTCAAGTTTTAGATCCATTTTGGGAAGGGACATATTTTTAAGCTAATGGAAAACTTTGATATTCAAGGTAAAATCTCTTCCCTCTCACTCTCCCTACAAGGGAAAAATGGGACACAAATGGATTTGGCTGTGATACCTATTTAGACCCTCCTTCAGTAAACACACATCACAGCTCTCCTCCAAACCACTGCAATTACATCCAATTTAAGGCTTGTTTAATTGCTTGAGTAGTTCTGGGAAGTCTATGGATAAGTGCAAACCAGTCCACTTTCTCTACTACTTATCCATCATGAATTTGTTGGCTGATACCAAGACTTCAATAATTATTGAAAAAAAAAAAAAAACAAAAAACCACGTTATAGGGGAATGGTTTGAAATTGAAACAATTTGAGGGGGTTGCTTGGGGAGCACTTTGTCTGTAGCATCTCCCACAGTGTCAGCTCACAGAATCACAGAATATCCTGAGCTGGAAGGGACCCACAAGGATGATGGAAGTCCAACTCCTGGCCCTGCATGGGATGACCCCAAGAATCACCCGGTTGAAGTCAATAGGCNACAATTTGAGGGGGTTGCTTGGGGAGCACTTTGTCTGTAGCTTCTCCACAGTGTCAGCTCACAGAATCACAGAATATCCTGAGCTGGAAGGGACCCACAAGGATGATGGAAGTCCAACTCCTGGCCCTGCATGGGATGACCCCAAGAATCACCCGGTTGAAGTCAATAGGCTTCATCTTCACGGTGCTGAAATTCCTGTGGGTGTGTGTCCCTGCGTGCACTTGTGTGCCCTCAGAAACTGAAACCAACCCCTCAAGTGAACAGATTGCAGGTGTAATCAGCTGGCATTTGTCCTGGATTTTCCCTAGTTAGGAAGGAACAGTGTTTGGTTTTAGAGTGGAAGAAGGAGAGGAAAGGCGGGGGCGGCATGCAGGTGGCGTTCAGCTGGGGCTGAGGGGAGGAGGTTCTGGCACTGACAGCGAGTTTTATTGGTAAATACAGCTAGAAAAGAAAATATGAGCTGCTTGTCCTTGTGACTGATGAACGGGAATGACATCTGGAGGCAAAACAATAATCATTGCCTTCGAGTGGCATTTGGCATTTGAATTTTAAGGGCTTGAAATAGATTTGGAGGGTTTACTCCCTGAAAAGGAGGGCCCTGTTTGCTGTGTGTGTTGACAGGGCTGTTCTCATTGCAGCGCTGATGCTGATGAAACGAGAAACCATCTCTTCCTCAGCTAAAGCCAGGGACTACAAAGCCCCCATAGAGACCGGGGTAGTCCACACTCATATGGCTCCTCTTGGAAAGATACTCCAGCTTTTGCCCAAGTTTTGCCTGGGTTTTGACAAACTCTACAAGCTCAAACATGAAATCTATTGTCACAGTTGAAGGAAAAGACCAATAGGGCCCTGTTTGGGCTCCCCATACCAGTAGAAATTAGTGTTTTTAGCATAGATATTGTAAGGAGGCACCTGGCCATCAGTGGAGCTCTACTGATTTATCCTGACGCTGTGTTTGGCCCTCATGTTTGGTCAAATTTGGCTTCCAAATTTCTTAAGAAGTGAAAGATTAGGTGGGACAGCATTTCCTCAGGATCTTAAGCTTCTGATGGTCTTTTAATTAAAAAAAAAAGAAAAAAACCCAAAAAAACCCTACAAGGAATGTTTATTTCAACCCTGCTTGCAAATCCCAAATTGCTAGCACCTCTCACCAGGAATGACCTTCCTCATCTCGAAAAAGCCCTTTGGAATTCACAATATGTTCATATATATTAAAACATATATACTGCTGCAGTAACATGGCATGTATGCTCACCTATATTTCCATGGGACTGGGGATATAGACTCAGACATACATGTTGATTAATCCCTTTAATCCTGAAAATTCATAGGCACCCACTTTACTTCAGGCTTAATATATAGAAGGAAGAATTCTCTTTCTTCCTGCTGTTTTACCCTCTGCCAAAGTGGGTCATACCAAAACAATAGGGTGCAAGCCCAGCCAGGTGGTTTCCCTGTTAAACAGTACAATTTCAGGAGAATTAAAGGGTGATTTATCAATAATGTGAACTTCTTGTCTTTTTTTTTTTTAATATATATATATATATATTATAATGCCCTCAATACCTTATAGGCTATATCCTATTTTACTCCACGAGGTGGGCGACAACGAGCTTTGAAAGCAGTCTGCACCTACATCTTTTCACTCTACCAGATAGACATGAGACTTTAATTGCTTTCAAAACCACATTTGCCCTCTCTCAGCCCTCTCAGTCCATCCCTGTTCAAGACACAGATGTGTGGTGCTTTTTAGGACAAAGAGGGAATATTCATTTGTTGGCCAGCATTTGGTTGGGTCAAACAAAGCAGTTAGCATAGCACCGAAGGAGTTACATTGCTGTTTTTTTCCCAACTTCACTCTTTTTTTTTTTTTTTTTTTTTTTTTTTTTTTTTTTTTTTTTTGGAACAGAAGAAGTAAAAAGAACCCAGGTGCACCAAGCTGAGTGCTTAAAACAGGGCAAAGAAACAACTGGGGAGAAGGACGGGGAAGAAGCAGACCCAAAGCCGATGCGGATGAGTGACGGCCCATCTGCAGGAGTGGGGCTTCTAAATTTGCTCTGCCCCACCAGGAAGATGTGCAGCTGCCTGGAAATTCAGGTGGAAGAGCCTGGCCCCTGTAGCCAGAAGATTTTGAGCTCCTTCCCCATGGTGGATACAGGGAAGGGACAGGGAAGGTACGTGGCAGACCAAGCCAGAGCTTCCTTCTTGCTTCATCCGAGGCAAGTCTTGGGCTAGAGAAGACAACAGCCACCTGAAACACCTCCCAGCAATCCCAAACAGACCAGACTCCACAGTCCTTACTCAGGACAGAAAAGGAGACCCAACAACAAAACCCAGGAGTTTTGCCTGAGTAAGGAGTGCATGAGCAGACTTCAGAAAGCTTCTCTAAAAGGGAGCAGGGAGTCCTGCCTGGCATTGCATTCCCACAAGAGACATCATACAATGGTCAAGACACTTAGACAATAAATAGACAAAAAAACCCTAGACCCCAGGCTTTCTATCACACGTTTTTCCCTTCTGAATCATCTGACCAGTGGTGACATTTGGAGCAATGAACTGGATCCCTTCCCTTGTTCTAAAGAAAGCTATCCTGGCTTTCACCCACGTGGCTTGGGGTGGAACCAGGGATGAATCCACCTCGATGGACACGGAACCAACAGCCAAAACTCCCACAGGTGGCGAGGGAAGTTTTGCCTGCAGGAGGACGGTGAAGGCAGCCTGGTCTGGTCTCTCTAGGTGTGGCACAGGTTTTTTTCTCCAGGAAAGCAGGGACTTCAGGAAGAGTTGCATGGGAGCAGCGTTGGGTCTATTTTATCCTTTCACATCCCACCTTCGCCCTTTGTGTAAGGAAACAGTTCAAAAACCAAAAAAAAAGCTACTGTACAACCAAGTAAACTGCAATTATTGTGCTGTCTTAGGCAGTCAAGGAACTTAAAAGGCAAAAACAGAAAGAAAAAAAAAGATATTTTTTCACGTGTTTATCAGTTGAGACACTAGTTTTCTCATGCCTACAAGAGTCCTCAGCAATACCAGCCTCCCAAATAAGGTCCAGGCTATTCCAAAACAGCGTGAGCAAATTTTTCACTGTATTCAGATGGAAGCTGATGACTGAAAGATTAGTGCACATTTAACCGTGGCTGATGAGAGCAACTTTTAAAGAAATTCAAGTATTCATCAGTTATCTGTTCGGTTCAGAAATACTTTTGTTATCTTTAGTTTCAAGTTTTCAGAAACAGCAAGGAAAAGGGAAAGGTCACCTGTTGTGTAAGAAAATAATATTGCAAATAGTGCTGTTACATTTGACCAGGAAAGCAAGGCTGTTCAGTTGGCGCACAACAATTTTCTCCGTTCCTTGCTTTTGGGGAGAGAAAAAGACTTCAAATCACTTTCTCAAGACATGCACCAGCAGGTTTTCCTTCTGCATGTTGTAACCCACCCCTTCACTGCTCATCCCCCACAACAGCACAAACCCAGCAGGAATGAAATTTTCACGGCGCACTACCAGCACCTCTCACACGCGTTAACTTAAGCCTCACAACACCCCTGTGAGGTAGGTAAATATTATTATACCCATGTACAGATGGGTAAACTGTAGGCACAGAAAGGTTAAATCACTTGCCCAAGGTTACACAGCAACTTCGTGGCAGAGCTGGGGTCAAAACCCAGGAGTACTGTCACCCAAAAATCTGCAATGACTTTTAGACCGTGGCCACTTTCTATGCTCTCTGTAAGAGACCATCTGACAAACACAGCATTGCACAAATCCAATTAACTCCGCGGATTACAAAGTGCCTGGCTTTCAAACAGTTGCCTTGCTGCATGTGTCCCAAAGGAATGGGGAGGGCACAGGAAGGTTTCTGCTCTCAAATATTTTTTTTTCCGTTTGCAGGGCTCGGTTTTGGTTTGGTTTCGTTTTTAGGTTTTTAATATATGACAGGAAAAGGTATCCACATTATTTTATCAACAACATCACTTTCCAATTGGGTTCTGTGCATGTCTGAATATACACTGAGGTCCAGATGGTTTATGCAGATTTATTTTAATAGTCACCAGTTGCCTCCCTCCTCATCAGCAAAGAGCCAATGGAACATATGCAGCGATCCGTCATCTCATTTTCCCATTTTTCTAATTATCCCACTGTCTGAGCTTCAAGTAAGGAGCAAGGGTTGAACACAGGCAATACCCAGCACAGCAGGAAAGCTCCTCCCTTTCTTCACATCACACCTCGACAGGAAAGAGTCACCACACCGTTATTCCCAAGTTCAAACACAACAGAACAATGAAGCGATTCTGAACGTGCTTATGGAGAATTAAGTGGATTGCAACAATCTCTAGCGGTACCCAAAGGTCTGGAAATGCGTTCTGCACACAGTGAAAGGTTTGCCCACGTCTATTTGGGATAGCCTCAAATCTCCTCGTTCAAACCATGCTGAGATTCTCTGCACCAGAATACACCTGAGCTCCAAGGAAAAATAAAACCAGCAATCATAACCCTGGGAAAGCACCATTCCCAAAGCCCCCAGGGCTTGAGACAACTGCCAAAAGAACAGCATGCAAGCTCCAGCAAGCAAAGGGTCCACAACGGAGTTCACATCATCCCTACTGTCCTACATCATCCACCTCAGCTTCTGTGGGGATTGGCATAGACCTTATTTTGTCATGGTTATTTGGGTTTTTTGTTTTCTGGTGGGTTTTCTTTTGCAGGACCACATTCGATCTGAGCAGAACCCAGAGAAAAGCAAACCCAGTAAATGAAGGAAAAATCCTAGGAAAGCCTGTCTCCACAAATTTCCACTGACTCCGGCAGCTTCCAAATTGTCTCCTGCCCAAGCTGCCCAGCAAGCAGGCACTAAAAGGTTTTGCAAATGCACAGTAGTAAGTTTTCCTTTTCAAAGCACCTCTGAGCTTCAATGAAATCATGCTGGACTAACCTCAGACCACATTTTCTTCAGGAGGTTTAGTCATGCTGCAGATGTGCGGGTGACAGGTGTGACATGCAGGGCCAGGGGTGGGATAAATTGTGAAGTGAATCTTGTGTGTACAAAAATATATCTGAAGAGCACGAGGTGATTGCACTCTGAAAGTCAATAGTGATGCTCCTCGCACGAGCCAGGTTTTAGCAGACAATTCACTAAAGCTTGGAATTAATTTTGCCCTGTTTTCATCCAGTCAGATTTGAATAAAAATACATGCAAATGACTGCTGAGTTTTGGCAGGTGCACAAAAGGACAGGGTGAAGCAAAGAAGTAGCTCCAATCATACTGAAAATATATATTTGCACTTGAAATGGGTGTCTCACTTGCACTTTGGACTGGCAATTATTCACCATTGGCTCCTCTTCTACAGTTCAGGTTGGATTTGCTGCAGATGAAAAATGCCTCGTGTGGGTGGCAAAGCATGACAAGGGCATGGGCAGGGACCTTGTAATTCCTGTGTTTCCACTGTTGATTTGGTCTGGTCTGAATGATTCCTGTCTCCGAATTAGCTGCCTATGGATGTGTAACACTATCACAGTAAACATGCCATCCATCTGACATGGATGGAGGGATGGATGGATGGGTTGACATCCGAGCCATAAAAGTGATGCAGTTTGCAAAACAACCACAGGAAAAGGAACAAAGTGAACTGAAAAATAACTTGTCCATTGAATCAGGCAGAAAAAAGAAAAATGCCAGATCAGAGCTGACGTACTCCACCACCTCCTGCATCCTGCTCTGTGGCATGGAGTTACATCTTTGTCAGGAAATTAAGCACCTCCAGGATCCATTCTGGCCATGAAGCCAACTGAGTAGTGCAGGCCCCATCTTGATTCCAAAAACCTTCCACCCCTGATATGGAGCAGCTGCATCCAAACTGCCGACTGGGGATGGTCTCTGGCCAGTGCCAAAGCCTGGGCAAGCTGTGCCTGAGCCCAGGGTTCCTTGGAGTGGATCAAAACCATGCCAGGGAAGGTTTGAATAATAACAGTCGGGATGGTGGAGCCCTCGTGCCTTGGCATTGCCCTGGCATGGCACAGTTGGCTGGTTTAGATGATCCCAGGGTGAATCCAGCACCACAAATGTGCCAGAGAGCTTGCCCACCAATCTTGTGATGTGAATAGATACAGGCTCAGCCCTCTCCATGGCAGTTTGAAAATCTCCTCATGCAGTATCTTCTGGCCAGAAGGTGGGACATGGTATAAAAAAAGGTACCAGGGAAAAGCTGAGGAGGGAAAATCAAAGTGAAACCAAAAGATGTTTCTGACCTTCCTGCAAAAGTGCACACCAAAAAAATCAAAGAGCAAAAAAATAAAACAGGAGGAGAGGATGAGACTCTTAGCACTGGGATTAGTACCAATAAAGGGGTGGGGTAGTTTTCCACCCTGAGCTTTAGGCTTGGCAAAAGGCGCTGTTTGGCAACAAGATCACAGGTAATCCCAAAAGGAAATGGTCACCAACCCAAACTGTCCACCAGGAACATGTTGGGAGTAGTGGCAGAGCACGTGCTTTATGTTAAGGCTGTAATGAAGTCCTGGAAAAAGAAATAGTTCTTCAGGGATGACACAGGCTTTCCCTTGAAATTCATTGCTAAATGAAGATGCTGATGAATATCATTCAAAGAAAGGAGAAGCAGAGGCAGAAAGTTTATGCAAGTAATGAAACAGTCTTAACTCGCAGTGGAGGCACCTGCCTTTGTTGTTATCCACACTACGAGCCACGAAGGAGGAGGACTTTGGAACAGGGATGTGTCAAGCCCTTGGTTAAGCTGGTTTGGTTGTGAGAAGTTAGCACTGCATTGAGAAGTAAGGACACTTCCAGAGTGTTTTGCCCCTCCACTCCCGGCACAGGGTGGAGGCGGCGGCTGTTGGTGTGGTGGTGTGGAGTAAGATCCTGTTCCTGAGGGAAGGCAGGCTGGAGTTGCTCATGAGAGACAACACTGAAGGGTCTCCTCCTCCTGGCACCTGGTGACTATGCCTTGGCTCGTTGTCACTGTCCTGGTGGGAAGGGTCTGGCTGTTCGATGGGGTCAGTGATCAGCACCACATTTCCAGACCTCAAGGTTGATGAGTTTGGGGAGCAGGACCTTCTTCGGGTGCCTTTGAAAACAAGAATGCCACCTCCTGGAAAAATGGCCCCTGAGGAACAGCAGGGCTGTTTGCCATCCATTCCTTTCTCATGCTTTTGCCATGGAAATGCAGATGTGAGGAGGAGAGCTCTTCATGCAAGGACCAAGGGGAGCCTTTACATGGGGAATTAGATCAAGATAAGTCTACACTAACATTAAAGGCAAATCAAAAGAAGGTTCTGGAAGGAGAAATGCAGGCCTGTAGCTGGAGGATGGGCACCTCCATGTTCTTAGGGCTCAGCAGGTGGGGACAGCGAGTTCACTTCACAAATTACCTCTTTTTATGGAGACAGCTCACTGATCAGGGCAGAAACAGGGTGAAATGTTAGTAGAACACTTGAGAAGGGACTGGCTGTGGGGCACAGACAATGGAGAAGGAAAATGAAAGCTTTTCACAAATATATATCAGTTCATGTATGTATATATATATATATATGTATTTATGTGCACAGCAAACAAGGGACTGGGGAGTTAGACAGGGGATGACAAGACCAAATCCCTCCCTTTGCATGAAAATGTGACCATCACATTGGTTGTAATCAGAGCCCAGAAACATCTGCCTGAAATGGAGTTTGACTGGGAATTACAGTACCACTGACAATTTGGCTTTGTATAAACTTTGCCGTGTGTCTATAGTTTGGTGAGAAGTGGTCCTGCCCTCCTGGAAAGGGACAGACACCAGTTGAAAGTTTCCTTTACAAAACAAAATGAAACAACTGAAGAAACCCCAACGTTTTCTCAGAACACTGCAAAGGATCACTGATTGAAAAAAATGTTTCTCTTCAGGTATATTCAGGCGAAGAAAGCATTCAGCTTCTTTAAACTGTTATATAAAATTGGTACTAGTTTCTTTAAATACTATCATAATTAAAAAAACAAACTGATTCCTGAAATTAAAAAAAATAATAATCATAATTAAAAAATATCCCTCCATGCTGATCTTCTCTTCAGAATAGGTCAGCATGGGAGTTTTGCACCCTAGACAGTTACAGTATTTCTGGAATAAAAAATTGCAATTACACACAGAAAATACTACAGCATTCACTTAAAAATATCTCATTTTGTTGTTGTTGTTTTTCCCCTCCCAAGTAGAGGGATGGTGGGATTGAAAAGATGCCCTGAAACGGGAATATTCCTTTAAAGGAGCAATACTCTCGAAACGGAAAAAGGGTGTCGGATAGACGCAAACCCGGTGATTTAACTCGGAAAAAAAACCCAAAAAAACACCCAAGATGTTCCAGCACAGAAAACAGAATCCGAGAGAGATGAGAATGTTCAGACACCGAGCGGGTTATTTGGAAATGTCAAGACAACCCCACAGCCCTCGGCGGGGCCGTCTGGGCTTTGCCAACATCGGAGGTGGCAGCATCTCCTGGCGGTGGAAGGCTACGCTAAACCACGGCGCTCTCGCCACGCTCTTGGGTTTCCTCTGGTTGTTGTTTCTCGCCATGTACTTACAGTAGAGGGTGGCACGAGACAGTTTTTATCAGCAGTTCCCCACACGTAACCGAGTCGAAGAATTTTCTCAGCTAAATCACAACAACAACATCAACAGAAATACAAAGCACCAAATCATCTCGAGACGTGAGTCAGTTTTACAGGTTATTACCGTTTGAAGAAGTTTTGTCGGTTGTTTTGTTGTTGTTTGTTTTTTTGTGTTTTTTGTGTTTTTTTTTTTTTTTTTAATCCCGACTTTTCATGTTTTGTTTTCCTTAAAAACAAAACAGAAACAAAACAAAAAATCAAAACCCAAAAATCCCCAAAATGGAACAAAGGATGCTTTACAATCACTTTAAGGCTCGCACTGAATGAGACATGACAGGTCTTACACGAGATTACAAATAATACATGTATGCCTTTCACAGCCTTAAAATGATACAGTAGGTCAAATTATTTTGCCAGTCACTGATCAAGTATTGTGCCTTTAAATTGACTCGCTTTTTGCTACCATGCTGAGTTTTATTATTACTGAAATAATTATTAGATATGTGGAAATGTACTTTCGGATCATGTTTTTCATTTATAATTTTGATAATTTTACATTTTCCAGAAATCAAGGTGGCAGGCCTTATTCTGGGCTCAGACTGTTGGTATTTGCTCCACTGGAGACAGTGGGGCTTTAGCACAAAGCAGTTGTTGGGAACAAGATCAGATCCTGTATTTTCACACTGATCTGGTACAATCCCACCTTTGTACAGGGTCCATTTCCACGAGGAAAACGGTTCCAGGGTGGGGTCACCTTTATAACACGACTCGGTCAAACCTTGGCCCAATGGTGTTATAAACTCCTTGCCAAATTATCTTACAGACCTGATTTTGTCTTTCAGCTGTTGGAAAAATCAAACTCCATTGGGGTTGTCTTGGTACTTTGCTTCTTATCTTTTCTTTCTTATCTTTAGACATTTGGAGGGTTTTTTCTGCTAAATCCAATATGAGCAACGGGATTTTTTTTTCATATATGTCTCTCTTTTTGTTGTTGTTGTTAATTTTTTTTCTTTTTTTTTTTTAATTTTAAGGTTTGCATTTCAGTTGGATGGTTGGTTTTTCTTTTGTTTTTTTTTTTTCCTGGCATATAATCATCAAAGAGTTTTGCATGAGAAAGGTGACAGTACTTAATGAAACTCAGCACCTAAGGGCATAAGGCAGTTGTAGGTTTGTTTGTTTGTTTTTTTTTTTTTTA
>VZRH01005208.1:50532-74844 GCA_013397555.1 Urocynchramus pylzowi
TTTGTTTGTTTTTTTGTTTTTTTTTTTTTTTATTTTTCAATCAGCACCAATCCCATAAATAATGTTCTACACTTGGTGTACGGTATAAAACTGATGTGGAGATGCCTCCTTCTCCACCTGTGAATCCTAGGTGTGGAAGTTGAAATACTGTTTCTTGTGTGTAAAAAACAAAAGAAAAGTTTTTCTTTTTGTTTTTACTTACAAAACATAGAGAATATCTTTTTTTTTTTTTTTATACATACAGCAACCAGAAAGAAAGCTTATCTGAAGGTTTGTGTTTGTTTCATGATCTGTGTTTACCGTAAACAAAAATAAGGTCCCCTCTTTTACTTTTGCTTTAAGGAGCTTTAAAGTGAAGATTCATATTGTAGCAACTCATATAAGAGAGGTCCATCTCTATACCTAATACCTACAGCTGTGGGGGTGACATATTGGAGGATGTTGATAGTTCTTCTTAACCTCCTGTCTACAAAATGAGCATCCCAGGCAGGATATCTTTTTCTTGGGATGTCAATCTTAATGAGAGGCCCCTCGGGGGGGTAGGGTCGCCCAGATGGAGTAGATGGTACCATTGCTCTCACCTGGAAAACGGGCAAGCAAGTGTCAGCTGTGAGTTCCTCCTGTTGCTCCGTGACCGCTCTGGTGGGCGTAGCCTGGGCCCCCCGGTACCCAGGGGTTTGGGGCGCCATGGGCTCAACATCGGGGGGCAAAGGAATGCCCCAGAGCAGCTCGGCGCAACAGGAGCTGGCAAAGATCTTAGCTCTTGGCCCCATGGGATGCAGCACACCATAATATAACAGCATCAAAGCTATCCCAGCAGCAAAGCTAAGAAAGACACAACACAGTGCTGGCACGGCATAGGAGTCAGTGGTGTCAGGATCTCTGTAAAAATACCAAAGGAGCGTCAAGGCAGCGTTCTCCGTCAGGACCACCGTGTAATACGCAAACATTCGGTATCGAGTCCGCCCTTCCTTGACATTAAACCAGCAGAAAATGTACACAATCCCTACCACCATGTTGAAGAGGATCTCCTCCCACTTAGACATGCAGAAATCTGTCCCACCATGGATGATCCAGAAAGCCATGGCACACCAATGGACCACTACAAAGATCCCAAAGTAGAGCTGGAAGATGGAAGCAAAGAGAGCAAAAGAAATAACTCGGGATGAGATGGTGAAGAGGCGCCAGAAGAGATGGATGAGGGCCCCTCTGTAGCTCATACTCTTCTTGTCGTCCCTAGAGTCCCGAAGAAGCTTGTGATAGGAGGCTAGCACCCAAGCCAGGGACATCAGGGAGGCCACAGAGGACACACCTGCCGGAAGACACACAGATCCACTGAGTTAGACAGGAGCTTTGGTGGAAAACATCATCTGCTCACTAAATTATTGCATCTGGGGCAGGCTCTGGAGCCTGAAGGTTCAACTCACGTCAGGTTGTCCTTACAGTCTGGAGGAGAGAAATACAGAGATATCAGTGTGGGAATTGGAAATGGTGCCATATTCAGGAGTTCTCTGACTCCTTGTCCTTATCTTCCTGAGCCACTGGATCGGCCACCCCACCCCGGCGGTTCCGGTAGGGAGCAGCCTCTGTGCTCATCCTGACTGGATCCACATTTGAGAGTTTGAAATCCAGATCCCATCTAAATGCTGAAGCCCAAGTGTGAAAGTTGCTTTCTTAGAGAGCGGAATTCACCACGGCAAGAGCAGGACACCTGTATTCCCTGCAACTGCTTGGATTCTTTTTTATTCTAAAATACTTTTATTTAAGCAACATTCCCATTGATTCTGCCTTACTAAGGAATCCCCATTTGCATTTGCCTTTCAGAAAAACAAGGTTTTTGTCCCATAAATGGGATGTTGTTGGGTTTTTGTCCCATGCAGATAAACATGTAAATCCAGGGAGCATCAAGACTCATCAATACCCTTGAAAGAGTCCCAAAACAAAGGATCTGATCTCTCCAGCAAATCTCTGCCTTGTTTCTGGGATGGACCCAAGACCTATACTGAAGGTAGCTCTTCTCCAGTCTGGTCTCCTGGCTGGAGCACAAATCCAAGTCACAGTCACGTCAGGGAGGGCACAGCCTGCACTGGGGTGACCTTCAGCTCTCAACACATCCTGCTGCACCCTGACATGGGCAGAACACCCCATGATATTCCAAAGAGACCTGGTCTTATTCTCCATCCCAACAAACACTTAACTTATTTCCTCCAGAAGACCAAATAGTGGCCCCACCACACTTGAGAGGCTTTTAAAAATATAATTCCATTGATTATCACAAGGGTGGATTGAATAACTCATGGAGCAAAGCATCACAATAAAAACTAATTGAGAGACTCCTGGGAAAAGAAAGAGCTGCTGGCATCTTATTCCTTTGCCCACACTGCTGCTCACTGGACAAGTGTTCTGCAGGTGAGGAAACAGATGATGAACCAAAATCCATATCTGGGAAGCTCAATAATTTGGGGGCTATGGTTGGATTGGGCTTTAGCCAAAGATTTATCTGTGAACAACACCTTTAAAGTCCAAAGGAAAAACTGCTAATGATTCCAAGCAAAACAGTGAGAAATGCACCTCCATCTCTGGTGTGTAACTGGATGATAGGTCCAGATCTTACTTGGCTTTTACTTCTTTAAGAAAATGCAAGGAACATCTTGCTGCAGCTGCTCACAGTTAAAAAGGTAAAATGCCTGAAAAACCTAAATTTCTTCTTCGCCTGTTTTCTTTTCTCTCTGCTCACAGGGGCCTGGCTTCCATGGGAATGCAAAAAGGGTCCATTGACTCCTCAGACCTCACTCTGTAGAATTTATCTTGGTTTTGAGGAGCCCACCCCCCAGTGTGGCAGGGTTAGATTTCCCTCCTTCCAACCCATCCGTGTCTGGAGGAGAGATGATGTAGAAGAAGGCCAGGAAGGATGGCAGACTCCAACTCTGCTCTCATTGGAATTCTCAAAGCCTGCAAAGTCCACCAAAACTACACCTTTTCATCAGCTCTCAAGTTTCCCTCTGCATCCCTTGTCTTTGGGCTCAAATGTGCATTCAAATTTCAGACTGAACTTTAAAAAACAACAATCAGCAAAGCAGTGAGAGCAGTGGCCTTATCCAAGAGGGAAACTTTAAGCCACCAGCTTTAAGAAAATCACGATTTCCCCCAAGTTCTAAGTCCTCACTAGGAAACACTTGCACATAGGACTTGGGGATTCCAGCCACAGACTCACAGAATGGTTGGAGTTGGAAGGAAGCCCTGGAGATCATCCAATCACTCTGCCAAGGTAGGATCACCTGGAGCAGGTGGCACAGGAACACATCCAGGTGGGTTTGGAAGGTCTCCAGATAGGGAACTCCATGCTCTCCCTGGGCAGCTGTTCCAGTGCTCTGCCACCCTCAGTGTAAAGAAGTTCTTTCTCATGTTGAGATGGAACTTCTTGTGGTTTATTTTATGGCCACTGCTCCTTGTCCTGTCACTGGGCACCTCTGCAAAGAGTCTGGCACCATCCTCTGACACCCCTTGGAGGTATTTATATAGATTATTGAGACCCCCCTCTCAGTCTTCTCCAGACTGAAAAGGCCCAGCTCCCTCAGTCTCTCCCCATAATGGATGGAAACTTCTAAATATGAACAGCCTCATACTCAAGCAGATGCAGATTAGAGTAATTTTTAACCTACAAGATGAGTTACATTTTTGGTAGGCTTTGTTACCAGTTTTGGAAGGATGAGTCAGGCCACAAAGTTTTGTTATGTGTATAAGTACTGTTTGTTGCTCTACCTCTTGGCTATTCAGTTTAAAAACTTTCCATGATTGGCAGGGAAAAAAAAAATATGTCATTTATTGCCTTATTTTAGTGCTGTTTTACTAGAAACTTGTACAACATTAGCTGTACCTGTACAGGGAAACTCCAGCAGCACCAACCCACAGGAGACAGATGTGTCACTGTGGATTAAAAATGTTTCTATTGGGCTCATTTATTCTAGAAAAGAGAGAGGAATAAAATACACCTGAAACAATCCCCCAGTTTGCACATAAAAGCTTTACCTAATGCTTTCAGGGCAGAACCCTCCACTAATCACAGCCTTTGCTGTAAATTGCTCAGAGTGCGTGTGTTGAGTCACTCGCACGGCACCCGGGCTGCTGACAGTCATCTGAACGTCTCTTCCAGCCAGCAGAGAGAGGCAGACACCCCCAGAAAGTGATTCAGCCTGTCCTGACATCCGTGTGTGGGACAGGGAGGGGTTGACTCATGCTCCCAAGGTGTCTGACTCCATCCCTTGCCAGGGGGACGTGCGAGCACCAGCAGTCAGGCGGGATGAGTCCCCCCCGTGCAGAACAGCTCATTGTCTCTTCATCTGCACCAAGATCTGAGGGAGGCAATGAAGGATCTTTGGGCAGTTTGACACATTTTTGCTGTTGTTTAAAAGTTCACAAGTCTTGTGTTGAATGTGAATTTTGGCACCCTGGGGATGAGCAGGATGTGGACCTGGGTGTGAGGGGGGAGATCTGTAGGTGGACGTCAGCAGGAACCATGCAGTAATGTAAAGACTTTTACATCACTCTTACTTCTTGCTGTGTTGCCACAGAAATTATTCCCTTGCTCTTTCATGCAGACCTAAATGACACAGCACTTTTGTCATCTTGACCACGAGTTTCCCATTCCCAACTTTCCCTGTGACTTCTAGCCTGTGACATCTTCATACAGTTTACAATTCTCACAGACTGTGAGATAAACTGTCCCTGTTTTTCCTCTCAGATTCTCCAGACCTCATTTCTAAGCAACTTCAGAGAGCTCTTCAATTATAACTAAAACAAAAAGTCCTGAAAAGTTGGATCACATGAAGAGTAATTTTTTATTTTGATTCTGACTATTGCACATGGCAACTGACGCACCTTCGTGGAGCACGAGTAGGTTTCAACTCCCTTCCAAGGTTTGTTTATCAAAGGGATGAGGTTGGGTAAACACTGAAGTCACTTCAAAAAAAGCCCACTCCCACTCCTCCCACTCTGTTCCCAGTCTTGGGAGTGGAACATCCCCACCATGCACAACCACATCTCTGCAGGCAATCTCGAGCCAGGAGCAAATCAGCTCCGATGGGGCTGGAAGCCTTGTGGCTGCAGCTCTGGGATTTGTATCCCACCTGCCCACAACGAGTCAGACTGGCACAGGCTGGGGTTCTCCTCAAACTTCTGCCCTAGGAAGCCATGAGTGACACAAGCCAAAGTCAGCACCATCAAGGAGTCAAGTCCCTGTGTCTTGAATGACACAGCACAAGAAATAATCCCCCAGATTCCTTTAGGGATGAACCCTGAAGTCCTTGCAGGGAAACATCTTCTCACCTACATTCAGCATGAGGAGACAGAGCTCTATAATGTCCCATTTGACAGACAAAGCACCAAGATTTGAAGGATTTACCCAAGATCTCATATAAAATCCAAGCTAAAGCAGGGAATAGTTCTCCTTCACATCACAGTGTGCTTGACAGGACATTTCAGACAGGTTCCAGCTCCTACTGTAGAGACTCACCCCAGGGTGTCCTTGGTTAAATGATGTCTGTTTGCTCAAAGGAGGGTCAAAGCTTAGTGCAACCATCACAGGTGGGAATCCAGCAATGTTTGAGATGATTTTAGGATATTCCAGACCACCATGTGGAGCTGGCAGATGTGACAAACTTGCATGCAGAGGACAAGAGCATTTCTGAACAGGGAGCTGGTGTGAAGGAAGGCATTCAGGGCCTTTCAAATGACACCAGCTGAGACTCAAAAAAATTCTGCCTTTCTCAGGGGAGCTCATGATCCCTCTTCAATGCTAAACACATGTGCAACAGGAAATGGCACAGAAAGATGAGAAAGCAGTGGGAAAAAAGGCAGTTGTATAAAAGTTAAATTTCTGAGAATGTCAGGCCAAGGAATAGATTCTCTGAGAAAGGGAAACAAGAGCTGTTGCTTTGGATCATGAAAACATGAGTGGACTTGAGTACAATGCAGACAGTGATCTGATACCAGAGGAGAGGAGCCTGAAACACTCTGAGTTCAAGGGAGACTTGAACCTATGAGCAGAAGCTCATACGAACACCCTGAATTTCATCCTGGTTTGGTTTTCCTCCTCCAGTTCCTACCCATAGTCCAGAAAAAGAAAAGGTCATCTCAGATTTGTAAAAAGGCTCTTTGGAAAAAAACCCCATCCACATGAAAGAATCAAAGCAATGACTCCCCTGAAATTGCCATTACTGCTTTTAAAGCCTGGGAACAAAAACAGTGCAGGGAAAGCCATCCCTGTCTATCTGGCCTATTCCTGCTATGCAGGGTTTTACAACCACTCTACTGGAAAAAAATCACACACACACACACTCACACAAATGAATATTTAAAATTAACAATATACCCATTTTGGCCTTACTCAGTGCTGTCCAGCTGAGGAGAGAGGATTTTCACTAGGGGTAGGTACAGTTTTCATCACAAATCCAGCTGCAGGTCCTTGGCTGCCCATAATTTGGATGCAGTTGCTGTAGCACATTCCCTAAGCATTTCCTGTGGTGCCTGCCCCTTTAACATTGAAAATGATGCCTGAACAGTGCTCTATTTCTTTTTTGACATTAATTCTCCTTAAGACTCCACTAAAACAAAATGGGAAGATACCAACATTTCTCCCGGGTGAGCGGGATGGCAAATATTGAGCATGACACGAAACCTTCCCTCAGCCCCTGTGCAGAGGCAGCTCTTGCTTAATGCCAAGTGCCACGTTTCAGTTCATCCCCGTCCCTCCCTGGCTGCTCAGCCCCCTGTGCTGTGAACCCTGCTATCCTGTTTTCCCCTTTGGGTGGCACGTTCCTCCCTGAAGCTCAGTAGGAGACGAGGAGCAGGCTTTCATTTTGATGCACACAGAGTGAAAATGTATTTATACACAAAAGAGATCAAACCAGATCCTGCTTTTGTAACAACAGGGCCTGAAAGTCACTCTCCCTCCTTTTTTAATCTGATTTAATTTGTTTGTGTCAGAGTAAAAGGGGTCAGAATCAGACCCCAGGTCTGATTTTCATTGTTTCCTGATGGATTTTGATGCTTGATCTTTCCTAATTCTTTCCCATCAGAGGAGGGAATAACTTGTGTCTTTTTCCCTTTTTTTTCCCTCTTTATTTGTCTCTTTAAACGTGGGAAAATATGGAGCATTGCCAGTATATAAACAGTAAAGGGCTGCACAGACCATTTTGCCATTTCATTTTCCTCACTGGATTTTAGGACACTTCCTTAAACAGTTTCTCTAGTGTGCCACCAGTCCAGCATGGCAGATGGGAAGTATTCCACCTATTGTGAACACGATGCAAAAGTCTGAGCCAGGAATGGCCTCCTCCCATTTATGTGACACCTCTGTGCTCTACTAAGAGCTGGAATTACCAGGGATGTAAATCCAGATCTTGACACTGGGGAGACTGGGAAAAGATATCACACCAGTGTCCTGTCCTTTTGCTCTTTTCTCACAGAAAATATTTTGGTTTCATCAGGCAAGGGGTGAGTTTCACATCCTCAGCACCTGCTCCTCTGCTAGGGAGATCCTCTGGGACCTTCCTCCAAGGAGTATCACATCCCCATTCTCCAGGATCCAGCTCACCTGGACACAGCATCACCATCCTATGAGAAATAGAAAACTGCTGATGACTGGGAAAGGCAGGAAACAAAGGTAACTCCTTTCAGGGACAGATTTCCAAGTAGGTCTGGATAACAAGAAAGTCTCTACCACCAAATCCCACTGGAATCCTACACAAGGCTTGTGCTGAGTTTCTGTACAGGACAGTCCATATCCAAGCTGGCACAAGGAGAGCTCTTGAACATTAGACCAGAGGCACATCCACGATCCCAAACCTTTCACTGGGAGAAAATCCATGCCAAGGCAACTCCACAAAAGCTCTCTCACATGGAGAGCTGCCCTCCCGCCTCTGCACAGTTAAAGGCTGTCCTGAAATGCTGCTTCCTAAACCCTTTTCCTTTTGCTAAATTAAGATGTCCTTGGTGACCCAGAAAAGCTGAATCCCTCCTTAGTTCCCCCCCCAACCCATGCCTCAGCACTGCCTTGAGGAAGCATCCACGGGGTCACCAGGGATTGTGTTTCCGAGGGCCTTGCCTTCCTGCCCTTTCATCCTGCTGCCTTTCAGCTGTCCCCAGTGTCCCCTTTTCCCTGCTGCAGGAAGAGGTGACTGGCCACACTCATCTGATCTGTGCTCTCATTATCTCAGCTGCTTCTGTCGTGTCTCCTCCTATTCACGTCCTCTGTGAACTCGGGCACTCCAACCCAGCTCCAGCCCTGCAGCCATCCAGGCTTGTATCTCCTCCTGGATGCAAGCCAGAGACTGATCCTGCTGTGGGAGGCACGAGCACCCCGGGCCAAGCAGAGATGGGGTAATCCACCCTCCCTTTGGGATTGTCCTCGAATAACCTCAGTGAAGTGTCAGTCTCCTGTTCAAAATGTTGGCCATCGCCCACCACATCAGGATTGGCAAAGCTCTCCCACTGTTCTAAAACCCTCTGTGTGAAGATGCCCTGTCCATCACACGCCTCAGTGTTTATTTCACCCCAGGATTGCTGTCTGAGACATGGCATGAGCTGTCTGGAAGTGCCTCTGTCTCTCCATTGACTCCTCCTGGTGCATCATGGAATGGTTTGAGAGGGAAGGATCCTTAAAGCTCATTTCATTCCAAGCCCCTGCTATGGATAGAGACACTTTTCACTCTCCCAGGTGGATCAGATCCCATCCAACCTCGCCCTGAACACTTCCAGGGACGGGGTTCAAACTGAAAATAACCAAAGAAGAACATGGTAAGATGAGGAATAGTAGGTAACAGAGGTTTGGCACCCACCAACTCCCCACAAGAGCTCATAGGGGAACACCGAGTCTCAGCAAGGTGAAGAGAGGAGAAAGGAGGATTGCTGAAACCTGTTCCTGGCTCCAGGATGAGCAGAATAGCCCACAGTGGCTCCTGCAGAGCAGAAGCTGACAGACCCAACATGATCTGGGCACATTCAAGTGACACAACACAATGAATTTATACCACTGAAGGCCAAGCAGGCAAAACAAGCCCCCAACACACTCCTGATGTGAGAAGGGTGCCATGGTCAGCCAGAGGACATCCTAGAACAGCCAGACAGAGTTACCAACATCCTCAAGGGGTAGGAGAAAGACAGCATCCCTCTGTTACATCACTGAGAAGAAGGCTGGTCTCCAATAGGCCTGTGTGCACACAGCCCTCATCAGCATGAAAATTCACTTTTTGCTTTCCATGACAGCCTTGCCCCTTTCCCAGGATGCTGACTGCAAGTATCTCAGGTTTTACCTTTTTATGTAGGGAAAGAAGCTGCTGACACCTGTTCCAGAGCTGGAGCATTTCTGGGAGCACCTGGGGGAAATCTCAGTCCCTGTATAAGCAGAGGTCCACAAACAAGCCTCAACTCACTTGGCTAACTGGGGTCTTTGGTCCTGTGTGGTGAATTGTCACCACAGACTGGCTCATAAAAACCAGCAGAGAGGAGAAGGACACATGGGAAAAGAACCTGGTGGTGGTATCTGAACCCCAAATGAGAAACAGGATTATTTGTCGACCCTGAGCCCAGCTGGCAGAATCTGCCATGTCCATCCTCAGGAGTTGTATCCAATCTGCCCAATGGGAATGGCTCCTGGACTATGTGGATTTGTTTTCTCATGCCTGGGAAAGCATTGGGAAAGGGCTGGCAGGCAAAACTCTGCCAGAGACCAATTTAGCACAAACACCTGAGTGCCAGTGCTTGGGCTCCAACACTCTTTGTATAGACAAAATCTGATCACAGTCCTCTGTTTATCACAACCCTGGTCATATAATCCTTTTCATCATGTTAAAAATAATGTGGAAGACCTTTGGCTCAACTCCTCAATGCCTGGAGATAAAGCTTCTCGTATTATCAGATTTTCCAGGATGGGCAGAGTAAATTAGTCCAGGTGGCCGCTGTGTCTGGACAGCTCTGGGGAGCCCAGGCATGGCAGGTAGAGCTTAGGTGAAGTGTAATACAGATGTGGGGACAGCTTTCTGCCAGAAAAATGTTATTTTAGCAGAATAGGGTAATCCTTCCAGGAATCTGGTGTCAGCTATGCTCCCAAAATTATGCCTGAGGAAAATGTCAGCTAGAGACAAATCCTGCCTTCTGCAGAGCAGCCTCTTCTGCAACAGCTGCAGCCAGCCACCAGAGCCTCTGATGGGACTCCAATGGTAGAGCTCAAGGAAATGACAACACACAAACTCACTTTGCAGGGGGAACAATGCATGGCAGATGTCTAAGAAATCCATTGAGGAATTTGGAGTGAGTTTGGTGATTTGGCTCTGTCCTAAAGAAGCTGGAGGCAGTCAGGGAAGAGGGAGACACACACAGTCTTACTTTTGGAGTTCCTGTTGGTATGACATAAATGATATAAAAGGATTTATAACACAACACTATTTAGTTTGAAATGGCTCTTCCATTTTGAAGCTTTCCCTAAATATTAAGAAAATTAAATGGAAAGGATTCACTGTTTTCCTTTCAGCAAAAGCAGATTTTTTTTTCTCACTGAAAGAACCCCCATTTCAGCAGATGCTACTTTGAGGGTGTTCATGAAGAACAGTTCTTTCCTTTGTGATTTTTGTAATCAGAATTCTTATTAATCCTACTGATGGTGTTTTCAATGTCAGTGTGGGGCTGCATGGATGGTGCCTCCAATTAGAAAAGCTGCTGTTATCATAATAAATTTGGGTTCATGTGGACCAGTAACCCACAATGCAGCAGCAAAGACTCAAGTGCCAAAATCTCTCTAGGATCTTCCCACCATGCCCAAGCTCACTTTTTCCCAGTGCATCCTCTGGAGATCATGAATCCCACAAATCCCTGAATCTCAGCTGGGCAGGGATGGCACTGCAGCTGATAGAGACACTCAGAACCAACAACCACGTGCATCTCTGTCTTCTCATGACCCAGAGACATGAAGGAGAGATGGTCTGCCCTGAGCTTGGTCTAAATCCCTCCAGGCACCAATCACCTGGGTTAATTCTGCATTAGAAATGTGCTGGGAAAGCAGCAGCCAGGATTTCCCGGGCACAGATTAGCTTGTTTGGAAATAGAGCATGAGAACTGCTCTTCGTGTCTATTTTTGTCAAAAGCTGCATGAATTGCCACTCTTTTCAGGCCGAGGTGCCCTCTGCACAATCATCACTGTAATTATAAAGACTTTTGAGTTAAATCCATGTTAATCTGAAGCCTTTAAGTGCTGTCTCAGAATGACACTGAAAAAGAATCCCACCTGAGCCCCTAAAAGTGAACAGCCACAGACAAGAGGATGCAAAGCTCCTTGAGAGACCCCAGGAGGTTTCATTGGAAATGCTCCACCAGGGTGTTCTGACAGCACCTCCAGCAAGGACAGGATTTAACTCTGTGCAAACAGAGCAAAATCCCTCTTTGTAGGCAGTGTTAGAAGGCAGGGGAGTCACACAAACCTGGCTCAACCTGACAGGAGCACAACCATCTCTAGAAGCTTCCACTGCCATTTCCTGCAGAGAACTTAGTTTTTGTCCCTTTGCTAATTAAAATAGAACAACAGGCACAAAAACCCCACCCCAAACTTGGTTGCTTCAACTGGTAAGAATAAGATGGCAAAATCCAAGAGGGGTTATTCTTGGAGGAAAAATAACATTTCACATTCAACAGCTGGTTCTTTGTGAAGGGCACTTTAGTTACAACTTCTAGTGGCCAATTCTTTGCTAAGATTTTCGAGTGTATCAAATCCACCAGACCTGCTTTCAGTTTGAATCCTGAAAATATCAGAAGGAGCCTCCTACACTGAGATTTTTCAGACCTAATGATATTTGAACTCTACTGTTAGGAACGCTTAGAAGAGAAACACACCTTAAGGAACTACTGGAATGCACTGAAATGGTGAAAAAAACCCATTTTGCTAAGAAAAACAACACATGGCTCCATTTAGCACAAAATCTTTTCCCAGCCATTTCTATGAGTAGGAATGGTTGGCATGAAACAGCAGGACTCCACAAACATGTACAATATATGTGCATTTCAACACTGCAATCTGACATCTGTTACAGCACTTCTATCCTGTCACTCCTTTTTTTTTTTTTTTTTTTTTTTTTGTTTTAATTCGGACCACAGACATTGGGAAAGATGTAAACCTGCCTACCACAACTTGAAAGGATGTTGTAATCCTGCACATGGGGGCTAAAATAGTCTGAAAAAGAGGAGAGCAGCACCTCAGTGCTGGAAAGGAAAGCCCAAGGAGCTCCAAAAAGCTGTCTGCTTTTTGTTGGAGAACAACCACAAGGATCCCTTTTTCCTTAGCACAGATCTGGGGCAGCTTTGGACCCTGCACCCAAAAATCAGCCACCAAGCCAAGCCTAATTCTGTTGACTGCTAAGTTCTGTCCCAGCCTCCAAAACAGGGTGGCCCAGAGTGCGTGGTGGGAATTGTTCTTGCCATCACCTGAGCCAAGCATGGGAATTGTTTGGGTTGGTGTTGGCTGCTGGAAGCTAAAAATGTGCCAAGGGCTGGTAATTGAAGCAGAGGATGAACAAGATCTGGTGGCTGTGCTCATGTTCTGATGTGTTTTGGTTTATCAGCAGGGATGAAACCCAGCAGACTTGTCCCAGGATTGGGAAAACAAAGTCTCCTGCCAGGGCTTTGTGAGGGAACTTCCTGCTGAAAACAGCTCCCATGGGCTGTTCCTTGGAGATGAGACAACATCAAGGCAATGCTCCAAAGGGTCTGTGGCAGCACCAAACAGGGACCCTGCAAACCTCCTCTGGTAGGTGGCTTGGCCTGCATGCAGAATACCTGCAGGAAATTAGGGAAATAACTTCATCCCAGCCCTGGGAATGATTTTGGCCTGATGGGAAAGAGGAAGGGACCCAGTTTGGATCACACTGACTGGCCAAAGAAAGAGGTCTCCATCCAGAGATGTGTCAGCAGTGCACACTTTGTAACCTCATGGTTTATAAACCTCTGATGTTGTGTAAGGGGCCTTTGGTGGAAATGCCTCAGCATAATCCCAGCTGAGGGGACTGGTCTCTGGAAAAGAAGGAGCATCTCAACATTCCTGGAGAGTACACAGGGCTGGCATCAATGAGGCGAGTCTGGCAGAGCGTTCCTGTGAGGGGGAGTGACAAAGTGGCAAAAACGGATGTGGTGCAGCTGGTGCTGTCTCACAGTGGGGTACTGAAGGCACCAAGGACACTGATTTCCAAGGATAACAGCAGGAAACTCTTTCTCCCTCTGCTTCCCACGTTTTGTACACTCTGCAAAGACCTATGTGATAGGCAGCAGGTCAGAACTTGGCGTCCACACATTAAGTCATGCTCATCCTGGCTTACCTCCTGGGTCTTTTTGCCTTCTGCAAAAGAAGGGACCCATTTTTGGGACCTTGATGTACATCAGACAGGGGCTCCTGTGCCTGGTGGCTGTCCCCCCTCAGTGATCCTCTGTTTGAAGACATGGATGTTCTGAGGGCACTGGGAGCATGAGGCTGGTCAAATGCCAGTTAGGACAAAAGTCATTTCAGGAGATTTCTACTGACTCAGTAATTTTGCTGCATGCCCAGACTCAGAACTGTCACCCCAAGCTAATCACTAAAAAACAATTAATAATTTCTGAAGTGAGACAATTCTTTCCTTCAAAACTCAATGATTTTGAATTGCATCAACCTGAACTGCTCCACCTCCATCAGGGGTAGAAGCACAGAGTAGTCTCTGCCCAGCAGGGCATCTTTTCCATGTTTTTTTTGCATATCCCAGAGCCTATGTGGCATCTTTTCCGTGGTTTTTTGCACATCCCAGAGCCTGTGTGGCATCTTTCCCATGTTTTTTTGCACATCCCAGAGCCTATGTGCTCCCTGTTTATCCGTGCTCTCCTAGATGCCTGACAAGATTCCCACACTAGAGCAACCTGAAACTAAAAAGAATTGTATTTCACTAACTTTTCCTATGCTCTTATCCCAAACTTCCCATGAGAGGTGTATCTCCAGACAGTCTGCACCATGGAGTTGCCCAAAAAAAGTCTGAATTTCCTGCCTGGAATCTGCTTGACAAGAACCCAAACCTCTCTCCATGCCTCAGTTTCCTGGCTGGCCCCCAGCTCCGGGGAACAGCATGAGCTAATGCTGTTGTAGTGCTCTGATGATGTAACCCCTTCCCAGTGATTACCACAGTCTGACAAAGCCTAAAAGTGGCAGCACTGGCCCCCTGCCAGCTCTGTCCCGTGAATGGTGACTCATCTTCCCTGGCTGTGCCGTGTCCTGTGTGTGACGGTGACACGTGGTAGGGAACAGACGGGGTTTTATCAGCACTCCAAAAATAAGTGCCAGAGACATGGCAAGGTGGTGGACAGAGAAGCTGCAGGTGGGGATGGGCGAAGGGATGACGTCTCTCTTTGGGCTGGCTCCAAATCCCGTTGGAAAAAGAAAAAAAAAATAGCAGTCCCTGGCTCCGAAGGCTCCTGGATCCCACCACACCGGGACAATACGGCTGATGATGGGACAAGCTGTCCCATGCCAGCGTGCCTCAGGCTTGGCCTGCTCTCAGCATGCCAGAGCAAGGCGTCCTCGGGGCCACTGCCAACTGTGGAGATGGCTTTTTGATGCTGCTGGGAATTGGCCAGGGACCAGTGGCTCCTTTCCAGCAGGGCACCAAATTGCTCCCTGTCATCTGGCTTTGGTGGGAAGGAGGGGAAGGCAGGAACAGAGCCATATGCCCCAGTCTGGCAGAGCACTGGAGTCATATGAGTGGCCTCCCAGGCGAGCTACTTATGAGTTCAGAGCTATCTGGGCCTCCTCGGGCTGCTGGTGAACATTTAAAGGGAAACTCTGGTGGATTCAGGACAAATTTTCAGGGCAGATCATCCCAGATCCTCCCTGCACAGCAAGAAGACGACTGGTGAGGTCCCTTTCCCACATGGCAATGAGCAGCTGCTTTTCTGCTTGTGCCTCTTCTGTCACAGGAAACCAGGATGTCTCCCACTTCTTTTAATCCCCAAGGAATGGCATGAGAAAAAAGGAAAAAAAAGAATATCTGCCTTTGGGCAAAGTTTTAGCATCTCTTTTTCCTCATGATCTGTCTCAGAATCTGAGGCAAAGCCCAGAATGTGGATCTGGAGGATCTTGTCCCCACCCCATCTCCTGTTACTGAGGACATTAAAGGCAAAGACTTCTTTAGTCATACAGTGAAACTCTCATGGTGGATCTTAGGAAAAATGCACCAGTCAGGAAGAAGATTTCTGTTTGCAGAAATAAGACCTTCCCACACAGAATCTGCAGATGCCATATTGAATTTTGCACTGATCCCCATGGGATCTGGTGGCTGTGTAGAGCAAACCCTGGTTTATTTTTGAGGTTATGGGACTCTGCATAAATGGGGACAATTTTCTGTTGTGAGGTCACAGAGATTGGGTTTGGAGGTTTGGATTCCTGTTTGGATATTGTTGGACACACCTGTTTGGCCCAGCCCAGCATGAAGAGTCTTGCACTAACTTTGAGTGCTCCTTCAAGTGGTGAAACTGATGAAATTTCAAATCTCATGAGTCTTTTTTCACTTTCACTGGAGACCTGGGGATTTTAGTCTCCTCAGTTATGTTCAGGCCAGTGTTGATGTTACCTGAAACTCACATTTTTGAACACCTACAGGCTGAAGGTCCCTTTCTAACTCAGCTGACCAGCTGAGTCTTCTAAACTAAGTGACAGGAAAAATGATCTTTAGTTTGCCCCTGCTAAAAGGAATCATAAATGATTATAAATGGTCCCCAGACATAGCACAGACAAGGGAGAACATGATAAAAATATAGGACTTTGCTTTGGGAGGGACAAGATGATTTGCAAACTCCACCAGGATAACTTTGCAACCAGCACACATCTGTAGCTGAGATGTCTGAAATCCATTTTAATGCTTAATTTGTATCACTCTGCTTAAATAAAACGACCCCCCAAACCCTATAAGTTAATGTTGCTTTTCCTTAAATACATGAGCAGCTTCAGCCTACTTTTGAGGGCTGTGGAGAGTGTAAATACCTCCCAAAATCCCAGAGATTCCAGCAGGACTTTGCAAAAGGAAGGCTTATACTGCTAATTTCTCTCAGATCAACTGTAGGGTTATTGAGGAGATGGACACAGCATCTGTGGAGAAATGTGGCTCTTTTGGAGGGAGAGACCCTGTGCTGAAAACTACAGCCTCATGCAGGCAGAATTATTTGTGTAAAGAACTTGTGACATGAGTGGAAGGACGTTGGGGCTTCTGCTAAATCTCATTAGGCTTTAAAGAAGCCACATAAAAAAATGTTTAAAAACTAAGTGGAAGCAAACCTCTTTAAGAGGAGATTTATGCCAGAAAAACTGGAATCCCTCTCACCTCCCTGACTGCTTATAGGTTGGGTGTCTCCTTTAAGCTGGTTTGATCTGCTCCTTCCCACTTGGCGGGGAAGAAGCAGCACCTCTGCAGGGTGAAATGGGTTAAGGATGGTTTGTTCTGCAAGGAGTGAGGTGGATTATCTGCTGGGAGTGATTTTGGAACGAGGATCTGTGTTGCTGACTTGTTTCTGTTGTTGATGTTACATTTTCCCCAGCAAATACGTGATTTAAACCCGGGGAAGTCCTCTGGCCATTGTAGCACAGGAGTCTGAGAGATGGACACCCTTTTATCCTCTCCTAAACCTCAGACACAGTTAGGGTGACTAACAATGCTGCATCCTCTCCAGCATCCCTTCCCCTCCTTCAGCCTAACCCCAATGATAGGTATAAATGCATCAGATTCCCTGGAGAAAGGTGCTGCTGCTGGTTGAGCATCTCATCCCACCTCCTTCAGCTGCTTTGGCCATGAGCTGTTCCATGTGTTGGAGCTGTTCCATGTGTTGGATCCATCCTTGTTCCCTCACATTTTCTTGACTCTGTTTTGGGTCCACCCAGCTGTGGTTGTGGCAGATGAATCCTTCACAGAGGGCCTGCCTACCAACACCAGCTCCTTCCATATGGATATTCAGGAGCTGATGCTGTTCCATTTGCTCCACCAACCAAAGAATTCCAGCTCAGGCTCTCAACATTGACCTTCCATTGCCCACCTGATGGAGTATGCACAGAGTTCTCACCTCTTTTCTCTCAGTGATCTTTTCTGTTGCTCCTCAGACAGGGGCAGCTAAGCTGGGATCTGCTCTGCCTTGTGCTGGGGATATGATGAAGGAATGAATCCTGACTCTCATGAAATCCCAGCTTGAGTCTTGTCCAAAGCTTTACTGAGGCTGGGTCTTGACCTCAAATTCCAGCTCCAGCACTTCTGCTGCTGGATGTTCTCACTTTTGGGTGAAACTGTTCTGTTCTTTGAGTGCTGAAGGAACAACAGGCACAGGTCCCACCCAACCCTCTCACACAGGTACCTCTCATGGTCAAATATTTCTTGCAAGGCATGATGAGGTTTTTCTTTCTTTCACCCACCCAACAGATTGAAAGCCAGGAAATTAAGCATCATCCTCCTTGTATCACCTTCTACTCATCCTTCCAAGATCAGCCCTTTCTACCACCATGCTGTGGGGCAGAAATGCTTTGGAGGAGATGCTCTGGGGCTGAGTAAGGACCTCCAGTGTGTTCACCCTTCTTTCCTCAACAGCTCTCTTAACACAGGAATTAGGAGACAAAAGCAAAACCTCCTGATAGCCATTCCAATAACTCTCTTTCTAGAGCTCCTTAAATACAAGTTGACCTGTCTGGGGAGAAGTGGAGCCTGAGTTTGGCATTACAATCTAAAGAGCAGGGAGGGCTGGGGCTTGGAGGAGGGATGTTTGCCACAGGAAATGGTGAACTGACCTTGTCTGGCACTAAATGAGTCCATAAGAGTCTGTGGGGGATGTATGGAAGCAGCTGGAGTCTGGACACTTCAGCAGGGGCTGTACCTGGGCTTTCAAGCCCTTCCCTGGGCTGTTTTTTCAGTGTGCATTCCTCAGGGATGCAGCTGATGCTGTCCCTGTTTAAAGGCAGAACTGGCCCCTTCCTGTGACAAGCCACGCTCCCACAGACTCGATGAGCCAGGAGAGACTTGATTTGATTTTTAAACACACTGCCTTCCTAACAGTATCCATCTCCCTCTGCTTTTTGCCTGCTTTAAGTGAAAATCTTTGATGCTCCCTTTCACAACGGCTCCTCTTAGCATTTAATTTGCTTTTATATAATTATGGACCGGCCGCGAGGAGGAGGAGGAGGAGGAGGTGGAGGAGGAGGAGGAGGTGGAGGAGGAGGAGGAGGTGGAAAAGAGAAGCACTGAACGGGCATGGAGGAGCTCTAGGAACCCTTGCACCGGAGTCAAGGAGCGCTGAGCAAGCTCCGCTGCTCTCGTCCATCAGCGCCCGCATCCCTGGCACGGGCGGGGAGGGAGGCAGGGAGAGGATGCACTGGGGACCCGGCGAGCTCGGCTGCCGGAGCGTGGCGAGCAAAGAGCCCTCCAGGGCTCGGGGAGGCAGGCGGGGACGTGCGCTGCCTTGGAAGAGAGCGCAGCCGGCTGGGCGCGCTGGAGGAGCAGAGGAGCTGCAAAGCCGAGGAAGGGAGGGGAGGGGGATGCTGGAAAAATGATGCAGCTCGTTCAGTGGATTAGGCAGCCGTGCCTGGAAGTGGCAAAGTGGAAGAGGCACGGATTTGAAAGCCCGGAGGGATTATTCTCCCACGTTGTCTGACTCGCAGCACAACAGAGGCCAACAAACTTCACCCGGCGCTTTCTGCGGCGAGTCCAGCAATCTGCAGAACGCCCTGGCAAACCTCCTGGGCTGTGATTTCTGCATTTTCAGTCGGGTTAATAACGTTGGAAGCAGCAGGAAAAGGGGGCTGGCAAATGTGAGCCACTCTAGCAGGAGTTGTAGAAAGGCATATTCATCATGTCAGCACTTTGGAGGCCTGGAGAGCTCGTGATGAGAGGTTTCAAGAAAAGACTGCATAAATAGGAGGAGGGAAGCTTCTATAAACAACTGTGATGGACATACTGGAAATACAGAGGAAAGGGAGAGTGGCTGGCCTTCCTTGATGCTGTAGGTAGTGGTGACCTTGGCAAAACCAGCAAAATTTAACCCCAAAGCAAATTCCAATTTCAGTTCCCACCTCAGCTCCAAAAACTCCTCAGAAATGACAGGCCCCAGCCAGGCTGTCTTTGGGAAGCTGAGTGTCACCCATGGTGCACGAACTGAAGAGGGGCTCAATAACCAAGCAGCTCCACTGCTGGTCCTTGGAAAGGATGATTGTCCCTCAGGCTGGTCACCCCCAGGCTGCCAGCATGGCCATGGGCTGGGAGAGCTGCTCAAGCCAGGGCTGGGACAGGGCCATGTCTCTCTCAGCTGGGACAGATGCCCCATGCTCAGCACATCACAGCAGTGGCGGACACCAGAACTGGCAAAATATTCCCTGTGGTGGCTTCCAAGCCTCGTCTCATCATTTAATTGCCTTTCCAATTAAACCTCCACTACATCCCTGTCCCTACACAATCCCCTCCACTGCCTTCCCCTTCTCTTTTCCTGGGCTTGGTGAGAACCATGGTACCAATAACAAGACTTCAGTTCCTGGGCACTCATCAGAAAAGGCCCTACAGCATTTAGCTGTTAAAAACCCCCTTTTTTACACTTAACACCATCAGAGCATTGCATAGGCATCGAACCGTTTGTCCTCACAACACAAACTCAAATCTGGCCAGTTTTATCACCCTACTTATGTGAGGAGGGAAACTGAGGCAGGGAATGGTTGTGCTTGCCCAGTGCCAAGGTACAAACAAGTGGTGCCACAGCAGCACAGCCTGCTTGCCTCCTCCTGACACCACCATCATTCCTTTAGCCTGGACTGGGCGTGGAAGAGCTGAATCCCACCTTTTCCTTGACACTGACTTTTTTTTTTTCTCCTCAGAGGAACGAGCAGAAATTTTACCCAGCGAACGCAGCAGAGATCTGTCCCAAAGTGGAAACCCCCAGCCAAGGTGTGAAGTGAGCAACACATCCATCATCTGCTGGGCACTGGGAGCAGAGGGGAGAGGCTGGAAAGGTGGGGAAGAGGGGGCCACTTACATGGTAATGTTTCTGCACGGTTCTTTTGGATCATTATGCAGAGCTGTAGCACCAGTTGAGGGGCGCTCTCGAGGAACGTTTCCAGGAGGCGCAGCATGTTTACGTCTGCATATTCGTACATCATAGCCCAGTAGAAACGCCGCTGGTGTTCCTTCCTCCTCTGGCTCTGGATCCCCAGGTACATTGTTCGGATATACCTGCAGGGAACAGGAGGGAAAAGCTGGGCGTGAGATGCTGGCGTTGCAGCAAAATCTGTTTGCGGGGGAATGGGGTTCTGGGGAGACACTGGGGTTTGTGTGGTTCTTCTGCTCCCTCCTGTCAGACCTGAGGAGGACTTTTAGAATCTTGGCTAATCATTAATGTTGGAAAAGGTCTCCAAGATCATCAAGCCCAGCCTTAAACTGGATGCCACCTGAGAACAAGACCGTGATGCACAAATGAAGTGCATGAAGTGTTGCGAGGGTGGGAAAACTTTAACTGGTACCACCCAAATGTAAAGCCTGGGAGTAGGAAATGCTTTTGAAACACAAGAAAACTACCCCCTCGCCTAATTTGCATCACGAGAAGAGAACCCACATGAAAAATACTGGTCTTCATGCTTGGAAGTGGCTTGACAGACCACCTAAACCCCCTCAGCACTCTGGCAAGGAGCTTCTCTCACAGACCCCAGAGCTCAAGAAGTATTTGGACCACATTCTCAGGCTCATTGTGGGATTCTTGAAGTTGTCCAGGAGTTGGAATTTGACAATCCTTGTGGGTCTCCTCCAGCTTGGGATATTCTGTGATTCTATGATTTGACCCTATTTCATCACAGATGGAGCAACGAGACACCACCTTCACATGCAGCACATGAACCTTCCCTGGTGCAACGTGAGGCTGTTTCCTCTCATCCTGTCCCTTGTTCCCTGGCAGCAGAGCCCAACCCCCCCCAGCTGCCCCCTCCTGTCAAGAGGGCAAGAAGGTCCTCCCTCAACCTCCTTTTCTCCAGAAAAAAATCCTCTCAGTGTGTGACCCACAGATGTGAAAGGCCACAGTTTGTCACAGGTCAGCTTTGAGACTTTGGGCAGTGTTGGATCACAAGGAGGTGTCTTGTGCATGGACAGGCACAGCTCTACCATTGCCTCTGTCCCAGGACTCGTGGCATTTAAGAAAAAACCCCTAACAGAGTCCTTTCTAATGCCTGTTGATATCACAGAATCCCAGAATGGTTTGACTTGGAAGGGACCTTAAAGATCACCCAGTTCCAGCCCCCTGCCATGGGAAGAGTCACCTTCCACTATCCCAGGTTGCTCCAAGCCCTGTCCAGCCCATCCTTGGACACTTCTAGGGACTGACAATCCAACATTGTGTCTTCTTCCTTCTCATCCTAAGCGGTGGCTGTAACCTCGTTTGGGATGGGAACCATTTCACCTAATGCCGACCCTAAAGCTGGTCACCTGAGCCAGTCAATAGTCGGAAATGTCCCCTCCCGGGGCTGTTCATCTGTCCCAGCTCCGCTGCCAGCACGGCAGAGGGATGAATCGCCTTCTGGAGGCTCTGGGAGGGGCTCACGGCACAAGCTGGGGTTTGGCCAGAACGATTAGATCATCCCCTGCCACTCGGGCGAGACTGCACAGCCGGGAGAGCAGGAGGGAAGGACGTGAGCCTGAACAGCCTCTGGAACCCCGAATGACACCCAGGGTAACGTGGAGCCGGGAGAGAAGCAGAGGCAGCTCTGCGAACCCTGTCCTTCATCCAGCCTCTCGTCCTTCCTGCCCGCCCGCAGCTGACTGGCACAGGAGGCGAAAAATCCCGAAAGAGGACGGCAAGGACACCAAAAAATGACGCAGGAAAGCCACCAGATGGGGCTCGACACTCGAGAAAATGCTACGCCAGTCATATGACACTGGTGACACTGGTGTGACATCCACAGCAGACCCCGAGTGGGACGGAGCACCTGCTCTCCCAACGCGCCCAAATCCACCACCTGCACCTGGCGTTTCCATGGAAGACACCAGCCCCAGGAGCTGCAGCGTGACACAGGCATCCTGCCTTCCCTTCACCCAGGAATTAAAGAAATGCAGTTTAGCTGGAAAGGCAAAGTCAGGGGGAGTGTTGAGGCTCAAGGAGAGAGCAGAGAAAAGGAGAATGCAATGGTTTTTATGATGCCAGTGACACAGGGCCAGCAAAAAGCCAAGTGGTGGTGCCCTTAAGATGCTGCCCACTGGCAAAAGCACCATCACCTCTGCCAAATTCCATCAAACCTGTCCTGTATTCCTGGATGGTCTCCCCCTCCCCAGAAGCTCCCATTCCTGCTGGTACACAAAACCTAAACACCTCTTCAAAAGGGTAAACCACTCATTTCCCATTACCTCAGCCACAGACAAGAAGAATTTATTGGTTCTCACCCCTCAGCAGTCTTTTACCTATTTGCACATAGTTGCCATGTAAACCTTTTCATTTCTCCAGATTAAAAAAAAATCACAGTTCCATAGAATCATAGAATGATTAAGGTTTGAAAATACCTCTAAGACCATCGAGTTCAACCATTCCCCCAGCACTGCCAAGGCCATCATTAATCCATGTCCCCAAGTGCCACATCCACATGGCTTTTAAGTCCCTCCAGAGATGAGGACCAGCCACTTCCAATCCCTGATAGCCCTTTCCCTGAAGGAATTCTTCCTGATGCCCAACCTGAACCTTCCCTGGTGCAACGTGAGGCTGTTTCCTCTCATCCTGTCCCTTGTTCCCTGGCAGCAGAGCCCAACCCCCCCCAGCTGCCCCCTCCTGTCAAGAGGGCAAGAAGGTCCTCCCTCAACCTCCTTTTCTCCAGAAAAAAATCCTCTCAGTGCCTTCTCACAGTTCACATTTCCTACACCTCTACTTCTTCCACACTGCTATCCCCAACAGCTCTCTCCCCTTCTGGGTTATTTTTAAGGCCACCTTTACTTTTCCCAGCCCTCCAGGATGGCTGAACCAAACTGCAACAATGGCACTGGGCCACTCAAAAGGACTAGGAGGAAATTATCAGAAGGGACACAATGTCCTGCAGTGATTTCTCCTGGATCTCTGGGGCTAGGGTGAATCTCTAGGGATTCACCACCATCCACAATTTAAGCATAGATTTTTCTTACTGGCCACAGAAAGAGGACATGACACCAATCCATGGAGGCAGAATGCATGGGAAAATATTCAAATTCATGGGATTGACACAGTGTCCTGATCCTGTCTCCATCAGTGGCAATGGCACAAACACCAGGTTCTCCCTGACTGCTGAGCCCACAGCCTTTGGCAAAGGTCACTTGAGTTGTGCCTTTTCCATGGGTGGGGAAACAGAGCCAGAGAGCACTAAAAAGATGCTCTCAAAGTTTTTTTGGCATCAAACCCCAGATCTTTTAGTACTGTCCCCTGCCTCTAAACACCAGATGAGTGGAGCACAGCCCTACCAGCTGATGCTACTCCATCCAGGGTGGACATGATTCCTTCACAGCATAAAGCCCTGCCCAATCTGACCCCAAAGGACAAATCTGTCCCTAATCTATGGGACTGTGACCTCAGGAACCCCTTGACAAATGTTGTTGGGCAGCGTGAGCAAAGCAGCTCCAAGGACCATTTGCAGCTGAAAGTAAATGAACTTCCTTTTTCCTTCTCTTCAGTCCATGAAAAAATATGGTGCTCTGTCTTCAGCATCCTTCAGACCCAAATCTGGCAAAGAGGAAAGGAATGGCTAAGATCCCATTCCTTCTTGATGCCAGTGGATTGTGAGAATAACTGGGAAAAGTGATATTTCCACCTTGTGGGCTTTCAGCAAATAATAAATACCTGCTTAATTAATCAACATAAAATTTCACCCAGCTCCAGCATTGATAATTCTTAACCCTTTTTCCAAACACCAACATACAGAACTGGTATAAACAGTTTTATTCCAGGTCATTCATCTGTTTCCTTGTGTTATTTTATTTACTTCTTTGAGGGTCTTTCAAACCTTTCCTAACATTGGTTAAGTGTAGACAACTTAAGAAGAATTAAGAAAAAAAAAAAAAAATCAATGTCATTTCATCTGAAATTCGTTGTTCCCGGTCAAGCTGGTGGCAAAGAGGCTTCTATAATTAGACTTTAAAATCCATATTCAGGCCTTATCTTCAATCTTTAGCAACACGATGCTTCCTCTTATGTCAGTGAAAACCATTCACTGCTCCATGCTTTTGAAAATCAGGCTAATTTATTTATTTAAGAGCTTAATTTTGGATACAGGAGCCTAACTTTGGGCTTTTTTTTTTTTTT
>VZRH01005208.1:74890-96034 GCA_013397555.1 Urocynchramus pylzowi
TTTTTTTTGAATGCTGGCTATTTTTATACAAGAGTGTGTGTATTTGTGTGTATTTTTAGTTCTAAGTCTCATCACAGCTTCAAGAGATAGAACTAATTTGGGGTTGGGAGGGGGATTGGGGTGATGTTTTTTTTTATTTTTATTTTAGTGCACAAAGGATTTGCTGTCCCCTTCCTCCTGGCAGGGCTCCCAGAATTCCTGTTGGTGTAATTACCCTCATGCTTATTTACTACGTATGTCACAGCAGCACACGAGCTGCTCGGGTCAAAGCCACTGCTGTCCCTGTGCCAGAGCGCCTTTTGAAGGAGCCAAATCCACCAAATGTGGTCAAATAACCTTTGGAAAGTGCTGCAGGAGCTCACCAGGAGGGAGAAGAGGAGAGAGGAGAGAGGTGGGCTGTGTTCCTGCTGTAAAAACACAACCCACCCACCCCGAGCTCTATGGAAAAAGCTGCTCCACGGGGAGGACAGGGGATGGATTCTGGAGGCTGAGGCTCTGGTTTTGTATCATGAAATGAAGCAGGCCCTGGCCAGCTGGCAAGGCTCAACTCTGCGTGGCTACATCCATCTAGTTGGCCCTGGCCAAAATTTCCAGGGACTGTGTTGACAATTTTACAGGGTGAACTATTGCAGGGTCGTGCCTGGGCCTTGGCACGGCTGGATTTACTGAGGTGGCTCCCAGAAATGTAGGAGGATGCCTCTGACCATGGGCTGGTTGAGGGGAGGAGGATGTGGATGTGTAAAAGGGTCAGAGCCCTTTTGGGAGCCCAGAAAGGCACATCAGGACAGGCCCTGGGCTGTGCTTTGGGAGCAGAAGAGTCCTGGTGGCCTGTGTCCCACACAGCCACAAGCTGACCAAGGGCAGGAATCTCAGGCTGTCACATTCTGGTCACTTTTCCTGAGGCCAACAGGCCAAGACACAAGAAATGAGCTCCCTCATCCTCCAAAGCCAGGAAACTTCCTCCATATTCAGCACTGGGAGTGATTCCTGGCCCTTGCAGATTGCTGAAACCTGCACAGGTTGTGATGACTTGGGAGAGACCAAATATGCCTGGACCATTCTAATGATTGTATTCAGATTTTGGCATGGAATCACAGAATATCCTGAGTTGTGAGGGACCCACAAGGATCATTGAGTCCAACCCCTGGCCCTGTACAGGGTGTGATGAAATTGCAGTGCTCATGAACAGGTCTTGAAATTACCTGGTTTATCAGTACAGGTAAATGGCAAATGGATTTTGCTCGTGCCCAGCCCTCTGTTCGGGTGGAATGCTGGAGAGACAGCTCTGATGCTGTGGTAGCCAAAACATTGGGGTGTTACCAACACCTTCCCAGCTCCAAATGCAAAGCACAGCAGTGTGGGGGCTGTTGTGGGGAAAACAAACTCCATCTCAGCCAGACCCAGCCAGAGAATCACAGAATTTCTGAGGCTGGAAAATATCTCTAAGATCAAGTCCAGCACCATCATGTTCAACACTAAGCCATGGCCACAAATGTCATACCCACTCTTCTTGAGCACTTCCAGGAATGGTGGTTCCACAATGTCATGGTGATGCCATAATGTGGCACAGCTTGAGACCATTCCCCCTCCTCCTGTCCCTGTTCCCTGGGAGCAGAGCCCGACCCCCCCTGGCTGTCCCCTCCTGTCAGGGAGTTGTGCAGAGCCACAAGGTCCTCCCTGAGCCTCCTTTTCTCCAGGCTGAGCCCCTTTCCCAGCTCCCTCAGCCCCTCCTGGTGCTCCAGCCCCTTCCCCAGCTCTGTTCCCTTCCCTGGACACCCTCCAGCCCCTCAGTGTCCCTCTTGTCATGGGGGTCCCAGAGCTGTCCCCAGCCCTGGAGGTGCCCCTGCAGTGCCAGCACAGGGGACAGTCACTGCCCTGGCCCTGCTGGCCACACTGTTCCTGATATTCCAGCCAGGAAGCCCTTGGGCTTCTTGGCCACCTGTTACTCTGCTGGCTCATGTTCAGAAATGTCCTGTGGCACTACAGGAGCGTGGTTGTGACCTCGGTGACGTGGTAGCAGCACACATCACATGGATGGGCACCATCCCATGGCACCAACCTTCTCCCTGGTGCTCCCTCCTGGAGGAGGAGGAGGAGGAGGAGGAGGATGGGAATGGGGGGTGTCCTTCAGCTGAGGGCTCACCCTCCTGCCACCTCACCTCGTGCATGGGAGGGGGTTCCCAGATTAAAATCCCTCTCCTTGGAGGGGAGGAAATGAGGCCATGTGTAAGTGCTGGGCTGGAAGGCTGGGAGCAGAGGCTGCCTGAAGGTCCCCTTACAATGAGGTTACTTGAGGCCAGATCTCAGCTGGAGCAAGCTGGCATCCACAGGGCTCTGGCAATTTACACCAGCTGCGGCTTTGGCCCGCTTTTTTAATTTTAATGAATTATTTTCATTCTGACAGATAGAAAAGGAATAGGAGATGCAGTGCTGGAGCAACAGGGGAGTAGGAAAGTGAAACACTGTCTATTTAAAAAAAATCAAACTCAAACTTAAGAGTTGCCATCGCCATTAACGTGCTCAGTATCAACATTTGTTGGTTGTTTTCTTTGTTATAATGTCACGTGCCAGTGATAAGGATTCACAGATGGATTGTTATTGTTCCTAGTTTGAGTATCAAAATAGGAATGACAGGGTTCCATCCAGGTGCTGGTATTCCACAGCTTTTTCTGGCTGCTCCCATGGCATCAAACTCCCCCAGATCAAGGGACTGCATTCAAGCTGTCTCTAGGGAGTTGTTCCTGGTCTGGCCTGGGCCTTGAAGGATGTGCAGGATTTTTTTTCACCACTGCTGGCTGTGTTGGGTCAAAACCATGCTGAACTTTGGGAAAGATCACTTTCCACCTTGAAATCAAGAAAGGAATCCTTATTTCTGCACAAACTCTAATCCATCCTCCTCACACAGGTCATCCTGACCACACACACACCTAAATAATCATTTTGATGACCTCCATCAGGGCCCTGATCTTCAGAACTGGAGTTCTCGGTACTTTCTGACAATTTCAGGGGATTTCCTTATATGGTTTAAACCTAAAAAATGAATAAAATGCAACAAAAAGTGTGTTCAGCAAGGGGTTTAGTCCTTCTGCCTTGCAGTTTCTGATCTAAGTCTTATCTACTCATTTCTATTGGTTCCCATTAAAGAATTAATAACTTGTACTACAAATTGTCACTTTTTTGCCAAATGTGCAACTGAAATTTGTATTTGAAGGAATGATTGTCCCAGACTTCTGCTGCACAGGAGAAACTGTTAACATTTCATATTCTAAGCCAGTCTGAAGCTGTTTTAAAGCACAGATGGCTTTACTACACACCAACCTCAAAAGATGCAAATTATTTATAAAACTTACATTGGGAAGGATCATGTTGTGAAATCACAGAAGAATTTGGGTTGGAAGGAGATTTTAGAGGTCTGTGGACCAAGGCTCCCATCCAAGTGGGGGTAACTTTGAAGTCAGGGAAGGTTGGTCATGGTCTGGTGCAGTTGAGTTGTGAAAATCTCCAAGGATGGAGATTCCACAGCCTCTCTGGACAACCTGTTACAGCATTTAACCCCAAATCCTGCAGAATCATGGAATCATTCAGCTTGGAAAAGACATCTTGGGTTCAACCATCAACCCAGCATTATGGGCAAACCATGTCCTCAAGTGCCACATCCACATGTTTTTTGAACATTCCTGGGGATGGTGAAATGATTTCCAGCCCAAGATCACTTCCACTACTTGAAGAAAGTTTAAAAATCATCCCCACCTTGGAAAGAGTCAATTCCATCCAACAGTTGGAATTAAAAAAAAAAAATAAAATCAAAGCATGACTCTGTAATATTTTTAGGATCTGGTTCCAACAGCTTTGGTATTTGCAGGCTGATTTAACTCATGGGTGATAATCTGGGGGTTCAGATACACAAAACAGGGCTCTGTGACTGATGATTCCTGAGCAATGTCCCCAACTCCTCTGAAATTATTGCTTTGGTGGCAGTGCCAGGCGAAAGGGACATAAACCTACACCCCCTCCTCCAGGGCAGCACCCCTGGTCTTGGTTCAAATCCCTTTTTACTGATGGTTTAAGTGGATATTTGGGACTGTGAGAGCACAGGCAGGGCAGCAGGTGTGATTTCATCCTGCTGACAGACACTGGGGTCACAACCTCCAGCAGCTGCACAGGGCAGGAAAGTGGGGCAAGGGCATCACTGCAGATAAAACTCCAGAGGCCAAAGGTGCAGGAGCTGCTCGTGCTGCTCCATCTGGGAGATGTTTCTGGGATTTGTTTCTGTGACTGCTCTCCTTCCTCAGCTGCAGAGTAATTTTCTCTGACTCACTGCCTGAAAGATCACAACCAGAAGAAGAGAAACAAATCATAAGGAAGTGCTAGCCCTAAACATCCCCACTTTTTGGCACTGATTTGTCAATCCTTCCCCAGCCTGGCTGTTACTGAACTATCCTTGCTTAGCCACAGCCTGTCCAGTGTTTCTTTATTTGCAAAAATAGCCATGAATGTGTTATTGACATTTTCACCTCAACCCCAGTTTTGGAAGCAGCCAGGCAGCCTCTCCTTGCTGCATCCCCATGGCTGAAGGGTTCCCCTGGATATCCAGGCTGCAGAATCCCCATTTCCAGGTCTCTGCTCAGTAAATCAATACAGAATCAGAGAACAGCTTTGTAGCAGCAGCTGCCATTGTTTCGACCCAGGCTCCTAGAAATCATGTTTGTGTTTCCATTTGTTAATTATTTTCAAAAATGTAGAGCTCTAGAACAGGAATACAAACCCTAAGACCTCTCCAGCACCATGGCATGAATGCCCTTTTTTTTGATTTCATTGTGGGAACCATCTCCATGCTGCATGAAGGAGGAGGCAGAGCAGCGGGGGCTGCTGGAGAGGGTATCCAAGTGATGGGTGCTGCAGAGACATGTCACAGCATCTATCACACGTGGGATGGTCCTAGCACTGAGCCAAATGCTCTCTTTTACCATGGATTCCCCCCCTAAGTCAGTGATGAATTCTTAAACCCCAGTCCCTTCCCTATTTTGCACATGCTTATTTGCTTTAAGGATACTCCAACACTTGGTGCTATCGCCTCCAGCAAAGCCTTCTGTTTCAAATCAAAGCTGCTAAACAGCTTTACACAGGGACCAGGAAGTTGGACTCACACTGAGTGTTTTGCTTCAAGTGTGTTTGTGAAAATGGGGTTTAGTGTCAGGGCTCTTGTAGTGGAAATGAAGATGGTCCCAGGCCAGCCAGTCCTGCAGGAACAGCTGAAAGCCTTGAAAGGAAGCAGGGGTGTTCTGATTGACTGGTCTTGGCTCCAAGCAAGTGGAGTTTCAGGGAAACTCCCTGAAATGCCAAAAAAAATCCCAAGCAAATGCCTGAGGACTCCCAAAATGTGAGTGTTCAAGCACATGATTCTCAGAGGCACGTGGGAACAGTCACCTCACCCTTTGAGCAGGATGGGTCAGGTTACAGTGTTTTAACCCAGATGGTCTTGAGAAGTGATTTGGCATCATGTGGGCTCACCAGAGCCATGGGATATCTCAGGAGAGGAGAAGTTGGCATTGCTCTGGGATACCAGTCAGTGGCAGGGACACATCTTCATCTCCTCATGGAGATCCCTTGGTGGAAGATGCAGATCAGGAGAGGGGAAAGAGATGATTTTTGCTATCAGTGAGTCCCTTGGAGATGGAGACACTTGTGGTTTTCTTGTCCGTTGCTTTCTTGTCCAAGGTTTTCTCACTTCCCGAGGGGTTTAACAGTTTGGGGTAGTGGTCCAGAGATCTGAACAGACACTGCAGATTGCCTGTGGTCTGAACCCTTAAAAGCCAATGTGGATCCCAGGATCACAGTAACAAAACTGGGAGTTTGTTGCCTCACTCAGAGGGAGACATCTCCATTCCCACACTCTGGCTGCTGGAAAAGACGAGGGGGTCACCTCTGTGGCTGGGAGATCAGACAGGGATTCTAGGAGAGCACTCCCTGCATTTACAGTATTTACCCTCTCCCCAGCCATCAGTGTGACTGGCACTTCAGCAGGACCTAAAATCACCAGACAAGAGACTTCTCCATGCAGCAAAGCCTCTCCTAACCCCCATGGAGAGTGGCTTTGTAGAGCTGAGGAGGTGGATGCTCCGGGATTTTCAAACAGCATGCCAGAAAAACAGCAGCCAGGAAGGGTTTAGGGGGGAAGGATTCTGCTCAGGAAAAGGAGAGCTGGTTCTTGAGGAGCTGGTGCAGCTGCAAAGAAGCTGCTGCCTGCTGCAGAGCTGCCAGGGTCAGAGCTGTGGCTCACTGCCAGCTGCAGCGCGCCGTTTTGCATCCAGAGCAGAGCACCAGAGCACCCAGAAAATGGGAATGATGCTGCTGAGCAGCTACCAGGCATTCCTGAGCCCACCCCAGCCTTGCCAGGGAGCGTCGGAGAGCCGGGACTGTGCCTTCAGCAGCACATCCCCGGCTCCCCTGTGCCGCAGGGGTCAGAGCATCCCTGGAGCAAAGCTCCCGACGCGGCGGCTTCGCACGAGGGCTGAGACTGTCGCCTCGGCTTTGCCATCCCTTTGAGGAGAAGGAGCTAAAAATTGGGTGAGCGCCTGTGAAATCCTGGAAGAACAGCCTCAGATCATGGCTATTTTTAGTTCCACAGAAGCTGCGCATACATTAGTGAGGGCCTGCCTTCCTCTCCGGGCTCGGAGAAATCACACGGTGTCCTCCCAGCCTGCCAGGAAAGAGTTTAACCCTTGTTGTCCCACCGCAGTCAGCCCCAGCCAGCTGCACCTCAGCGTGGATCGTGATGGGGACGAGAACAAGCAGCAGAAACGTTTTCATGGGCATTTTGCAAAGTAAAACATGGGCATTTTGGCTCTTGCAAAGTAAAAGCAAGAATGTCTTTGGCCCATGGGCCTTATACCATCATGGTGTGGTGGGAGGAGCAGGGACTGGAAGAAAATTCCAGCACAGAAATGGCATCTGGCTGCCACCACCATCGGTCCTGTCCGAGGAGCAGCCACACTCCGGGCTGAAAGGGGCAGGGAGCAGCTCAGAGTTGGCAGAACCTGAGCGATGGTTCCTCAACTCTGGTGGCCTCTCGTGGTAGCCAGGACAGGTGACATTCACAAACTGCCTCGTGTTGCCTTCAATTCACCCACCACAGCATTACAGACTCACAGAATGGTTCAGGTTGGAAGGGAATTTAAGGCTCATCGTGCTCCACCCCTTGCCACAGGCAGGGACACATTCCACTATCCCAGCTTGCTCCAAGCCCTGTCCAGCCTGGCCTTGGACACTTCCAGGGATGGGGAAATCAAGCACCATGAGCTACTTAATCCAAATCTGCAATCTTTTAGCCACACAACCTCCTGGGAAACAAAACCTCATCACCACACAGGCCCCTCAGATCCTTGGTGTCGCATCTCCTTCCTCCCACTGGCTGTGTCTCCGCTGCTCCAGACACATCACACCAGGAAAACCACGGCTGGGACACATACAGGGAATGAGGCCAGGGATGAGCTCAGCAGCCCTCTGGAACCGTGATGCCTTTCAGCACACAATTAACAAAAAATAATTGCAACACTTATTCCTACACTTTTTTTCTCGGAGGGATGAGGAGCAAAGCCTGATCCCTGCACTTCACACCCACAGCGCCTGTCAGCTCCGCTGCCCGTGCACTTTCACATTTTCCAGCTCTTCAATATTTATTACCTCTGCTGCTTTGTATTGCTCATCAGCTATTCCTGGCCAGAGGAAATGCACTGGTTCTGGAGTGTGCACATTCCCTGTTCCTTGAGGAAGCTGTGAGTACAACAGCACCTCTCAAACTCACTCACTGCTGGGCCACTGCAGCCTCCCGTGGCTTGGGAGGGAGGAGACTCAGACAAGACTCGCCATCCCCTGACAGCTGGCTTTCCAAAGGCCACCAGGATGTCTTAGGCCATCAGGAGAGGAGACACAGCCTTTTTGGAAGGTACAGGAACCCTTCCATGGGCATATCCTGCTGATCCCTGCAGAAACATCCCTCAGGAAGTTCCCCTGAGCATCCTTCCCTGCTTCACTCGTTGTTTTCCAAGTCTCCTCCCAGCCCTGTGATTAACCACGGGCCTGCCAGGCCCTTTGCCTGCTTGCTGGATTTCTCCCAGCTGCTGGGAGCTCTAAGTAAGGATAAATTTAATAAAAGTCAGCAAGTCAGGCTGTGCAGGAGCCTGTGGGTGGCAGCACTTGCAGTTGTTCCATTTAACAGGCAACTCTGAGTTAAGACTGGTTCTAAACAATATTGCAAAGAGGACCATCCTCTAGTGGCCGTGCTCAGGAGAAGAACCAGCCCAGGCACGGCACTACCCAGTGCCAAAGCATTTTTATCTTTTACCTATTCTCCTACTAATTTAAAAGGAGCTTTCTGCTTGAAGCTTAATAAAAGTGAAGCCACCTGACCACGTCCTTGCTCCACCACCCTCCGGGTGCAGCTGAGTCTTCTCGTGCCAGCAGCCAGTTTATCCAAGTGACACAAATGAGGTCACTGGAGCTTTCTGCCAGAGAGCAGCATCTGGGAGGTGAGGTATGGAATCCTGCAGCTCAGCCCAAGGGAGGGATGTTCATGCACAGTTAGGTGCAGAAATGGAGGCAGGGAGGTTAAGTGACTTCCCCCAGGCAAGTGGTGTTTGGTGGGGTTTAATTTAGAATGGGATGGGATGGGATAAAATTAGAATAGAATAGAATAGAATAGAATAGAATAGAATAGAATAGAATAGAATAGAATAGAATAGAATAGAATAATTTCAGTTGTAAGGACTCTGCAATGACCATCAAGTCCAGCTTCCAGTTGGGGAGGCCCTTTTCTCTCTCTCCCGGCTGGATGGGCTCCTTTTGGAAGTGCTTAATCCAAAGGAAAGAAACCCTTTCATTTTCACACACGTCCTTTCAACCTCCTGCTGCTCCAAATGCTTCCCCAGCCCATTTGGATGCCTCTCACACACCTGCTCCAGCCCAGGCAGCTGCCCTGCCCTGCCTGGAGGATGTTTGCATTAACACTGACTATTGCAGCTGCTTGGACAAGATCTATCCCAGAAGCACCAATAAATTGCTGAATGCATTGATCCAGACGTGACTCAGGAGCCACCACTGAATAATCTCCCTGGCACCTTCCCCTGGCTGAGCCTGGGCAGTTTCTGCTCCCCTCAGCAGAGCAGGGGAGGACTCTTCCATCTTGCATTTCTCCAGGGGCAGGCCTGCTTCAATGACACGTGGGGGCTATTGATTTCTCTAATGAATGGATGGATTTTCCTCTCCTGCACTCACACCTCCTCCCTCTCCCACGGAATAATTCAGTGCCTCTGTCATTTGCTGCCCAAATGCCTCTCCGAAGTGCAAACATGCAGCCTTTCCCTGCTGGAATTGTGTGCTGCCTCCAAAGCCCTGACCTTGGCTTCCACTGTTTTTTCCTGATCTCCTCTGATCTTGCCTCCAGGAGGGATGATTTAAACCAGTGCAGTGAGGCAAGGAGAACAGGAGAGTTTTCCTCTCCAGAAGGAAGGTGTGTGGCCAGGGTGGTTGGGAAAGCTCAGGCTGGGAGTTGGAGGTTGCAGAACTGGCTGGGAAAGGGGGTGGAAACGCCTGTTGGGATGGACCTGGAGGAGATTCCCACTCTCCAGGGATCTGCTCTTAAACAGGAGCAGAGCAGATGTTTTGGTTGTTCAGGAGATGAAGGAATTGCAGTTGTGGGGGTTGCAGTTGTGGGTTGAAGAAAAATCCACCGGTGTCACTGGGGTCAGCTGAGAAGTTGCCCAGAGAAGCTGTGGACTCCCCATCCCTGGAAGTGTTCAGGACCAGGATGGATGGAGCTTGGAGCAATCTGGGACAGTAGAAGGTGTCCCTGCCCATGGCAGGGGTTGGAACTGGATGATCTTTAAGGTCCCTTCCACCCCAAACCACCCTGGGATTCAATGAGGGTCTCACCCCTAGCCCAAAACGCCCACTCCCTGCTTCCCTCAGCTCCTCCCTGGATAACCCCCTCCCACCACCTCCTTCTCCCCAGCCAGGTCCCTGTAGCTTATCTGAAGTGCCACAACCCATCTCCTGCTTTTGGGACCCTTCTCTTCTTGTCACCCCACCTTCAAGTGACGTGTCCTGCACCCTGCTGCTGGTGGCTCTTGGCCACAGCTCAGGGGACAGCTCTGAAAGGGAGGGATGTGCCAGCTCCCTGTGCACATGTTCCAGGGAGCCTGGCACTGCCTGTCAGCCCTCCTGCCCCTACAAGTCCTGCCTGGTCCTCCACAGGAGTCAGGACCTCAAATATCACAGGATGTGGCGTTTGTCACCTCCTGAGTTTGCAGAGATTTGGAAAGACCTGCCAACAGACCCGTCTGGAACGAGGTCCAGGAGATGTCCTGCCCATAAACCTGGAGTTGCAGAGCATCCATGAGGAGCTGGGATTTGACATAACTTCTGCATCACAAACTTCCAGTCTGGCTCAGGTTGCCCTTTGCCTCCACAGCCAGGGCCTCACCAATTAAAAATTTGCAGCTGACTCTGAGCATGTCAGCCCAGGACACAAGTCCTTCCAATCCTAGTCTAAAACTTCAGGTATTTGAGTCCTAAAACTGCAAGTGTTTGAGCTCCTTTAGCAGGTAAGCCATGGCAGGCACAGGAAGGCTTGGCCAACACCAATGACTGTCCTAGAGATTCCACCAAAAGTTTCATCATTTCATCTTCCATCCATCCCTGCTTCCAACAGACCATCCATGTTGGCCCAGACCTCAGCACCCAACTAGGAACAGTGTCTGAGTGCTCTCTCCTGCCACTGAGGAGAGTGTCCAGATGGGTTCAGAGTCCTTTTTTTAAGGTTCAAACTCTTTCCTGTGGGTTCAAACTTCTTCCTATGGGTTCAAACTTCTTCTTGTGGATTCAAATCCTTTATTGTAGGTTAAAACCCTTTCTTGTGGGTTTAGATCCCTCCTTGTGTGTTCAAATCCTTTTTTATTGTTCCAAATCCCTTCCTGTGGGTTTAAACCCCTTCCTGTATGTTCATATCCTTTCTTGTGAGTTCACATCTGCCCCCTCTATGTTTAAATCCCTTCTTGTGATTTCAAATCTGCTTCTTGTAGATTCAAATCCTTTCTTGTAGATTAAAACCCTTTCTTGTGGGTTCAAATCCCTTTCTATGGGTTCAAGCCCCATCTTGTAGGTTCAAACTCCTTCCTGTAGGTTCAAGTATTTTCTTCTAGGTTCAAACCCTTTCTTGTGGGTTCAAATCTTTCCTGTAGGTACAAATCCCTCCCTGTGTGTTCAAATCCATTTTTATTGGTACAAATGCCTTGGTACAGGTTCAAATTCCTTCTTGTGGGTTCAAACCCCTTCCTGTAGGCTCAAATCCTTTCTTGAGGGTTCAAATCCCCTCTTATAGTTTCAAACCCCTTCCTGTAGGTTCAAATCCTTTCTTGTGGGTTTATACCCCTTCTTGTAGGTTCAAATCCCTCCTGGTGTGTTCAAATCCCTTTTTATTGGTACAAATCCCTTCCTGTGTGTTCAAATTCCTTCTTGTAGTTTCAAACCCCTTCCTGTAGGCTCAAATCCTTTCTTGTAGGTTAAAAACCTTGTGTGTTCAAATCCCTCCTGTGGGTGCAAATCCCTCCTTGTGTGTTCAAATCCTTCCTGTGGGTGCAAATCCCTCCTTGTGTGTTCAAATCCTTCCTGTAGGTGCAAATCCCTCCTTGTTCAAATCCTTCCTGTAGGTGCAAACCCCTCCTTATGTGTTCAAATCCTTCCTGTGGGTGCAAATCCCTCCTTGTGTGTTCAAATCCTTCCTGTGGGTGCAAACCCCTCCTTATGTGTTCAAATCCTTCCTGTAGGTGCAAATCCCTCCTTGTGTGTTCAAATCCCTTTATATTGGTACAAATCCCTTCCTGTGGGCTCAAACCCCTTCATGTTGGTTCAAACCCTTCTCTGTGAGTTTCAGGCCCTTCTTTGCTACACATGAAGGCAAGGGCTTGACCTTGGCCATGGAACATCCCAGACAAACCCATCAACCCGCCCCGCCCCGAGCCGGCTGAGGAGACAAAGCTCTCAGGTTCCCGTGTTGGGGCTGCTGGGCAGGATATCCAACACTGGAACACCCCCTGGGACACGGCAGCGTGTCAGGAAGGCTCTCATCTGCTGGCTCCAAGGGTGGCCCAGGGAGGATTTTGCCGGGGCTCGATTCCCTGCCGTTGGAATTCGGCCGCGCGGGGTGGCCGGGCGCCAGCGGGCCGGGTTTCCACCGTGGTCTCATGAGGACACTCTGCTGGAAAGAGGATGCTGTGGGCTTGAGTCATCTCCAGGCTCGAGTCATCTCCAGGCTCTGGAGGGAATTAAAATCTCCACCTCCCACCCCCCTGTCTGCGTGTCCTGCCACTTGAGGTGACAGCCAAAAGCAGGACACCGAGCCTGCGCATTTTCAAGTAGCTTTGGGATTGAGTCCCTTTCCTCGTGCTATCCTGGTGCAGCCTTTCTCCCTGCATGTATGGAATATTTTGTGTCATCTGTTTCCCCCCTTTGACACCCCAAGCCCCTGGAGTGGCCCTGGATGCTCCAGTTCTTCACGGCTTTTTTTGTGAAGCTCAAGCTCACATGACTGGAAATCTTTCTGGAGCCACTGCAGCTGACCCAAGTCCCCTCAGATGAGATTTCCATTCTTCAGCTGTTCAAAATTGGGAAAGCTGATCCAAACTCATCATCTCAGTTCCCTCTTTTATCAACAGAGAGAAAGAGAGAGATTTCCAGAAAGCCGCTCATCCCATCTCCAGATAAGTGTCTGCAACACCTCCCACGGATTTCCTGTCTCCTTCCCTTGACTACAGAAGGGTCCAGACGACTGACTGAGAGCTGATGGCTGATACCAGATGTCTCCCATCTCCTTGGCATCATTTCCCTATCAGATGCCTCTCACCTCCTTGCTGTCATTTTGAGAAGTCGTTTTAAGGAATCACTTGTACTTCCCCCATGGAAAAGATTTGGGGGACATGGAGGCTGTGGTAGTGCCATGCCAACAGGTAGGAAAGGAATTTTCCTGTGGGAAGCAAAGTTCATGCTAAAATGGAATGCATTCCCATCTGACAGCTGGAATGGGAGCTCCCAGAGCTGGCTGGGATTTCTTTTCTTCCCATCATCTCTTAATTTGGCCTATTTTTTCCCCTTGTGGAGCAAATGCACAGCTGTGGGTAGGAGACACATGCCATGAGTAGTTCTTGTCTAGAACAGATTTTATCCCATAGTTTTTATGTCTTTCCCACCTGGAAGAGTGGTACTGCCTTTCAAAGGAATCCCTGTGGCGATCAATCCCATGTGTCATCGTAGAATCATGGAATCATTGAGCTTGGAAAAGTTCTTAAAGTCATCAAGTCCAACTGTTGACCCAGCAGGGTCAAGTCTGCCCCTGCCCTGTGCTCCCAAGTGCCACATCCACACATCTTCTAAATCCATCCAGGGATGGGGAGTCCACCACTGCCCTGGGCAGCTGTGTCAGGGCTGGACAGACCTTTCAGTGAATAAATTGTTCCCAATACCCAACCTAATCCTTCTGTGGCTCAAATTGAGGCTGTTTCCCCTTGTCCTGTCCCTGTTCCCTGGGAGCAGAGCCTGACCCCCCTGGCTGTCCCCTCCTGTCAGGGAGTTGTGCAGAGCCACAAGGTCCCCCCTGAGCCTCCTTTTCTCCAGGCTGAGCCCCTTCCCCAGCTCCCTCAGCCACTCTTCATCAGAGTTCAGTACTTCAGCCTCTTCCCCAGCCATTTCCATACTTTGGAAATGCTCCAGCATCTCCTGCTGGCTTCTCCAAGCCATCCCTGAAGAAGCTGGAGACCAGGGGCAAGACTCACAGGCACCTGACACTGTTTCAGAGGATACCAAAGATATCCATGGCGTGCTGGCAGGTGGGATACAGGGCACGAAGAAGACCTCTGCCCTTCTAGATCCACACCTGAGGGTGCACTGAGCTGCCAGAGCATCTTGAACAGTTTGGACAAGGGAATGGAGCTCCTGGGTCTCAGTCCAGAAGGGGAACCTCTTCAGCAACAGGCCATGGAGCCAGGCAGGACAACCACACCATTTCCTCCTCTTCCTCACTCTATTAATTTCTCCATCCACATTTCCCATGGGAATCTTGCCCCTACTGCCCAAACCAGCTGAAAGAATCCCTTGTGTGAGACTGACAGCACAGTCTGCATGTCCCTGCAAGCCACAGCTACCGGGACCTTCTGTCCTTGCAGCCTCCAGGGCTGCTGGTCCCCCTGTCACCAGCTCAAAGATGTCACTGCTCAGGGCTTAGAGGAGGGGACAGCAGACATCCAAAAGGAGTTTGGGAGCTCCCTTGGTGGGTTTGTAGCAGCAAAGAGCAGAACATGGACAGAATAAATCTCCCTGGACAGCTTTGCTTGTTATGGGAGCAAATGGAGAAGGCTGGGAAGTGTGAAGGAGCAGGGTAACAGTCATAGAGTGGAGCCAAGACACTTCCCACAAATCCTTTGCTCTGGTGTTGAAGCAGTTCTATGAGTAAGTGCAATCCCTTCAATTTTTTCCTTTAAGACTTTTTATCAGGAAGCTAAATCTAATTAATATTATTTATTCCCAACTGGCCTTTCAACTCTTGCACCCCATGAACCCCACATTAAAGTTATTCATAAACAGATCCTGTACTCCTCAACCTTCTGATCACTATTTCAGTCAGTCTTTATTTTAGAAACAGGTCAAATAAACTCATCCCTGGCTTCAGTGCAGGGTTGAGAGAGCCAGGCAGAGAACCCAGGAGCTCTGGTTCCCAGGTATCACTGATATTTATATGATAGCAATGTTAAAAGGCTTCTGCTGAGATCAGAGTTGGATTGTGCCGAGTCCAGAGCGCACACAGAGTAAGAGACAGCTCTTGCCCTAAAGGATTTACAATCTAAACTGACAAGGACAGAACCACAGCAAAGGAAAGGATGTGTTATTAACAGCAGGGGACTGAGGCACTGAGAGATGCAATAAATTGCCTGCAGTCACATGGGCAGCTTGTGGAGGAGCCAAAACCTGACCCTTGGTTTCCCACCGGCGCTGCCTTGTCTGAGCCATCAGGGAAGGAGCACACCGGGAATCTGGGTGAGTTGGGAATTCTGCTGATGGGTCAGGTGAGGTCAGGAACCCTGCCAAAAACCACAGCCCCTCACAAAGGCATTCTTGCCCCTGCCCTAGCTTTATTTATGTATGGCTGGGAAGGAGGAGAAAAGCCCCTTCTGACACCACCACCCCCAGTGTCATCGTCACCCCAGCTGGTTTTTGTTCACTCAGACAGGTCCCCTCCAAACCTTGTAGAGGGCTCAGGGCTGAGGCTGATAAACCACTCTGGGTACTTTTACAGACTGGCAGGAATCACAGAATCATGGAATCACTAAGGTTAGAAAAGACCTTTAAGGGTGTCAAGTCTAACTATTAGCCCAGCCCCACCACCATGCTCAACACTAAACCGTGTCCTCAAGTGCCACATCCACACCATTTTTGAGCACTTCCAGGCATGGTGGTTCCACCACTTCCCTGGGAAGCCTCTTCCAGTGCTTTACAACCCTTTCTCTCAAGAAATTTTTCTTGATGTCTAATCTAGGAAGAGGAAACTGAAATCACTTTTCCTTAGAGGAAGCTTGCCTGAAAGAGGGGGCTTCAGGGGACACCTGTGTCAAAGAGTGACCCACAGCAAGTTTGCTCTGTTGGGCATAAAACTGGACTGAGACTTGTTGGTAATTTCTGGGTCTTGTCAGGGCATCTCAAAGCACAATGAGATTGTCCCACCTGTCTGTACACACCTGCCCTGCAACATTCCATGTCCACACACCTGAGAGAAAGCACATGAGGAAAAATAAATTACCTCTCTCCACTTATACAGAGTCTCCTACTACATTTGTCATGGCCTCAAGCTGTGCCAGGGGAGGCTCAGGTTGAACATCAGGAGAAATTTCCTCATGGAAAAGGTGGTCAGATATTGGAACTGCTCAGGGAGGTGCTGGAGTCCCCATTTCTGGAGGTGTCCAAGGAATGACTGGACATGGCACTCAATGCTCTGGTCTGGGTGACAAGGTGGGGATCAGTCACAGGTTGGACTTGATGGTCTTGGAGGTCTTTTCCAACCTATAATTCCTGTGATCCTGTGACTCCATGATCTTTTGAGATTTTGTTCTGACATCATTTCCTGTACCATTACCTAGCCTACCCAAGCTCCTTAACTCTCAGGGATGGATTTGTACCATAGCAGTGACACAAAGGAGACTTTTACCATTCAGTGGAACCCCCAGATCTGAAGAGTTTAGGGTTAGGTATGGCAGGGTTTGATTTCAGTTGAAAACAATCATGTTCTTGACTCACCACATCCAGCTGTGTCTCATTTAGGTGCTTGTTTTCCATCCCTGGTCCATTCCAGATATTTGGTTGTCATGGAGTCACAGAACCATTTAGGTTGGATGATACCTCTAAGATCAGCCAGTCCAACCATCCACCCAGCACCACGTGTTCACCACTGACCCACGTCCCCAAGTGCCACATCTACACAGCTTTTAAATCCCTACAGGAATGGAGACTCCAAAAATTCCCTGGGCAGCTTGTACCAAGGCCTGACAACCCTTTCAGTGAAGAACTTTTTTCCTAATATGCAATCTAACCATCCCCTGGTGCAGCTTGAGGCCGTTCCCTCTCCTCCTGTCCCTGTTCCCTGGGAGCAGAGCCCGACCCCCCTGGCTGTCCCCTCCTGTCAGGAGTTGTGCAGAGCCACAAGGTCCCCCCTGAGCCTCCTTCTCTCCAGGCTGAGCCCCTTTCCCAGCTCCCTCAGCCCCTCCTGGTGCTCCAGCCCCTTCCCCAGCTCTGTTCACATCATGACACTGGTTTCTGTTCTGAAGCTGGATCCACCAGGACTCCACTCCTCAGACAAACATAGCCATGATTTAGGAAATCAGGGTGAATTGCCCAGGGTCTTGCATAGCAAAACCCATATGTCTGAGATCACTCTCCCTCGGTCACAGAGCCATCTTTTTGTGTAACTGCCTCCTTTTCTCCCTTTCCCTGGAAACCAAGCTGGATTAGGAATGGTTTTGATACCAATAAATACTTTCCTGCTGTGGGTGCTCACAATATCTGCGTGTGAACCCTCGGATGCAGCCACGGCAACAGAGAATTCAAATGATCTGTCTGATCTCATCCTTCTCCTCGCAGGAGCAAACATTCCTGTGGATTACTTGTATCAAATCCTGGAGTACCCATGTGCTCCTGAGTGCAAACAGGCCCTTTCCTTACAGGATATTTATGGAGCAGAAGCATCAGGTGAGGAATGAGCAGTTTTAGGGCTCGTGTCATTTACTTGGCCAGGAAAAGGAATTGTTTGTAGCAATGAGCTTTGTTCCAGTCTCCAGGACCTCATATAAAGTAATTAACTGAGAATTTCAGGGTCAGTGTCTGGCCCTGAGGCCAACAGGAAGAATCTGGCCACATCCATGCCCCAGAACACTCCAAGCCTTCAAAACCAGGTGGGTACATCCAAATCCTGCAGGGAATGGGATGAGCAGGGTGGGCATGGGCAGCAGGGCAGCTCCTCCACAGCTCTGCTCTCATCACACAGGAAGGACAGGATGTAATAATGCCTTGTGTTGATTTATTGTAAACATTTCATACTGCCAGTGTTCCATGGGAAAGCACCTCCAGTGCTGTGAGCTTCAGGCAGTCTGAGAGAGCTGCTGCCTCTACAAAGCCCCACTCCTGCACAGGATCCTGTCCCAGGGCACTGAGAGCCTGCACATCCCTGGACAGTCCCTGGAGAAGGGTAAAGCCTTCAGGATGTGACCCCACAACTCATTACTGCAGCTTCAAGAGGTCCTTGGGTCTAGTTTTCATCACAATTAGGCTGATTGTTTTGTATTTTACTTCTGATCCATCCCAGCACCAAAAAACATCGCCTTGGCTCAAGCAGATTTTTGTGTTTGGGCTTTGCAATCTGCCCCCTCCCTCTCCCCTGGCCTCCCTCAGTGCAAGTTAATTTAGGACAGCAGCCTTTGAGTGAAAAATGGTGTTTTTTGGGAAGCACCAACTGAGGGCAGCTCTCCATGCAGGAAGGGGCAATCCTTGCTTTTAGGAATATCAAGGACAAGTCCCCAGGAGGCAAAGTCATGCCTGAAATTCCTGCTGTTACCCTGATCCAAGTCAGGGAGCTTTTTGGTGATTGCCACAGCACCATCCCCACCAGAATCATTTAAAGAAAAAAAAAAAAAAACAACAAATAACCAAAAGTAACACATCTTTTCTTCATGGATCAGGTTGTTCTCAACCAAGAAAACATTCCCTAATAACAGGATTCCACCATGATGGTGTCACCAAAGCCTGGCAACGCCACTTGAGAGCCCCTGATCTTAAATGAGGTATTTTCCTTCCCAGCACTGGAAACTGCAGTGCCTTCACCCACTCCTCTGAATAATGGGAATGTTTCTGCAAGCTTGCCATGGTAATTTAAAATCAATTTTACTTTGGTTTCCCATTATAACTTTTGCTATAGGAAATTAACACTTTAGTAAATCACCTATCGCCTGCAAAAACAACAGAGTGCAATAAATGGTAGTGCCTGTGAGGTTTGGTTGGTTTGCAATGAAAAAAAAATCCCAATGGATATAATAATATAATTGAAATATGTATTTTGGTAGAATCAGAGAATAGTTTGGGTTGGAAGGGCCTTTAAAGGCCATCCAGTGCTCCTGATGTGGGCAGTGACATCTTCAGCCCAGGTTGCTCGGGGCTCTGTCCAGCTTGGCATTGGACAGCTGCAGGATGGGCTGTACCCTTTGGATCTACCTTTTGGAGGAGCCAGCATGGTGAAAGCATCACCCCTGTGTGTGCAGGATGGTCACCAGCCCCACAGCCAGTGCTGGGGGGGGTGGGATATGAAGGTGATAAATAAAGCTCACTCCAGCCTGTGGCCCAGCAAATCGTTTTGGAGAATATCTGAACCCAGGTCTTCTTGCTGTCTCAGCTGGCTTCACCAACTCATTACAAGGTACAGCAGAGGATCCTGTTCACCCTCCTGTTTTTGGGAAATGATGCTCAACCCCCCTGGTGATGCTGTTGTGAAAGCAGAGCTGTATCTCCCATGGCAAATAAACTGCTCCATTGCTCCTGGAGTTATGGGGCTTATTTTCTGATGGTTTCCTGCCTGTTTTCCCAGCAGTGAGCAGGAATTACAGAATATACCAGTTAACTCCAGCTCTTCCCATGACTACCACTTCAACAAAAACCATGCAAAAGAGATTATGAAGGGAAAAAAAAAACCACAACTGTCTCTGAGTTCCCCATTTAAATTGTTACAGCCATTCAAAAGCAGGTGTTTCCTGCCATCCAAACCCCCGGATTATCCAGCCCAGCTCTTTAAATGCACAGGACAAGAAAAAAACGTGTTAGGCTGGGCCTTCATCTCCTCTCCTGATGATTCCTGCTTTCAGCCCTTGCTGTCAGCAGTCCCCTCCCAGCACCAGCAGAATCAAAGGTGGAACCAGCTCCGACAGGAGGAACAACAAAAGCGCCGGCACCGCTCGCGAGTCATTTGGAAGTTCCTGCCTCTCTCCCAGTTGCACGTTAATGAGCACAGGGAGAGCTGGGGCTGGTTTGGCTCTGTGTTTGAGAGCCTGCTCAGGAGCTGGAGCCCGCTGTTCTGTGGCTTTCACAGGAAAAACTCTCCCCTCCCAGGCTCCAAAAATCCTCGTCAAAACTGGCACGCGCAGGCAGATCCAGAGGGTGGAGATGGAGGATGGATGGGGATGGATAATGGATTCCTCCTGCAGAGACTGGCTGCAGAAAGCCCCTCTGATCTCTCCATGTGTCTCCCCTCATGTCCTCTGAGGCATTTTGGGGTGGATGTGTGAATTTTAAGTGTAAAACGTCTTTGGGATTAACATCAAGGGTGCAGGACACAAACAGCAAATGGACAAGCCAGGGTGGATGTTGAGTGTGGGCTTAACAAGAACCTCCTCAAAGGTCTGGAGATCCTGGATGGGATAAAGGGTCTGGTTTGCCTTTCTCAGCTTGGGACTCCTTATAAAACAAGGGCCAGAAGGTAAAATTGGGACAGAAAGGCTATGCCTACACAGCAAATCTGCCTTCCAGCTCTTGGTCTCCCTCTTCTCTGGACATGCCATCATAGTATGGGAGACACATCTCATCCCTGATGGACATCCCCAGGCTTTCACTTCAGAAGATGGAGTATGGAGACAGAAGACCATCTTGGTCCCAAAATAAAACACTTCCCGTGAATCCCAGAATCACAGGATGGGTCAGGTTGGATGACAGAGAGTCACGTGGTCCAACCTCCCTGCTCCAGCAGGGCCATCCCAGAGCTCAGGATCGTGTCCAGACAGCTGTGGAATATCCCCAGTGAGGAGACTCCATTCCCTCTCTGGACAATCTGTTCAGTGCTCGGTCACTGCACAGGGAAGTTCTTCCTCCTGTCCAGGTGGAACTTGCTGGGATCAGCTCCTGCCCGTGGCTCTGGTGCCATTGCTGGCCCTGGAGCAGAGCCTGGGCCCTGCTCTGCCCCTCCCTGCACACAGGGACACCCAGGGATGAGGGCCCCTCTCAGCTGGGTCTCCTCTGGAGGCTGAGCAGCCCCAGCTCCCTCAGCCTTTCCCTGTCAGGGAGATGCTCCAGGCCCTCCATCATCCTTGTTGCTGGGCCTGCTCCAGGAGCTCCGTGTCCCTCCTGCCCTGAGGAGCCCAGAGCTGGACACAGCAGCCCAGATGTGCCTCACAGGGCTGAGCAGAGGGGCAGGATCACTCCCCGACCTGCTGGAAATGCTCTTCCTGGAACACCCCTGGATCACTTTGGCCTTCTTGGCCCCCAGGGCACTGCTGGCTCATGGACAGCCAGTTGTCCACCAGGACACCCAGATCCTTCCCCTCAGAGCTGCTCCAGCAGGTCACCCCCAGCCTGTGCTGGTGCCTGGGGTTGCTCTTCCCCAGGTGCAGGACCTGCTGAATTTCCCTTTGCTGAATTTCAGACATTTCTCTGCCCATTTCTCCAACACATCGAGGTCCCTCTGAAGGGCTGCACAGCCCTTGGGGTGACCAGCTGCTCCTCCCAGCTTTGTGTCATCACTCAGCTTCTTGAGGAGGCACTTGTCCCTTCATCAATGTTGGTTTTCCTAAGCTT
>VZRH01005208.1:96208-116436 GCA_013397555.1 Urocynchramus pylzowi
CCTTCATCCAATGTTGGTTTTCCTAGCTTTTACAGAGATGGGGTAACTGAGAGGTGTTCTAAAAGATTTTATTCTCAGTCTTGATGAATAGTGAGTCACAAGAGATGTAAAACTCAACACCATTCCATCAGAATCTAAATTATTTTTTGGTTGCAATACCTTATAAATGATTTTTAGCTTGTTAGCTTTTGCCACATAATGCCACTATTCTAACACCAATCACCTGTATTTTTCCTCCATATTGTCTTGCTACAATGCATCTTTCACAGTTCTAATTCTCTAAAATATCTGGTCTTTTTGCAAGGCCATATTTTGAAGCTTATTAAAACTTGTTTTAGTTCAAGCTCTCTCAACAACATCATCTCTATTCTATGACATTCTTAAGTCAACACACCTTATAAATATGCAAGACTATACGAACTTTCTGTTAAGTTTTAAGAATTCTTTACAAATCCATTTCCCACAGTCCAAGTCATTTATGAGGAAGTTAAACAATTCTTAGCCCAGTATTGGGGACACCACCAGTGACAGACCCTGTGCCACTGATTGTGACCCTCTGGGCTCTGTTGTTCAGCCAGCTCATGGAAACACAGAATCATTAAGGTTGGAAAAGACCTTCAAGATCTAAGTCCAGCTAGTAAGTTAAGACAGCCAGGTCCAGCTCTAAACCACATCTGTGGGACAGTTCTCAGCCCAGCTCATCCACTCTTCCAGTCCACATTTCCTGAGTTTTTCCAACAGAAATGATGGGAGGCAGTGTCACAAGCCTTGCTGAAGTCCAGGTACACAAAACCCACTGCTCTCCCCTCATCCATCCAGGTGGTTGTCTCATCATAGAAGGCAATTGGGTTGGTCAAACATGATTTCCCTTCAGTGAATCCATGCTGACAAGTCCTGATTGCCTTTCCTGACACTGGTGCTTTCCCACTTAAAGCATTTCCTTTTGACAAATGGGCATCTCCCTTCGGGGGACAGCAAACAGAGACAGCAAACTGGAAAATGCCTCCCTTGTGTTAATGAGCATTTTGCAGATTGCAGGGACCCCCCACCCCGTGGGTGAGAACACAGTGATGCTCTGAGAGCTCTGCAGAGCCTCCTGGGAGCTGGCAGGATGTCTCCCAGACTTCCTGGTGCACAGCAAGTCCTGTGGGGTTGCTCGTGCCATTCCACGCCACTACAGAGCTGGATGGACAGGCAGGTGGAGAAGAAGCAGAAATAAATTAAACCTTCCTTGCCCCATCCTCTCTCATCCCAAATCAGTGAGAGGCTGCCAATGCCTGGGGTGCCATGTCCAAGACAATCACAGCTGACAGTGCCTTCGAGGGACGCTGTCAAAGACTTTTAGGCTCATCATTCAGCAATGGGAAGATTTCCTGACTGACTTCCTGGGAAGGACTCCCTTTGCAGACATGCTGGGAGTGCCACCTGCAGCCAGTGTGGCTTCAGCCCAGGTTCCCAGAGCCTGACACAGCTCCAGGATGGTGCCACCACCCCTGAAGGTGAGGGTTGGGTCACAGAAGCAGGAGGAGAGGCTGGGTGAGGAGCCAGGGTTGAGGAGGTCTGTGTGGAGCACTTCTTGATGGGTGGATGGCAGCAAAACTGTGGTGCAGCCACACCTGGTGGGACGGGGAGATGCCCTTGGCTTCTCCTCTTGGTCCATGTTTTTGTCATGGTTTGAGGACTGCAGGTCTCCCTGAGATATTGGCAGCACCTTGGGGATTCTGGGGAGTTGATGCTCGCAGCTCCAGGTAATTCCTGACTCCAACACCAGATGTCTGATGTCAGATGGGAATTCTCTGCAGCCCAGGGAGAGCAAGGTGCAAGTGCAGAGGGTGACTCATGTCACACAGCCAGCCCCCCACAATGTCATCCTGTGGAGGAATTGCTCTCTAGGATGGGGAGAAGGAGGATGAGGTCGGACACCTTCCTCTATCCCAGGCTGCTCCAAGCCAAATCCAACCTGGCTTTGGGCACTTCCAGGGATTGGGCAGTCACAGCTTCTCTGGGCAACCTGTGCCAGGGCCTCCCCACCCTCACAGGCAAGAATTCCTTCCCAATATCCTGTCTGACCCTGCCCTCTGGCACTGGAAAGCCATTCCCTGTGTCCTGTCCCTCCATCCCTTGTAAATGGTGTCTCCATCTTCTAGGCTCCTCCAGGAACTCAAAGACCACAATTAGCTCATCCCAAAGCCTTCTCCAGGCTGAACAATCCCAATTGTCTCAGCCTTTCCCCACAGCAGAGCTGCTCCATCCCTCTGAACATCCTGGTGCCTCCTCTGGACTCTCTCCAGCAGCTCCAGGTCCTTCCTGAGCTGGGCCCCAGGGCAGGGGCAGCTCTGCAGGTGGGGTCTCACCTGAGCAGGGCAGAGGGAGCAGAATCCCCCCTCCCCTGCTGCCCACATGGGGGATCAGCCCAGGGCATGGGGAGTTTGGGATGGGTCATGTCAAATTCCCAGATCCCTTCCTCAAGCTGAGATAAATTATGAATTAATTTATATTAAATACCTCATTGGGAAATCTCTCCACTGCTGAAGTACCAAGTGGAGTGAATGCCACACTCCTGGTCCAGCAATTCTCCTGTTTAGAAATTGCCTCCATATTCACCCAAATCCTCTTTCCCACACCAGACCCTTGCACCACTTCCAGCTTTCCCAGGATTTTGCCCACAAACCTTTCTAACTAATGATTCTGGAATTAATTTTTAACAGTTTTTATATTATTTTTTTACATTTATGAGTGCCACACAGGACAATGCATTCCAAGGAGAAGTGCATAGTGAACAAACACACCATGTACATAAATTCATACCTTAAACATAAATGAAGGTTCATATGTATGTGCAAACCTATATGAATCTATGGCTTATTTATTCATTTGAGGTGCATATACCTGCATATTGAGAGGCATGTGGCATATATAAATAATAGAAAAAGATCTGATTTATGAGCTATATATTTATATAAGTAAACAATATATGTTTATATATATCATATATACGACCATATACATGGTTTATTTATTCATTTCTACATCTATATGAGCAATCTCCTGCTGGCAGAGAGTTGAAACCAGGAACTGCTTTGATGTAAAGATGGGAACTGTCTGATGTAAAGATGGGAATCCAGTTTTGATCTCAAACTGGAGTAAATAAATGAGTATTTTGGTGGTTTTGTGTAAAAGACCTTTGGAATTCTTTGGAAAAGCCCTTTTTAGAAATGTAGGGAATGCTGCTTCTTGGCAAAACTGTTCTTCATGGTTGTATCTCCTTTTTCTAAACTTCACATTCAGTGCCTCCCATTCGTAGTGACCCATTGGTGTCTGACATACTATCACGGCACAATAAATCATAAAAGTACACAAAATAAAATAAAGTAAAATAAAATAAAGTAAAGTAAAACAAAGTAAAGTAAAATAAAGTAAAGTAAAATAAAATAAAATGAAAGCAAAATAAAATAAAGTGAAAGCAAAATAAAATAAAGTTAATGTAGCTTCATACAGATGGAATTATTGTCATTGGAAAGGCAAAGGGTTTGCTCACAGATGATGCAAGGAAGCAGCTGAAGATAAGGAGAAATTTGCTCTATCAGGTTGCTGCTCCACATGGAGGCATCAGGAGACCACGGCCAAGCTCCCACTGTCCTTTCCCCGTCCCGACATGCCCGGAGACGTTACACGAGCTGAACTTCGCTCGGATTCTGGCTCTCCCTCCGTGCTCCCATTCCCCCCTTCCTTTCTCTGGTTTCCCTCCCGAGCAGCAGACGGCGGGTCTGGGCAGAGTCTCCCCGGAGCCACGGCAGCAGAGATCGTATCTCCGCTCCTGGATGCTGGGAGGGAGGGAGGGAGGGATGGAGGAGCCTCTCCTGCCGTGGATGTGCGATGGGATCGGCGCTCCGCCACTCCATCCCCGCATCCCATCCCTGCATCCCCTCCTCCGCCACTCCCGTCCCCCAGCCTTTGCTCTGGGAGGAGGTGAAGCTTTAAATGAGACCTAAAAAGAGCATTGAAGTGACTCACTGGATTACAGACAGACCCACTCGTGGATCCCGGGCTGAGAGGAAGGAATCTCGTTCCCATCAATTCATGAATCCAAGCTCAGACGCGGATCTGGCAAACTGTGGTTGAGGAGAGGTTCCCCTCCTGCCACCCCAGGCCTGGGATTTAGCTCAGATTTTGATAATCTCAAGACTAACAGGCTGGGGGTGGGATTTTATTGATGCCTTGGTGTTTGGGGAAGGGGGAAAGCAGCCAGAAATCACCTCCCTGGACCGAGTGCAAATCAGGGCAAAGAGGAAACAGCACAGAGATGTGGCTGTGCCACTCAGGAGAGCTGGGGGATGATACCACGGGAAGCAGTGAATATCTTGCTGTGGAGGAAAGGGAAAGAGCCAGGATCCAGCCCTTTGCCTCTCCTAGAAAATCACTAAAGCAAGCAATAGTAATTGGAGAGCTACTTGTAAGCTGGGCATCTTCTCCCCTGCTAAAAGCTTTGCCTGTAGCGCTGAAGGAGCGGCTTGTGATAAATATATATATATTAAAAATATCTGCTCTGACAAGCGTGAAGCTGGAGAGGCAGAGAGGCAGGGGAGGAGGTAAGGCGGGTAGGAAGCATAAATCAAAATGTTTTGCTGCTCCTAATTAAATTCATCAACCTGTTTGTAACAAAACCCACTCTGGGTCAACAGGAAGATTGGAGGACGAGGAGCTGATGCTGCTTGATGGCCACGGTGGCCAAGGACTCCCTGAGCCTCACACAGGAACAGGAGGGCCTGGGAGTCCTTACACTGGGATTTGAGCTTCAGGAAAACCTCCAGCCATCTGTGCCAGAGGAGGCAGAGCAATCACAGCCAGGCAGGGAGGAGAGAGGGGGGAAAAGCAGTGCAGGGAGGGCTGGGAACCTTCTGACTGCTCCACATCCTCTGCAGCCAGACGGCTGCAATGTGCTGCTGCCAAGCCTGCAGCCACCGCGGCCTCTGCAGCTGGGATTGGGTCAGAAAGAGCAAAATCGGATAAAAGGGAGGGCTGGGGAGGGAAGGGGGGAACAGGGAGTCATGCTGCTGCTGCTGCTGCTGCACTGTCCAGGATGCTGCCTGCAGTGTGCTTGTGGTCCTCACTCATCTCCCAAAGGAGATGCAGAGCAAGAAAATATTCAGAGAAGGATGGTGAAGGAGATCAGGGGGATGGAACAGTTTCTGTACATTCAGGGAATGGTTTGGGTTGGAAGGGACCTTTAAGATAATCCAGTCCCCCCCCCTGCCATGGCCAGGGACAATTTCCACTGTCCCAGGCTGCTCCAAGCCCCATCCAAGCTGGCCTTGGACACTTGCAGGGATCCAGGGGCAGCCACAGCTTCTCTGGGCAACCTCTGCCAGGGCCTAACCTTCCTTCCCAATATCTCATCTATCCCTGCCCCCTGGCAGTGGGAAGCCGTTCCCTGTGTCCTGTCCCTCCATCCCTTGTCCCCAGTCCCTCTCCAGCTCTCCTGGAGCCCCTTTAGGCCCTGGAAGGGGCTCTGAGCTCTCCCTGGATCCTTCTCTTCTCCAGGTGAACACCCCCAGCTCTCCCAGCCTGGCTCCAGAGCAGAAGGACTCCAACCCTCACAGCATCCCTATGGCTTGCTCTGGAGTTGTTCCAGCAGCTCCACTTCCTTCTTATGCCAAGGACTCCAGGCAAATACATCACAGAGACCAAGATCCTTCAGCCCAGAAAAGGGAGAGCTGATGCCATTCAAGGTGAAGAGCTGTGAAATCCAGAGTGCCCTGCAGTGAAGGATTTCCCTCTGTATGGGACAGTTGGGTGACAGTTCAAACCCAGCAAAGGAAAGCTCCTTTTTTTCTATAAAGCACAGCTAAACTGGGCAACTCCTTCTCATAATGCCATGGATTTAGAAAAATGAATAACAGAGAAACTCAACCACCAAGGAAGTTTCTGTTATTAAATCAACAGCAGCACATCCATCTCAGAAGCATCCTGGGATGCATCCCTGTGTGCTTGCCTTGTTCTTGCACCCACCTGTTACTCAACCTGCTCCTGGTGGACTTTAAGCCTGGCCCAGCATAACTGATGGTTTTTTTCAGTCCCAAACATGGCCCATTTCAAGTTTCTCAGCAGATTCCACCCAAAAGTTGAGTGAACATCTGCAGGGCAGCCTGTGCTGAGCCTGATGCTTGTGACTGCAGGAAATTACCCAGTGCCCTGAAATCCTGAACAGGGATGGCTTTGCCCTGACTTTCCCAGGGCAATGTCAAAATCTGCCCCAGCTGAAGCAGTTTTGGCCACAGAATTGGCCAGAGTGAAAGTGTGTGGGATGATTTGTCCCCATCCCACATGCTGCTTGCAAAGGGCATCACAGACCTGGTGTGTTTTGGGGCCATCTGATGGTGGCTGGGGATGCCAAAGCCACCTGCTGTGATCTCTTCATCAAGGAGTGGTGCAGCTGGACAAAAATCTTACAAACAACCTACAGCTCTTCCCACTGTCCTGACCTTGCTCTTTGCCTTGCAGTGCTGGTTTCCAGAAGGATTGGGGAATCTTTATGGGGAGTGGATGCCCTTCTAGTGCTCATATGAATTGTGAGTGGAAGTCTGCTGAGCTGTTGGGAAGAGAGGGGGTAAAGGAGCAAGCTCTGGAGAAACACAGAGGCTGCTCCTGCTCTTCAATCCAGCCAAAATAAACACTGTGAAATTCCCACAGGATGGTGGAGGTGCTAAATATTGCTGTGAAGTGGGCAAAGTGAGAGTGACAATTAGATACTTAATGAGGGTTTATTTTATATTTAAGGGTTTATTTGTTTCTTTGAGGATGCATGCAGTGGGAGGTGGTGTAACAGGTCAGGAATGAGCTTTGGCATGATTTCCCTTAGCACCTGGGATGGGGAATTTCACTTGGAGAAACACAGAGGCTGCTCCTGCTCTTCAATCCAGCCAAAATAAACACTGTGAAATTCCCACAGGATGGTGGAGGTGCTAAATATTGCTGTGAAGTGGGCAAAGTGAGAGTGACAATTAGATACTTAATGAGGGTTTATTTTATATTTAAGGGTTTATTTGTTTCTTTGAGGATGCATGCAGTGGGAGGTGGTGTAACAGGTCAGGAATGAGCTTTGGCATGATTTCCCTTAGCACCTGGGATGGGGAATTTCACTTGAGAATGCCATCAGATCCCTGGATTTGGCTTCCAGAGCTATCCAGGTTTGATTTATCCACACAAATAATGGAGGAGAAAAACCCCACGGTCCCTGCTGGTGATTTGTTCCCATTACTGCCTTCCCACGCTGTTGGAAGACGTGGAGCTTGTTCCAAGCTGGAATTTGACTGACATCCCACTCCAAACACTGGGACTCACTGGGTGATTTTATCTCCTCCACAGAGCAGAGATTGCCTTGCTGAGGGTGAGTAACCAGTGGTGCCCATTGCAGGAGTGACTGTGCTTTCAGAAACCAAAGTTCACCCACTGGGCCTGTTCTGACTCGGGAGACAGGAGCCATGGGAACCATTGTTAGCATTTCACAGGAGAGTGGGTTGATATTTTTTAATCAACATTTGCATGCTTAAACTTCGCTTCTATTTTATTTTTATCCACCTCCTTTCTCCTTGTACGTTTTCCAGCGCACAAAAAGAAAGAAAGGAAGAGAACTTTTTAATTAAACTTTTGAAGAAAACTACAGTACAAAGCTGTTCTTTATGTTGCAGGAGATAAATCACTGCAAACATTTGGAAGATCCCAGACTTTGGTGCATTGTGCCAGTGAAATCACACATCAGGAATGATCTGGGGTCCAAGTTTGGCTCCTGGTTGAAGGGGCCACTAAATGAACTTGGTTGTCTTTGCTTATCAGGCTAAGGGACCAAGCCAATGTGATGCTGGACACGTCTTGGCCAAGTTGGATGGGGCTTGGAACAGCTTGGTCTGGTGGAAGATGTCCCTGCCCATGGCAGGGGGTGGAACTGGAAGAGATTTAAAGATTTCCTTAATTACAAGGCACCTTTAAGTAAGGAAAAGGCTAAAGCTGAAAAAGCAGCAAGCAATGAATAATGCAATGAGCTGAGCTGAACCTAAGGTGAGTAAAATGTGTGCCTGGCTCTGAGGTGCTTGCCCCAAGTCCTTCCTGCCACCAGCTGGGATAAATCCATTTGTGCTCCTTTAGGCACAGGTGTCCCTCCATTAACAGTGAAGGAACTCAAAGGAATGTTCAGAAATGTGTCTCCATTTTGGAGATTTTTTTCTGCCAAGGTGACTCTTGTTTTTCCCTGAGTCCAGCCATTAACCCAGCCCTGCTTTGTTCACCACCAAGCTTTGTTCATCCCCTTGTGACACCTTCTGGATCAGCTGCCCAGGGATGGAGATTCCACCACTTCCCTGGGCAGCTGATCCCATGCCTGACCCCTCCCTCAGGGATGGAGATTCCACCACTTCCCTGGGTAGCTGATCCCATGCCTGACTCCTCCCTCAGGGATGGAGATTCCACCACTTCCCTGGGCAGCTGATCCCATGCCTGACTCCTCCCTCAGGGATGGAGATTCCACCACTTCCCTGGGCAGCTGATCCAATTCCTGACTCCTCCCTCAGGGATGGAGATTCCACCACTTCCCTGGGCAGCTGATCCAATGCCTGACCCCTCCCACTACAGTGTCACAGTGGAGCTTCTGTTTCTGCTCTGCTGTCAGTGATGAACCAACTCTCTGTAGGCTCAATCCACACAAATCAATGGGATGCAGGGTTATAAGAACCTGAAGGAAGGATTTTTTCAGGAGAAAATGAACAGGGAGTAAAAAAAGCCCTCCACTCTAGACAAGGGTTCCTCAAGCCCTCCTCAGCTGGCTCATTTAACAGAATGAACTGTCAAAATATCCCTCCACTGGTTCCAGTGAAGCTCTGGTCCTGCTTCCATGGACTTTGGAGCAGCATTTTGGTCTCCAGACCCAATTCCCTGAGCAGTTTGGCAGCAGTCAGTGCAGCTCATGGGCAAGAGAGGGAGGGATGCCCCCCTTCCAGACTCTGGCCAGGAATATCCCTGGGTGTAATGGCTCATATCCTGCCTTGTCCCCCTTGTGCAGGGGTATCTGGCTGTCAGATGGATCATGCAGCCACTGCAGCTTGTCACCCTGTGTAAGGTGAGCTGTGACAAGCCCAGCATCCCATAAAAGCTGTCCTCAGCACTGACAGCCAGGGTGATTTTCCACCCTGCCAGCAGGAAAGGAAAAGGAAGGAATGTAATGGGACTTTGCCAAATTATTCCTCGGGCTGATCCTGCTGGCAGAGGGAGGAAGCAGGCAGGGGAAGGGCAGTATCAGTAACAGGGTGTAGCATGGGATGGCAGCCCTAAATCCCCACATCTGAATCCTCACATTTTCCTTTGCTCAGACACCAGCTTTGGCTAATAAGGGGTCTGCAAAGGTTCTCTGTCACACACTTGGCTTTGTGCAGTGCAATATTTGGGTGGAAAAGCAGATATCCTGTCTGAAAAGAATCAGAGAAATACTGAGAAATCTGGAGGTCTCCCTGACCATCTGTGGCCACCACCTCATCAGGTCAGCCAGGGCTTGGCTACATCCATGATTCCAGAGCCTCCACAAAGGTGGAGATTGCCCCACTTCCCTGAGTGCCTCTTCCAGTGCTGCACAGTCTCCTGTGAAAAAGCCTTTCCTGTTGTTCCATCTGAACATGCCAGCATCTTTGAGAAGCAGTCATGGAATCCCAGAATGGTTTGGGATTTGGGGTTGGGTTGGAAGGGACCTTAAAGAGCATCCAGTTCCACCTCCTGCCATGGGCAGGGACACCTTCCACCATCCCACATTGCTCCAAGTACCATCCAACCTGGCTTTGGACACTTCCAGGGATCCAGGGAAGCAGCCACAGCTTCTCTGGGCAGCCTTTGCCAAGGCATCCCCATCCTCACTGAGAACAATTCCTTCCCAATTTCTCATCTAAATCTCTCCTCTTTTAGTATCCAACAATTCTTGACTGACAAAATGGCTTAATGGAAAAAGGGAAGCAAAGTGTGAATTTTGGTATCAGTTTTGCATTAGAAATAAAATGGCATCAAAGAAAGAGCAGAAAAGTGCAAGAATTTTAGATTGACATTTCACAAATCAAGTGTTTCAATCTCCCATGTCAGCAGTTAGCTCAAAAGAAAATGGAAAAATCACCCTGAAACAAAGGAATTTTTTTTTTTTTTTTAATATCCAAAAGCAGAGGGTGAGCTGCACTGGGAAGGGGAGGGTCTGCCTGCTGAACATTGAGAGAGCAGGAGCACTTAAAATCATGTAGTAAAATCAGAGATGGATCCCTCTTCCTCCAGGTTTACTCCCAGATTTCCATCCGTGCTCGAATTCAGCCTTTAGCAAGATGTGGGTTTGCCTCTCTCCACGCTGCAGCCAGCAGCAAACCAGGAGTTCAGAGACCACAGCAGGCATTATGTCATCCTGCGAGGAGGAGCTGGGCAATCCTGCAACCACTTCTCTCCAAACCCTTTTATCCAATCCCTCCTCTAGCAGCATTGCTGAAGAGCTGGGCGAAAAAAAAGGAGCCTGGCCCCGGGGGATGGGTGTGACAGGAGGAGATCCCGCTCCAGGATGTCCCGATCAGCATCCCAGAAGGGAAGAGCTGCGGTGCCGGGTTCAGAGGGGTGGAAGTGCCTCCCTGGCTGTTGTTCACCTGCCAGATCCCTCCTGCTTGCAAGAAAATCCGTGTGCAGCAAAAGGTGATGTCATCCCTTCCCTGCTCCTGAAATCCAACTCCTTGCTGAATGTGGCTCAGGGCTGGTGGTATTAACAGTCCCTTTGACACATCCTGTGCTCTGGTTTCTTTCTTTCTTTCTTTCTTTCTTTCTTTCTTTCTTTCTTTCTTTCTTTCTTTCTTTCTTTCTTTCTTTCTTTCTTTCTTTCTTTCTTTCTTTCTTTCTTTCTTTCTTTCTTTCTTTCATTTTATTTTATTTCATTTTATTTCATTACATTTTTTTTTCATTTTCCACCCCTCTTTTCCTCCTTTTGCTGCACACTGACCAGGCTCCTGAGACTCAGGTTGATTAAATTTCTATGCCTTGCAGCTTCCCCGGAGTCCACATAATTTATGTAAATACGAGAGATAAGAAACGAGGGGGAATCACAAGGAAAAAAAATGGAGCATTAAGCCGCCAAGATCCATTAAATTCTCCATCACCCTTTTCAGAATCTCGGTGTTCAGCCGCGCCGCCCCCATGTTTTCCCCCTGCCACAGCAGCTGGATCAAATTAACGCTCCTCGGGCTGAGGAAATCCGCGGGATCCGTCCCACCTCCTGCCTGACATCGGGATTTAGCCCTGCCTGCGGTGGATCAGCGCAGGGAAGGAGCCCTGCTCCCGAGGCAGGGGGTGCAGCTGCCGGCAGCCTCCTTGCCCGGCTGCATCCCGAGCAGCTGGAGCTCCCTCTGGGCAGGGATGACACATCCCCAGGGACAGAGGCATTCCTGGGCAAAGCAAGGTGAGCAGGGTGATCCAGCTGAGGATCCTCAGGAGAGCCTCTGCACTCCCCCAGGGTGTTCCTGTGCTGTCAGCTGAGCCCATGGGCATGACCTGAACGTGGCCCCAGATCTGCCTTTCAACCCCAATTCCTGGAAAGTTGTGTTGGGAAGGAGTAGGGTCCAGCTGAGGATCCTCAGGAGAGCCTCTGCACTCCCCCAGGGTGTTCCTGTGCTGTCAGCTGAGCCCATGGGCATGACCTGAACGTGGCCCCAGATCTGCCTTTCAACCCCAATTCCTGGAAAGTTGTGTTGGGAAGGAGTAGGGGTTGTGTCAGCAGCCTGTTGTCCTCCTTTGTGCGGTCTCTGCCTTGCCTAAGTCCTTCCTGACCATCCTGATGGATGTAACCCCCTTCTCCAGCCTGTCCATCACTCAGCAGGGTAGGCCAGGCTTCAGAGCCAGTAAAGATCTCCCTGGAATAGTTCCAAGAAAACTGGCACACCAGTTTGGTGATCTGGCTCATTAAAAGGTCTGTGGAATCATGGAATGGTTTGGATTGGAAGGGATAATAAAGATCACCTCATTCCACCTCCCTGCCATGGGTAGGGACACCTTCCACTATCCCAGCTTGCTCCAAGCCCCATCCAAGCTGGCCTTGGGCACTTCCAGGGATCCAGGAGCACCCACAGATGCTCTGGATAACCTGTTCCTAGCAGCATTTTGGCCCCCAACAAGAAGCAAAACCCAAAAATGATTCCTGAGGTTGGTTTGGGAGGTGGCCTGGAAAGGGGGACAGTTCCCAGTTGGCAGAGTGGATGGGAATGCTGTTTTGGGAAGGATGCAAGGACACAAGGGATGGGAAACATGGCAGTCAGGGCATGGCCACGTTGCACCAATTGGCCTCAGAGCCAGGAAATACATCTGGGAATCTGTTCCTAAATTGCACAAGCACTTGGCAAACCCTGTCCCAGGCCTGGTGCAGGCACCTACACATGTGGTGCCTCAGGTTGTAGCTTTTGTATTTTTCAGAGTCTGGGCTGCTTCACTGTGTAGTTCTGAGCTTCACATTAAGGGAATGGTGAGCTCTCATCACAGAGTAGGGAGACAAATCAGTTCCTTCTCCAGCTGGGGACCAAGGACAAATAATCCAGATCTCAGGCCCAAGAGCATAAAGAACATGGACTGAAGAGAGAAAAACAAGAAGGATGGGACTGCATGGGCTGGAGCTGGAATTGGACAACTCCAACATGGTAATGTACCAGAACTTATCAAAGTGAGAGACCCCATGACCAGTTGTCCATTTTTGGTACCATTTTGGGTTCATCTTGGGTGTAGCCCTGTCTGGGCTCTTGTGCTGCCTGAGGTGTATCCACTGAGGCCTTCTAATAAATCCCTGCTTTGTCCTTTAGCTCTGTCCAGCCTCTGTTCTAGGTCAGCCTTCCCAAGGCATCACATGGACACTCACACATGGACACCTCTGCCCATCCCGAGCCAGGCCCAGCTCAGTCACCTCAGCCACCAGCAGCAGGGCTGGAAGGACACCTGCCCCCACAAGTGACAGCTGAGAGCTCTTGTGACAGCACCAGGAGCCTCGGGGCTGTGCTGACTGCGAGTCCCTCAGACCCAGAAAGCTCCTCTGAGACACAGCCTCCTGCTTCCCTGGGACTTCCAGCCCTGCACAGAAAGTGCAGTGAACCCCAGCTCCTGGGAAACCTTTCCCTCTGCAAAATGGATGGCATTGGGAATAATGCCATAGATTTTTTATTTAAGTTTGGAGCTCACAGGCACTACTCAAACTGCTTTTCTTAAAAAAAACCAGAGAGAAACACCTCTTTAATGGAAGCAGAGACTCTCCAACAACAATATGATTTCAGGATGCTGAAGCTTGAGGAAAAACCACATATCCTGAGTGGTGATGACATCCCAGGAGCAGAAGTCACTGGCTGTCACTCAGCCCTGTCCCTAACCTGGATGCTGTAGCAGTACTGTGGGTGTTTCTGCCTTCAGTGCTTTGCAGAGTCAATCCTTGGTGCCTGTGCCCAGGGCACAGTTAACTACTCCAATAATCTAATATCAACTTATAGATCTTTCAATAGTCATCCAGGATCACGGTCTAATTAAGACTACAAATGAGTTAATCATGTGTGATGAAGTCTGCTAAGAAAATTACACCCAAGACTTCCATTCTGCCAGAGCAGCAGATACTTCTGACAGAGCCCCAAAGCAGAGACTGAAAGAGTGGTGATTAAATGGAGTGATGGGCATGAAAAAAACAAAGCTTTGTTGGTTTCAAAGAAGGAGGCTACCTATAATCTGCAGCTTGGAGTGCTGAATTATTTGAGACAAATTTGATTTGGCTGATTCTCTTGAAACATCTGATAATTTTACAAACCACTCAGTGACCAGCAGCTGAAAGAGACCAATTGAGTTTGTCCCACTGGAGCAAAATGTCTAATTTTTGAGCAGTGGGGCAGTGAACCACCCATGATCACAACCAAAAAGGGCCAAGGAGAAGTGACAAACTTCTTGAACCTCCAAACCAGCAACGGGAGCGACCCAGCCCTGTAAATAATGCGCGCCCGACATTCCACAGGGTTTGAAAGGTCTGTTCCTTGGCTCCACCCCGTGCCATGGATGCATCATTTGCTGTGCTCTCACGCTAGAAATGACTGCAGTCATTAGGAACAATTTATGCTTAGGGAAATAATTATGGTCATTAATGGGGCTGCAAAGCAGAGGCTCTCAGGGAGCAGGAGTGCAGCGGTGGCAGCCGCCCGTGCGCGCGCCGTGAGTGATGGGCACAGCAATTATGGTGTTCCCAGGACTGGGCATCCCAAATAATTCAAACCCAGGCTCAGGAGGCAGCCAATAACTGATAAGTGCAAGGGGTGTTTGGGAAAATCCAGTGGGATCACAAGAAAAGCCACAGCAGTGCCCGGGAGAGTTGGCTGGACACAGAGCAGGGGCGAGTCCCCAGAAGTCACCACTGACCACAGCTGGCAGTTTTAAATCTGCTGATAGTAATTAGTGAGTGGTGACAATGGATATTAATGAGGTCATGTCTGGCTTTTGGACCATGGCTTCACAGAAATACAGCCCAATATGGAATTGGAAATGTTTGCAAGTGTCTGCAAAGAGTTCCTAAGCTGGGTTCCCAAGTCTTTGAGGCAGCTGATGGCATAGGCAGGACTCAGCTGTGTGGAGGAGATGGCTCATCCTTTGGGGTAGCTCTCCCAGCAGAAAATAAAGGTTGGAGGAAATCTGGAAGCATCCAAAGGGAATGACATTTGCAGGGCAGGTCACTTGATGTGACCCAGGGAACACTGATCTAAGAAAATCAATGGGAATAGGAGGAGCTGGACTCAATGATCCTTGTGGGTGGCTTCCAACTCAGGATATTCTGAGATTCTGTGTGTGGAAAGTCCTGCCTGGATTTCCTATTTCAGTGAAAAGCACAGGATTATTGGCAGTTAGCTAATAAAGCTCATTTGGGTTGTCTGGACAGTCTCCTAAAGATTTAATATATTACTTAAAAGAGTGGATTTGGAAAGGACACTGGTCAGTGAGATTGGCCAGTGGTTGATTGATAACACAAATATGTTGACTGATAACACAAATAAGTGCTGCTTTCACTGAGACCAGCTAGGAAAGGAAGTTTAACCCAGCCCATGGCAGTTCCTATTTAAGGCAAATATCTTCCATCCCCTGGAAAAATAAAAGAGCCTGAAATCAGCCTTGCTGGGCACTCACAGCTATGAGTTTCACACCATCTACACCCCTTAGTGACCAAGTTATACCCTTGGGGACCAAATCCCCAGCTGCCTTTAGAGGCAGACTGAAAAATACCTTGTTTCTTCAGCAGAGAAACGACTGCTCCCGTTTGTGTCCCCGTGTTGCTTGCAAGTTCCTGGTCCTGCATTGACTTCCAGGCTGAATTTTGCCAATTCAGCAGCTGGGATCTTGTTGTGATTGAACTTGATAAATTAAGCAGCCTTTTAGGGCAGGGGATGTCCCTGGTGTTTATTTAGTGAGCCAGACTAAATCAATCCATGCTGTTGTACACAAATGGGGAATTTCGCTGTCCCTGCTTGCCTTGGGATTCCCCTTGGTGGCAGGCAAGGTGTGACCAGAGGGAGAAGCACACAAGCAGGGGGTTGGTGGGGAAAGAAGGGGCTAAATCACCACAAAAAGATTATGTCCTGCCAAACTTCCCACGTGGCTGAATTAAGCAAAATTAACTAACTGGCTTGAGAATGATGGGGCTGTGGCCACTTGTCACCAAGGGCTCCTTGGGTGGGAATGAAGGACCAGCAATGTTGTCCCACCTTCAGTAAGGCCCTGAGTGCCAGGAGGATGAATATATTAATATATATAATAATATTAATGTAAATAATATAATAATATATGTGTATTATTAGATTAAGTAGGCAAAGTGCTCAGATGCTACCAAAATACAAGTGGTGGTGCTTTCAGCTGCAGGATGGCCAGAGAGGAGGGGAATTACCACATTGTGGTAAAACAGGACATGGCACTCCCTGAGTGCCAGGAGGATGAATATATTAATATATATAATAATATTAATGTAAATAATATAATAATATATGTGTATTATTAGATTAAGTAGGCAAAGTGCTCAGATGCTACCAAAATACAAGTGGTGGTGCTTTCAGCTGCAGGATGGCCAGAGAGGAGGGGAATTACCACATTGTGGTAAAACAGGACATGGCACTCCCTGAGTGCCAGGAGGATGAATATATTAATATATATAATAATATTAATGTAAATAATATAATAATATATGTGTATTATTAGATTAAGTAGGCAAAGTGCTCAGATGCTACCAAAATACAAGTGGTGGTGCTTTCAGCTGCAGGATGGCCAGAGAGGAGGGGAATTACCACATTGTGGTAAAACAGGACATAGAGATTACATGGCTCCTCAGGCCTTGGTGCTGCCTCCCAGGCTTCAGCATTTCTCTAAATAGTTCATTTAATAAATAGATCTTTTCTGGAGCCCCTCCCTGCTGCATTCCAGCAGGTATTACATGGAACATGGTGGCAGGAGGCAGCATGGCCAGCCTGGCAGCATGGAAATGCCTAATTAAAAGGGAAACAACCCAGCAGCCAGGAAGGGAATCTGAAGAGGCAGCATGGAGAGATTAAGGCAGCCAGGAGACTGCCAGGGAATCAATCCATACAGGCATGGGAAGAAGAACTGAGGCCATCTGCAGAGATGAACATGGATGGTAATGATCACAGAGCCACAGAGTGGTCACAGTTGGAAGGGACCTTAAAGATCAACTCATTCCAACCCCCTGCCATGGGCAGGGAACCTTCCCCTGGGCCATAAGCAAGGAAAACACACAAGTTTTTATCCCTGCATTGTTGGGGGCAAAGTCACACAGGACCTGAGTAGGAATGGTGCCAATGGCAATTCCCAAGCCACACCTATCTGGTGGCTTTGTGACTGAAATTGAAAATTGGGGGTTGACTGAACAGTCTCCTGGGGACATTTCCAAGCTGAAATCCTCTGTGACTCTGGGAAATGCCTGGAGTGGGGAAGGCTGTGTCCAGTCAAAGCCATGCAGTCCAAATCCAGATGGGAATGTGGGCTCCAGGAACCCCTTGCACAGCAAAGGGCAGGCAGCCCTGCTTGGAAAGAGTGTCCAAAATTTGATAGCAAAGACAAAATGCTGAGAAATTCCACAAACTTGCTTTCCACAGGGAATTGGGCACCTCAGGAAGAAGGCTGAGAAACAAGGCTCTCTTTCCCCTGGAGGTTGGTCCCTTGCAATGTGGCCACAGAGCATGGACAGCCCCAGGAGCAGGGAAAAGAAAGCCAAACCAGCCAGGTTGGCATTACCAACTTTGGCCCCTCCAAGCCAGGAAAAATATCCAAATGGGAAGATAAAAATAAAATTTAAAAAAAAAAAAATCCATGAAAAGGAGAGGTGCAATGGCCCCCATGGAGCAGAGGAAGCCAAGCTGCAGACAGACAAAAAGTATCCTAAGGCTGTTTTCCTGCCCAAGGTGGCAGAGCAGCATTCACCCTGGCTGCCCTGCAGAGGATGAGTTTAGGGCTGAAACTGTTCCATTTTAGCAGCACTAAAGGCTTTTGCTGTGCTGGTGCTCAGGGCAGAGCAGGTGCTGGCCCTGGGTCTGTTCATGCTCGCAGGGCCAGGTGGAAGAGGCATCTCCACAACCCCTGTGGGCAGCAGAAAGTGGGTGAGGCTCCTGCCCTCCCCACTCTGCTCCTGCCACTCTGCAAGGAGTGGGAGGCAGCATGACCTACTTGTGTCATGCCCTGAAAGCCTCTTTTTGCTCCAGCCAAGGCATCTCCACGCTCTGAGGCTCCTGCTCTGCCTGTTGGAGCTGTCTGAAAGGATTTTGTTACTGCCCTCTTCCCTCCCCTCCTGTCCCCCACCCGTCCCCTTGGCTCACCTGCAGCTGGGAGGGCTGCAAAAGCATTTTGAGAGATCCAGTAGGAGCAGAAAGCAGGAGCTGGATTGTTTCCATCCCATGGTTTTGCTGTGGGAGGGGGAGATGTGGTGGAGAAGCATCCCTTGCCATTGCATTCCTGAGAAACAGGGATCCAGGTGCTCTCCTTGATGAGAGATGTAAATCCATTGGTATCATTAGTGTCCCTCCAGGCTGAGGGCAGGATTATGGAAATCATTCTCTCCTCTCTCCCCTCAAGGAAGGATGGGAGAACTGGGATTTTGGGGATATGGCTTTTTTTTTTTGTTGTTGTGGTTTTTTTTGGTTTTTTTTTTTTTTTTTTTGGTTTTTTTTTTTTTTTTTTTTTTTTTTTTTTTTTTTTTTTTTTTTTTTTTTTTTTTTTTTTGTGTAATTTTTGGTCCTGTTGTCCTGTTTTGTAGTTCACAAANAAGATATTTATTTATTTACTTGCTTAGTGAAAAATATGTGAGGGATGAGCATTTCCAAAGCTCTCAGAATCAGCAACCCTGCTCCTTCCCTGATTTTGGAGGTATAACCCTTGTTGACTTCAGTGGGAGCTGAGATAGCCCAGCTCTGCAAAATCCAGCCCTGAAAGTATAAATTCTATTAATCCTTATTTTTAAAAGATTTTTTATAAAAACTATTACCACACACATTATCACAGGTTTTTGGCACAGCCCCTAGAAAACCAAAGACATTTTCACTGCAGCCTGTGAGACACCCATAAAGAATATACTGCCTGTGTTACTGAGATATCTCAAAGATATTTCTTGGTCTTTTACCTGCAGCTGTGGCCTCAGAGCTGTGACAGATTTCATTTAAAGCCCTTTATTTCCAGCTATGATGTACTCTCACTTAATCAGCCCTGTCCACCCCCCCTTCCATGTGGGAGGAAGCTGCTGCTGGAGCTGGGAGACACAAGGAACAAACCCCACAATTAGACAGACAGGTAATGACATTTTCCCTCTCCCATGGGTGAGGAGTGGTTGTCATACTGACTTCCCTGGGGGACCTGGGGGTGTCCAGCCTGGAGAAGGCACCAGGAAGATCTTAGGGCCACTTCCAGCACCTAAAGGGCATTTAGGAAAAGAGGGAGAGGGACTTTCTACATGGGGAGATAGTGATAGGATAAGGGGCAATTATATTAAACTAAAAAAAGAGAGATTTAGGTTAGATGTGAGGAAGAAATTGTTCCCTGTGATGATGGTGAGGCCCTGGCACAGGGTTCCCAGAGAAGCTGTGGCTGCACCATGATCCCTGGAAGTGTCCAAGGCAAGGTTGGAAAGGGCTTGGAGCAAGCTGGGATAGTGAAGGTGATGCCTCAGGTTTTAGCTTTTATATTTTTCAGATTCTGTGCTGCTTTACTGTGTAATTCTGAGATTCATATTAGGGAATGGTGAGCTCTCTTCACAGAGCAGGGAGACAAAACAATTCCTTCTCCAGCTGGGGACCAAGGACAAATGATCCAAATTTCAGGCCCAAGAGCATAAAGAGCATGGACTGAAGAGAGAAAAACAAGGATGATGGGACTTCATGGGCTGGAGCTGTAATTGGACAATGAACTCCAACATGGTAATGGACCAGAACTTATCAAAGTGAGAGACCCTGTGACCAGTCGTGCATTTTGGGACCATTTTGGTTCTTTTTGGGTGCAGCCCTGGCTGGGCTCTTGTGCTGCCCAAGGTGCATCCATGGAGGCCTTTTAATAAATCCCTGCTTTATTCTTTAGCTCTGTCCAGCCTCTGTTCTAGGTCAGCCTTCCCAAGGCATCAAAGGTGTTGTGGTTGGAATATGTCCTTTAAATTCCCTTCCAATCCAAACCTGTGTTTCTGTGGTTCCCTGCTGCAGAGCTTTCCCTGGACAGAAGTAGCTGAACACAATGCACACCTGCCACTTCCTCTGGAAGCTGCTCTGACTTGGGATGGGTCAAAATGGAGATGTTGTTCAAGTTTTGTCCACTTATTGTCCACAAAGACAAGGCCTTGTGACAAGGTGTGCTGGGAGAGGGGCCACGCTGCTCAGGATTGTGTCTAGATGGATTTAAATAATCTACAGGGAAAGAAACCACTGAAAAACACAAGGGCAAACCAGTGTGTGGCACTGTGAGAGGATCACAGCCAGACCATCCCTCCTGTGCACTGATGCCTTGGGAAGGCTGACCTAGAACAGAGGCTGGACAGAGCTAAAGAATAAAGCAGGGATTTATTAAAAGGCCTCCATGGATGCACCTTGGGCAGCACAAGAGTCCAGCCAGGGCTGCACCCAAAAAGAACCAAAATGGTCACAAAATGCATGACTGGTCACAGGGTCTCTCACTTTGATAAGTTCTGGTCCATT
>VZRH01005208.1:116763-137604 GCA_013397555.1 Urocynchramus pylzowi
CCTTTTAATAAATCCCTGCTTTATTCTTTAGCTCTGTCCAGCCTCTGTTCTAGGTCAGCCTTCCCAAGGCATCAAAGGTGTTGTGGTTGGAATATGTCCTTTAAATTCCCTTCCAATCCAAACCATCCTGTGTTTCTGTGGTTCACTGCTGCTGAGCTTTCCCTGGACAGAAGTAGCTGAACACAATGCACACCTGCCACTTCCTCTGGAAGCTGCTCTGACTTGGGATGGGTCAAAATGGAGATGTTGTTCAAGTTTTGTCCATTTATTGTCCACAAAGACAAGGCCTTGTGACAAGGTGTGCTGGGAGAGGGGCCACGCTGCTCAGGATTGTGTCTAGATGGATTTAAATAATCTACAGGGAAAGAAACCACTGAAAAACACAAGGGCAAACCAGTGTGTGGCACTGTGAGAGGATCACAGCCAGACCATCCCTCCTGTGCACTGATGCCTTGGGAAGGCTGACCTAGAACAGAGGCTGGACAGAGCTAAAGAATAAAGCAGGGATTTATTAAAAGGCCTCCATGGATGCACCTTGGGCAGCACAAGAGCCCAGCCAGGGCTGCACCCAAAAAGAACCAAAATGGTACCAAAAATGCACGACTGGTCACAGGGTCTCTCACTTTGATAAGTTCTGGTCCATTACCATATTGGAGTTCATTGTCCAATTACAGCTCCAGCCCATGAAGTCCCATCCTTCTTGTTTTTCTCTCTTCATTCTGCCATTGTTGATGCTCTTGGGCCTGAAATTTGGATCATTTGTCCTTGGTCCCCAGCTAGAGAAGGAATTGTTTTGTCTCCTTACTCTGTGATGAGAGCTTACTATCCCCTAATATGAATCTCAGAATTGCACAGTAAAGCAGCACTGAATCTGAAAGCAGCAGTAAAGCAGCACAGAATCTGAAAAATATAAAATCTAAAACCTGAGGCATCACCACAAGCACCTTGTGCTGTGAGGTGCTCAGAGACCCTCTCAGCATCCCTGAGAGGTGGGATCCCAGCACAGCAAGGTAAATTTGCAGTTCCTGGGGGAAGAGCTGTGGCCTTGCCACCACCTGGGGATGCTGCATCCACCAACACCTCCTCCCCCAAAGAGCAGGGCCCCTCTCCTCGCTGCAGACCTGGCTGAGAAAGCCTGGCCAGTGTCTGCACATTAACATCATCACCATAATCATTCCCCCTGGGAGCACATCAAGAGGAAGTTAATGTGAAGGGAAGGGCCTCACCATCATCTGTTCCAGAAGTGACAATGATCCCTGGTCAGCCTGGTCTCAGGGGACTGAGTCCCACAGCCCAAGGGTGGCTGTGCAGAGGGTCTGACCCTGCTGCACTGCAGGAGCTCACCCCAGGCCTCGTTAGTGCCAGCCTCCCTGGGGGCCTGAGCTGTCTCACTTGGTCACATCACAGGGGCAGCAGACAGATGATTTACAGAGAGCTCCCCTCCCTAACTTCATTTTTTTTGTATTTCCCTAATCCTGGTGCTGCTCCAGAGCTCCCTGGGTAGTGCAGCTCCTGCCATTTCTTAGAGCAAAACCTGGAATGGGCTTCAAACCATGAAGAAACATTTTACTCTTGAATGTCCCACCTTTAAGGCACCACTCCATCATTATCCTTGCCCTGTGCTAATTCCAAAAGTGCTCCTGGGAACCACCTGAGTCAATGCTACTGGCCCAAAATCACACCCTGGCACTGCCTAATCCATCCATACTGCTGAAGTCTGCAGGTGGCTCATGGAAATGGTGGAACAGCTGATATCTCAAGTCAATCTCAGGCACTTTTAAGACTTTCCCCTCTCTTTTTTTTTCACCTCTTTCCCCCCCCCNTCAGATAAATTTGTATTCTTTGAGAATAAAACCAATCAAAGCTTCTCAGATGACTCCATAAAAATTCTAAAAAAAAAAAAAAAAAAAAAAAAAAAAGCAGAGTGATTTTCTTTATGGTTCTCCAGAGCTGGAAACCTCTGGGGCAGAGCAGGGGTTCTGTGCTCCAGCACTCCAGATCAGTCACTGATGGGACCTCTCCTTTCTCCATGAATAAATCAGGACTCTGCTTTCCACCTCCTCTGGGAATGTCCAAAAAGCCCCTTCCTGCACTCAGGAATTCTGTTTAATTCATGCCAGTGGGGAATTTCCAAAAAACAATATCACAATCCCATCAAGCTGAAGAAAGCAACAAGAAAGGGAAGACCCCCTCCCCACAGGGGTGCTGGAGACTCCAGATGATGGAGAGTAGGAGGTCTCTCTGCCCAGGTCCAAGCTGTCACCTCCCTCATCAGCACACCTGGTGCTGCATCAGAGAAAAGAGGGGTTCAGCACTGACATTTTGGGTTCTGTAAGTTAAATACTCCACAGAAAATATCCAGATATCCCTCAGATACCCAACCTGTGTGCTCCACACTTTGGTCTCTGGAATGCTGCTCATGCACAAGAAGTGAACTATCACTGGCCCAAACAAATCCCCAAATATGCACCACCCCCACCAGAGCTCAGATACCCCAGGATCCTTGGCTAAGGCAGCTCCCACAAGGAAAATACATGGAAATGTTGGAATGAATCCAGAGGAGGCCATGAAGCTGCTCCAAGGGCTGGAGCCCCTCTGCTCTGGAGCCAGGCTGGGAGAGCTGGGGGTGTTCCCCTGGAGAAGAGAAGGATCCAGGGAGAGCTCAGAGCCCCTTCCAGGGCCTAAAGGGGCTCCAGGAGAGCTGGAGAGGGACTTGGGACAAGGGATGGAGGGACAGGACACAGGGAATGGCTTCCCACTGCCAGAGGGCAGGGATAGATGGGATATTGGGAAAGAATTCTTCCCTGTGAGGGTGGGGAGGCCCTGGCACAGGGTGCCCAGAGAAGCTGTGGCTGCCCCTGGATCCCTGGAAGTGTCCAAGGGATGGGGTTTGGATGGGGCTTGGATCAGCCTGGGACAGTGGAAGGTGTCCTTGCCCATGGCAGGGGGAGGGACTGGATGGTCTTTAAGCTCCCTTCCAGCCCAAACCACTGAATCTCTGATTGTACCAATCATGCAACATCATTACTAAACAGGCTCCTTTGTTGTGTGTGTGTTTTGGGTTTTGTTATTTGGGTTTGTTTGTTTGTTTGTTTGTTTGTTTTTGTTTTGTTTTGTTTTTTGGGTTTTTTTTCCTTGTTTGGTTTTGCATTTTGCAGTTTTGTTGGTTCTTAGTGTTCATGGTACCTCAGATGAAGTTTCTTGTTTGGTTCAAATTTAAAAGTTCTTCAGCTTTAGGAAGAAAAAGAAAACAGTAAAAGAATACTAAATTAGTGATTAGTCAAAATCATACACGGAGTGGTAAAAAAATAGATAAACTATCAGCACTGTGCCCAGAACAAAGCTCTCCCAACTCCTTGTCCCAGTCAGGTTGCTCATCTATGAAATCTCCCGAGCAGATTTACTTTCAGGGGGAAAAAAATCACTCTGGTTACAGTAGGAATAGAGTTTAGAGTAGAATTGCTATTTCCCAGTGGTGCTGGGGGCTCTTACACTAAATCACATTACTGCAATTTAAAATACAACCACACATCTGCTGAGGCTTGGGTATTGCTCACATGTGTGTTTTTCAGTCCGAGGCAGGTATTTTTACGTGAATTTTTCCTCCTCTCTGGGATGTAAAATAAAGATTAATTCCTTTGCATTTTCCATGGATTCTCCTGCCTATCCAGTAGGTTACCAAAGCTCAGCTGCTTTGTGCTAATTTCTTAACCTGGTTTTGTGGCAGGGTCCCAGGTGGATCGAACTAATTTGGAATAAGGCGTGTCTGATTCTGGAATAGGAGCATCAACACAGGGAATTAATTATGAATCACTAATGTCAGGTGCACAGTCCAGAATAAGTCCTTGGATAGATGAAGCTTAAGGCCATCATCTCTAATTTCTCTCAAAAGCAAATTATTTTTTTCCTTGTCTGTCTCTTGATCTACCTCTCAGGGAATAGGTTCCCTGCCCATGCCAGGGGGGTTGGAACTGGAGAATCTTTAAGGTCCCTTCCAACCCAAACCATCCTGTGGTTTTTTGGCTATGAAATGGTCACACAGATATTTTGTCCTCACCTCATTCCAACCCCTGATCACTTAAGATCAGCTGGGTGAATGGGGTGCTCAGTGTGTTAAGTCCTGCCTACACTTAGGGCTTGATGTTGGCCTGGAAGTCACCAGGATTGTTGGTCTAAAAACTTACTCAGATCACAGTCCCCACCTTATCAGAGTTCAGCCAAATACAGATCATAGAATTCCAGAATGGTTTGGGTTGGAAGGGACCTTAAACATCACCTTGTTCCAACCCCAACACCTTCCACTATCCCGGGTTGCTCCAAGCCCCATCCAACCTGGCCTTGGATGCTTCCAGAGATCCATGGGCAGCCACAGATTCTCTGTGCCAGGGCCTCACACCCTCACAGGGAAGAATTCCTTCCAAATATCCCATCTATCCCTGCCTTCTGGCAGTGGGAAGTCATTCTCCTCTTGTCCCATTTAAAGCCTTGTTTAGCTCTGGGTGCAAATTACAGCACCTCCTGTGCAGCAGCTTGAGGAGGTCAAATTTAAATCCAAAAAGCTTTCTTGTCATGAAAACCTTGGATTGTGGGTGTGTTGGCTGACAGAAACTACCCTTTTACCCTGGGACTCCCATGCACTGGATTTCCAGCAGATTTCCCAATGTCTTTTCCAACCCCTTCAGTCCCTTCTCAGAGCAATGACTGGCCTGCAACCTGAAAGGAATTTTCCACTCAGGTACTCCAAAATCCTCCTTGCTCTCCTTGAGAAACTTCACACCTGCAGGTGGCTGCCATGAATGCACAAACTTGCTTTTCTCAACCTCCTCTCACCATCCCACCTCAGCCCCCAGTGGTTGAAGGACAACGGCCCAGGACACGGCTGTGACCTTAATCAACCCCACCAGGCACTTCTACAAAGATGGGGACAGCAAAAATTCCTCAGTCTTAGCTGAAAATTCCTGGAAACAGAGAAACCCTGAATTTGGCTGTGAATTCTGCCACCCTAAGAACTCTGCAAACTCTGGATTTTCCTTCTTTGTGTTAACCCCATCTTCTTTTGGGAACAAAAAGCTGATGGAGCTTAAAAAGATGAATTACCTGATCAGCATATCCAATGAAGCTCAAACGCTCCATAAACGCGACATGAGTTTTAACAGTACTTAATGGTTTGCATTAATTAATAAGTCTTTAAAGATGTCAGACATTTGTAGATTTAAAAACTTTATAACTTTCAATAAATTCAGCGGGGCTTAATGAATTCCTGCAGATTTACACAGCTTTGGAAATGCACTCCCTCTCAAACAACATCACCAGTGTTTGTGATTTTTAGCAAAAGTAAGAAAGACAAGAAGGATAAAAGAAAATGAGTGGGAAGAAAAAGGAGACAATTTATTATGTTATGATTTACTATGAAACGAATTTATTTTTCATTTCATTTCAATATTTTGTTACTTGATTGATTTTTTTCGAGCAATTCTCTGAAGAACTGTTGATGCAGTGAGGGGTGGGGAGCTCTGCAAACCTCCACGTCTCTGTACACAGACTCAAAGGATCATTTAGGTTGGAAAAGACCTCTGAGACCACCCAGTCCAACCCTGACCAACCCCCACCGTGTCACCAGCCCAGAGTGCCATGCTCAAACATGAACACCTCCAGGGATGGGGACTCCAAACCTCCCTGGGCAGCCCCTTCCAATGCTTGGCAACCCTTGTCAGGAAGAAATTCCTCCTGATGCCCAACCTGAACCTCCCCTGGTGCAGTTTGAGGTTCTGTCCTCTCATCCTGTCCCTGTTCCCTGGGAGCAGAGCCTGACCCCCCTGGCTGTCCCCTCCTGTCAGGGAGTTGTGCAGAGCCAGGAGGTCCCCCCTGAGCCTCCTTTTCTCCAGGCTGAGCCCCTTTCCAGCCCCCTCAGCCCCTCCTGGTGCTCCAGCCCCTTCCCCAGCTCTGTTCCCTTCCCTGGACACACTCCAGCCCCTCAGTGTCCCTCTTGTCAGGAGGATCCCAGAAGTTTCCCCAGGACTGGAGGTGCCCCAGCAGTGCCAGCACAGGGGACAGCACTGCCCTGGCCCTGCTGCCACCCCAGAGCTGGGACAGCCCAGGTGCCACTGGCCTCTTGCCCACCTGGGCTCATGTTCAGGCACTGTTGACCAGCACCACCAGGTCCTTCCCTGCTGGGCACTTTTCCAGTCAAACAAATCCATACCAGTATCTGGATTTGTGTGCATATCCACACAGCTGTGCACACACACACACACACACACAAATTTATATTTAATATCTAAATTTTGCTGGTATTATTTTTGAAGGAAACTACTCCAGAAATCCAATTCCACACACATATCCTAAAGGTCAACTTCTTACATCCACTTGGGATGAACACAAAGACTGGATATTCCAATTCCTCCCCACACCTTTGGTAATTACAGATTTCAGAGAAGCTCTTTGCCCAGAGGGAAGCAAAGACAGAGGCAGGAGCAGGGCTGAAAGCAGAGCAGGGGGAGGAAAGAGAACATAACTCATCCTCATGGGCAGCATATGTGTATGAATGGGCTGAGATTTATCCTAAAACAACTTCCTGTGCTCATGATGGAAGCAAGACAAGAAGGATCATAAAAACAATGAGTGTAGAGAGGGGAATGAGCCTTGGCTCTGGCTTGTACAGGGAATTCTTCTCCCAGGCACCTCACCAGCCTTCCAGTCAGGATCACTCATCCCACTCCTACACACTGGACATACAAATATCAGGAAATGGTTGCTGGAATGCTGTCCCTGCCTTTGGAAAGGCCACTCCATGAGGGATGAGCAGGAAATGCCACAGGACCTGTTGGCTGCTCTCAGGTGATGGGGCTGGAGAACAAATCACAGAGGGGAATCACTGCAGGTTCCAGAGGGTTGGCACTGCCTTTTCTTAGTCATCATCACCACACAAAAATCAGAGCAGAGGCCCCACAAAGAAATGGGATGGTGCCAATGCACGTCAGGATCTTCCCACAGATTCACCAGCAGGAACATGGAACAGGTTGTCCAGAGAAACTGTGGCTACCCCATCCCTGGAAGTGTCCAAAGCTGAGCTGCTCAGGGCTTGGGATAAGCTGGGATAGTGGAAGGTGTCCCTGCCCATGGCAGGGGGTGGAACTGGCTGAGTTTAAGGTCCCTTCCCACCCAAGCTGTTCTAGGATTCCATGATTCTTCACCAGGGATTTCTCATTTTTAGTGATTTATCCACATTCCACCCAGCTGTGCCCAACATCACCGAATTTCAGCCAAAACAGACCACTCTGGTGCTGCTCATTTCCAGCACAAAGTGCCCTCCTGTTTTCTGAACCCTCCTCCCCTCCACTCCTCTCATTTTACCCCCACTCCTGTCCATCACCGGCAACAACCAACAGGGAGCCAAGGCGCTCCGGAGCCATTATCCCAAACCCCTCATCCTACCCTGAAACTCCTGCTCCTTATCCTCCCCGTGCCCACGGGGATGCTCTTCCCCCCTCCCCGGCTTGGGCAGGAGCCTTTGTCCCGGCGGCAGCGGGAAGCTCGGGGCCGGTGGCGGAGCTCGCAGGGATGCTGCCCATCCATCTGGAGCTCTGGGTACAAGCTGCTGACGTGCTGCTGCCTCCGCTCGTCCCGCGGATCCCGGCTGTGCCTCTGGCCCCGTCCCGCCGCTCATTTGCTGACACGGATCGGCTGCTTGGACTCGCAGCATCCCGGGAACTTCCTGGCTGTCGGCTTTGCTGGGCACGCTGAGTTGGGAGACCGACAGAGGAAGAGTGTGTAATTGCAACAGAGGGGAAAGCTGCGGGGGAGTTTGTCTCGGGATGACGAACAGGAGCTGGAAAGGCTGAGGGGAAGGGGGTGAACAGTCACGAGAGTGGCCTGGCCTGCTTTGAGGCACGGGCTGCAGCCAGGGGAAGGGGACGCAGGTCTGTCTCCTCGTCCCCGAGCTGGTCCAGCAGCACCAAACACGCTGGTGTCACCCCCAAGTCACCACACCTGTGCAGTGCAGAGCTGGACTTGAAGTGGTGTTAAAAAAGGCCTTGCCAAGACCAGAGCAGCCTGATGGACTCGGGTGGCTTGATAAATAACCACTAATTAATGTCTAATCTCTGTGGCTGTATCAGAGCTGTGCACTCACGGGCCTGCTGGGCCTATGAGCACTGGGAAACTGAGGCACAGGGCAGTGACCAATTTGATCAGAGAATCACAGGATGATTGTGACCACTGCAGGACCACTGGCACCACTGCAGGTGCTCTAGACCAACACCCCTGCTCAAGTAGGGTTCCCTAGAGCAGGTTACTCAGGGTTGTATCCAGACAGTTCTGGAATATCCCCAGTGAGGAGACTCCATTCCCTCTCTGGACAATCTGTTCAGTGCTCGGTCACTGCACAGGGAAGTTCTTCCTCATGTCCAGGTGGAACTTGCTGGGATCAGCTCCTGCCCGTGGCTCTGGTGCCCTGGAGCAGAGCCTGGGCCCTGCTCTGCCCCTCCCTGCACACAGGGACACCCAGGGACGAGGGCCCCTCTCAGCTGGGTCTCCTCTCACCCTCTCCTCACGAGGAAGATGCTCCAGTCCCTTCACCATCTCGGTAATCCTCCTCTGGCCCCTCTCCAGGAGCTCCATGTCTCCCTCTGAGATGATTTCCTGAAGGCAATCAGCCTTCCAGGGGCATGTGGGAAACACAGCACTGTCCCAATGGAAACACAGGAGTCATGCTCCCTAGGAACACCACAAACTTCACCTGCCAGCTGCAGCTGGACACCAGACTGGTTGCTTTGGCATCACTTATCTTGCCTGAATCCAAAGGGAACATCCCAAGGCAACACAAGTGGTTGGAAGCACCAAAAAATGGAAAATTTGAAGAGCTTTTGGGAAAGAGATTAAAATTTTCTTCCAGCGCCGCCTTCTGCCCTGTGTCCCCAGTGCTCCTTGAAGGTTTGGGAACTCGCTGTTCTGAAGCTGGGGTGATAAAAAAAAAAAAAAAAAAAAAGTCTGTGCCCCTTTTGGATAATGTAATAAAGACTTAGATGCTTTTCGGACGTCAGCTGCTGCCAGTAATCAGCGCTTCGCAGCTGCTGAGTCACAAATAGCTTGAAAAATATTTCCAGTCCTTGCTCTCCTGAGAGCTAATCCCAGAATGGGCAGTCATAAAAAAACTATAAATCCCCAAATTACCAGAATGGCCCCAGAAATCTCTTTTAAGGCGATTAGTTCGATGTGGGTTCTGGATTGTCTTTACCTCGTTGTTTCTCCTCTGTGTTCCTCTCTCCTGTCTTTTTCCTGGACATCCCCACATGGCTGGAAAAGGTCATTCCTCTGTCCCTCATTCTCCAAACACCCCCTAACAGCCTGGGATCTGTTCTCCTCCTGGCATGGTCTCTGTGCCCCCTCCCCACACCTGTCCTGTCCCCTCTGTGTGTGTGACCCTGCCAGAAGAGGAGATAAAGCACTAAGCACAGAGAGGTTATTCTTCTGGGGTTTTGGGGGGTTGTTTTTGTCATTTATGGTGAGAACAGAGATGTTCCCTTGTGGGCTTGTCCACAGATTTTTCACCCTTCAAACCAAACATAAACCTTTGCCACAGCTGCCTGCAGGAGACCTTAGCCTGGTATCCAAAGGGCTCCTCCAAGTTTGTCCTGAGCTGGTTAAAAATGGCTTTATGCATTATTATGAAGAAGAAAAAGAAGAAATAACCGTGTCCTTCATGACACTTTTCTATAAGGGAATGCCAAGCACGCTGCAAGAGTCGTCACCATCAATTAGGCAGAAGAAAGGCCAGCTGAAGCCCACGTGAGCGTGTCCATGCAGCTGTTGGCATCATGTTAAATAAGTAAACATATAAATACAAAAACTACACCAATTCTACAGAAATTGATTTCTGTTTATTTATTTTTCAATGTATCTGTTGAAGTGGGTTGCAGAGGAGGCTCTGAGGGCTGGAGCCCCTCTGCTCTGGGGCACGGCTGGTGGAGCTGGGGTGCTCACCTGGAGAAGAGAAGGCTACAGGGAAACATCAGAGCCCCTTCCAGGACCTAAAGGGGCTCATGAAAAAGAGGGAAAGGGACTTTTTCCACAGGCACTTGGTGATGGGACAAGAGGGAATGGTTTTAAACTAAAAGAGAGGATATTTAGATTAGATGTTGGGAAGAAATTCTTCCCTGTGAGGGTTGTGAGATGCTGACACAGGGTTCCCAGAGAAGCTGTGACTGCCCCTGGATCCCTGGTCCAAGGCCAGGCTGGATGGGGCTTGGAGCAAGCTGGGATACTGGAAGGTGTCCCTGTCCATGGCAGGGGGTTGCAATGAGATTCTCCTCAAGGTCTCTTTCAACACAAATCATCCTCAGATGTGGGATGGAGGATCAGGAGGCATCAGGTAATTCTTGTCAGATAAGTTCTTTTGTAGGGAGATGATGTGGTCAGATGTTGATACTGTCAGTTTCAAGCCATTTCCCCTTGTCATTCCATGTCCTTGTCCCCAGTCCCTCTCCAGCTCTCCTGGAGCCCCTTTAGGCCCTGGAAGGGGCTCTGAGCTCTCCCTGGATCCTTCTCTTCCCCAGGTGAACACCCCCAGCTCTCCCAGCCTGGCTCCAGAGCAGAGGGGCTCCAGCCCTTGGAGCATCTCTGTGGCCTCCTCTGGACCCTCCTCTGAAGGGGGGTGGCTGTACCCAGACACTTTGTGGGAGCTGTCACTGTCCCTGCCCCACGCCTGGGCACTGTGTGGGGCAGGGCTGGTTGGCTTTGTCCCATCAGTGCCAGGACAAGGAGCAGTGCAGGCAGTGGAATGCAAACCCCCTTTCAGGGCCCAGCACTGCTGCATTTGCTGGTACACACTTGTTGTGCCTCTCCCTGCTTTACCCTGGGTGCCCCACTGCTCTTCCCCTCTCTGCCTGTCACCCCAGTTTGGGGCATCCTCAGTTCCAGAAATCTCATTCCCCTTCCCTTCCCAAGGACTCAGTGCTTTATGTAAGAGTGGGAAGACAGGAGGCAGCCACACTGAGACAGCCTAAGAGGAGCACAAGCCTCCTTCACTCAGCAGAGAATATTTTTAACATTAACAATAATATCCGGGTGGCCTGGCCTACAAAATGCTGCTCCAGGGCATCCATGCCACCGTGGCAGCATTCCCAAGTGGCTGCTGGGGCTCTCTGAACTAACTTTAGCCCTGAAATGAGCTCAGACCCCTGGCTGAGGTCTCCAACTCGTGGCCCCCTGGCTGAGCCCATGGAAGGAGCTTTGCTGCTTCCCCTTCCACCCCTTGGCACCGGTGACTCCTTTGCCACGGGTGGCTCTGCCTGCGCCAGCGGAGAAGACGTAAATGCACCCGAGGGACGTGGCAGGGACACGTCACCCCCGTGGTGACAGCACAAGGCTCTTCCTCTGCTGAAGGCTCCAAGGGCTCAGAGCCTGCCCTGGGTTGCTCCCTGCTCTGCTTTTGGCTTTGTTCTCCTCCGTGCTGCTCCCCACGTGAAATAAATCCCCAGTGGCCGGAGCCAGGCTGCGGGGACAAGGTGGGAGTGCTGCTGCCACCAAGCCCTGCAGCATGGCCTCACAGGACCCTACCCCAGGGTCACAGCAGCACCCAGCCAGGAGGAGATAGCCAGGGAAGGGCTCTGATATTCCCTGGGTGACATCCCAGCATCACCCAGGGTGTGGGGTCACCCATGCTGTGTTTGCTGCCCCGTGGCTGCCCTGATTGATTTTCCCCAGGCAGCTCCCCCCAAAATCTTTCCCCTACTACAACTGCAATGGTCAGAGCTGAGCCTGCCCCCCCTGGGCTTTGCACAGACCAAGAGGCCTTCAAGGACATTTTTATGAAGTATGATGTGACATGGATAATAAGGAAATAAATAAGGAATAAACCGTGGGGGAAAGCACCCTAGGAATCTCACAGCCACCACTAGGACTGTGCACGGGCACAGGGGAAGGAGGGGCAGAGAGGAGCCAGCTTGCTATTTTAAGGACAAGCTCCAATAGTAAAGTAATCATCTCCTGAGCAATGCTATTTTCTGGATCCGTGCCCTCAAGTCAGCACGAAGCCACCGTGCTTTCTATTCCGGTCACACCGATCGCTTCCCACCAATCTATCCATCTTAATCCCGGCCCCGGCAGCCGCACAGCCCCACCGGGGCCGAGGGGGGCCCGGAGCCGGGGGTTTGGAGCGGGGTGCCTCCGTGCCAGCCCATCCCTGGCCACACCGGGCCATCCTCTCCATCGTCTTTTCTCCCCGGCGGGATGATCCTTACATCTGCATCCTCGCTGCTGCTGCTGCTGCTGCTGCTGCTGCTGGACAAAATGCCTCCCACGTAATCAGTTCCCATCCTCCTCCTCCTCCTCCTCGCTCCATCCCCTCCTCAGGCGCACCGCGGCTACGGATAAAGGGATCGGTCCTGCGGCGCTGGGGTCATTTCGGGAGCTGTCGCCGCTGGGGTGGCGGGGCTTCGCACGCACAGAATTCCCGTCCTCACTGCAGCAGCGGCTGGGCACGGGCAGCCGAGCAGGTGCCGGCATCCTTCACCCGAGTTGTGCACCCGCATCCTGCTCGGGGACGCCCCGACCTGCGCTCCGTGCCCGCCCCGTCCCCTCCTCATCCAAAAGGGATGTGCTGGGCTCGGAGACACCGCACAAAACCTCCCTCACCCCCTCCGGGACCACCGCATCCCATCCCCGCATCCCATCCCCGCATCCCTCCCCGCATCCCTCCCCGCATCCCATCCCCGCATCCCTCCCCGAACCCAGAGCATCCAGGCCACAGGATCACCGAAAGCTCTTCCTCTCTCCCTCTCTTTTTCCCTGTTATTTTGTCGGTGTGATGAAGCAGGAGCTGCGCTTCCCGCTGCAAGGATTTCCCTGCGGATTTCACCTTCTAAAGCACCGAGTCCCCCGAGCCCCCGAGGCGCGGGGTTTCCTTCTGCTGAGCGCTGACGAGTGGTCAGGAGCTTGGGGTTTTGGTACTGTTCCCTAAATAGAACATCTCTTCAGAAGCCCAAAAGATTAAAAGCTCAGCCGACTCCCAGAAAAAATGATGTTTATGCAGGGCTCGACAGGATCTGGAGTTTTAAATATATATATTTACACAAACACTTACGTAAGGACCCTCCTCGACACAAATTAACCTCCAGTTATGCTTTGGGAGGAAATTTGCCCTGGGATTTTGGTGTTTTGTACCTATCCAGACAATTCCTAAATGCTGGTCATTGCCATAAAAATACACTGCATTGAAAACCCTGAAAATTGCCTGATTTTGGTACTTTTTGCTGTCAGACTTGGATTTGAATCCCCTTTTTTCCATCAGAGTGCTCAAAAGCCCTGAGCTGAAAGAGATGCCTCCCTCTGTGCCTCAGTTTCCCTAGTTTAGAAACAGTCCCCACATTGACCAGGTGACACTGAAGTTTATGACATGTCCAAGACTTGTTTCTGATAGAAAAATCTTCAGCAAATCAAAAGTCAAAGCTGAGAAAATGCTCGGGGTGGGACGGTTGGAGTTTTTGGAGGAGGCAGAACATTTTTTGAGGTTTGGGTTTTTTTGAGAATTTTCTAAAAAACAACATGATCTAACAAAACCAACCAAAAGCAGACACAGGAGACCCAAAGTTTAAAAATGTGGCCTCATAATTCTTCCCTAAACCACAAACCAGCTCAAATAGGGGCATTAATCAAGTTCCATCACCAAGAGATTTGCAGTTCACAGATGACTCAGATTTGGTCTTTACATTTCTTTCCTCATTCCCATTTCCCCAGTTTGCATTTTTTCCCCTTCCCACCCCTTCTGTCTCCAGCTCAGCATAGCATTTAAAAGGGCAATGCACTTTAAATACACTGATAAATCAATAGTTATTTCTTTATCTGTTCAGTGGGTGAGTTTGGGTGAGTGAAGCTGAGGAGAAGATGGATGGGATGGGATGGGATGGGATGGGATGGGATGGGATGGGATGGGATGGGATGGGATGGGATGGGATGGGATGATAAAGGATGGGATGATAAAGGATGGGATGGGATGGGATGATAAAGGATGGCCATTTACAAGGGGCTGCACCAGTGTGGGAGATACACAGATATGCAAATTATAAATATAGATAAACATATATATCCATAAACACCCAAACCCAGAATTTGTAAGGGTTTTTCCCTGCCTGTAAAAAGGTAAGGAAAAAAAAATATAAAAAAGAAAAAAAAAAGGCAGAACAAGCCCAGTCCTCTAACAAAAATAACAATAGGATCCTGCTAAGGAGTAATTCCAGGTCTCCTGGACTAAATTGCAGCAGGTTCCCAGGAGTCAGCAGAGAAGAGGCAGAGTGCTGCAAGAGCCAGTCACACACCCTGCAGCTGGCAAAATAATAATAATAGTAATAATAATAATCAGCCATGTCCAATCAGCCCTAATATCCATTAGCACCATCAGGTTCAGTGCAGGATTAGGAACTGAAAGTGAATAAATATGCCTGTGATTTCCACTGTATTTAGAGGCTGATTGGAAGTCCCAGTGGAGGGGTGTTTGCAGCCATGGATGCATTTTCCAAGCTGGGGCTGTTGTGGCTCTCTCTTGGCTGCACTCTTGACTCCTGACACCCTGAAATCCCAGGATGGTTTGGGTGGGAAAGGACCTTAAAGCAGCTGGTTCCACCCCCTGCCATGGGCAGGGACACCTTCCATAGCCCAGGTTGCTCCAAGCTGGCCTTGGAGACTTCCAGGGATCCAGGGGCAGCCACAGCTTCTATGGGGAACCTGTGCCAGGGCCTCCCCACCCTTGGTGTGGGAACACCCATCCCAAACCTGGATAGGGATTCATTCCTCGAGTTGGCCAAAATTCTGAGTTGAACCCACAAATAAGACCTTGTGCTGCCCTTTCTGCAGTGAATGTCCCACTGCTCAGGGCACCTCCTTGTCACCCAGCCCCTGATGAGAGGACTTTCAACCTCACAGTTAAGGAATAAGATCGCAGAACTTCATTTCCTCATGGTGGTCTCATCCACTCTCCTAGGAAATGAAATTCCATCTCTTCACCTTCTGCTACTCACAGACCCACTCACAGATTTCAGTGCCCTGCCCNGAAAGGACCTTAAAGCAGCTGGTTCCACCCCCTGCCATGGGCAGGGACACCTTCCATAGCCCAGGTTGCTCCAAGCTGGCCTTGGAGACTTCCAGGGATCCAGGGGCAGCCACAGCTTCTATGGGGAACCTGTGCCAGGGCCTCCCCACCCTTGGTGTGGGAACACCCATCCCAAACCTGGATAGGGATTCATTCCTCGAGTTGGCCAAAATTCTGAGTTGAACCCACAAATAAGACCTTGTGCTGCCCTTTCTGCAGTGAATGTCCCACTGCTCAGGGCACCTCCTTGTCACCCAGCCCCTGATGAGAGGACTTTCAACCTCACAGTTAAGGAATAAGATCGCAGAACTTCATTTCCTCATGGTGGTCTCATCCACTCTCCTAGGAAATGAAATTCCATCTCTTCACCTTCTGCTACTCACAGACCCACTCACAGATTTCAGTGCCCTGCCCCCAAAATAGCATGGAAAGGGATGGGGACATCCTCAGCAAGGCAATGTAGGTGTGGGAAGGTCTGGAGAAGCTGGGCCATGAGGGGGATCTGGCTGAGGAGTCACATCCTCCACCTCAGCCCTGTGGCAAGAGCCAGTCCTGAGCTCCTGCCCTGCCTGTAGGATGTGACCATCCCCATCCCAAACTGCTAAAACAGCCTTTGGCTCAGCTCACAGCAGCTCAGAGCCAGCCATGTGTGAGCCTGGGGGTGAGCAGAGCCCTGAGGATGCCCCAGAGTCCTGTTCCCAGGGTCACACCACGGATGCAACGTGGAATTCCCTCTGCACGCCCCAATGCCCACCTGTGAGCCTCTGCTCTGTGCCACTGTCACCCCTGAGCCACAGCCACACGTGGCCTTTGGTGACTTCCCCAGGGTCTCCTTGGGGGAAGCCAAACATCCCAATGGTCAACAGAGTCACAGGGAAGGATGGAAAGGGACAGAGGCCCCCAGACCAACACCAGGACTGTGTCCTGCCTGCTATGGCCCTGTGTCACCTCCATGGTGTCCCACCTCTCTGAACTCCCTGAGGAGGAGCAAGGAGGGGACCAGGCTGGTTTTTGGGGAAGGCAGAGGGAGGAGTGGCTGTGTTTGCCCCAGAGCACTCAGGGGATGATGGATGATGCTCCATTATTGGTGCCTTCCAGTGCCACCCTGTACAGAGGAATCACAGGGATGGCACAGTGGGAATTTAATGTTACTCCTCCGTACACCTCTGCATCCTCTTTCTTCCCTCACCTTCCTGCTCCTTTTAATTCTTATTTTTTTCTTTCTTTCCTCACTTTCCTGCTCCTTTTTATTCTTCCTCTCTTTTTTTTGGTGGCACAGGGAGGGAGGATTTGACTCGGAGAAGGAACAGTGCAGACAAATCCATCAACTCCAGCGAGGAGGAGCCGAGCCAGCGAGCTCCCGAGAGCAGCAGGGAGATGTCTCTTCCTCGGGGGAATCTCTGCATGGAGGGATGATGGGAGAGCCCCTCCGCCCCCCCTGCCTCCCTGAATCCTCCGCACTCTCGGCATCCCCTCTCCGCCTCCTCACCAACTCTCCGGTTTCCGTGACAACGCTTGGCTCACACCAGCCTCCCATCGCCGCACTCGCCCAGCCCGGCCCCAGCACAGCCCGTGGTGCCCGAGCATCCCGCGGGGGCTCCAGCGGGTTCAGCAGCAAGCAACAGCCTCGGGCTGGGTGCTCGGAGGATGCTCCAAACTGCAGCTGGATCTTGGAGCAGGGAGAAGGCTGCCAGGCTAGGGATGGTCTCTTTGATCCAGCTCTTGGGAATGGTTATTGAGGAGGTGGGTGATGAGAGAGATGCAGGAAAGGCAAAGGGGAAAACCCTCACAATGCTCAGGTCAGAGCTGATCATGGAATCAAGGAGTCCCTGAATGGTTTGTTTTGGAAGGGACCTTAAAGCTCAACTTGTTCCATCCCCTGCCATGGGCAGGGACACCTTCCACTATCCCAGGTTGCTCCAAGCCTCATCCAGCCTGGCCTTGGACACTTCCAGGGATCCAGGGGCAGCCACAGCTTCTCTGGGCAACCTCTGCCAGGGCCTCACCACCCTCACAACCAGGAATTCCTTGCCAATATCCCATCCATCCCTGCCCTCTGGCAGTGGGAAGCCATTCCCTGTGTCCTGTCCCTCCATCCCTTGTCCCAAGTCCCTCTCCAGCTCTCCTGGAGCCCCTCTAGGCCCTGGAAGGGGCTCTGAGCTCTCCCTGGATCCTTCTCTTCTCCAGGGGAACATCCCCAGCTCTCCCACCCAGCCTGATGCCGAGGTTATGGCTCCACAATGAATCCATGCTGGAGCCTGATCTCCATCCCTGAGTCCTGGCCATGTTCACACCATTAACCTTTCTCACCCTCCTAAAGACAGTGGCTGCATCCCAACCACCTGTAGGGGATGATCCCTGGCCCATGCTGGGAAGAGATGAGATGGTTTGGCTAAACCTGAGCTGGCCAGGGCTGGAAAGGCTCTGGGGATGGTGGTGAAAGCAGAAACGTGAGGGTTCAACCCCAGCCCTTGTGTTCTGACCCTGTTCCATTTACCACCCACAACAATCAATCACCCAGCCCTGGCAGGGCCTGGCAAACCTGAGTCCAGCTGCTGGCAGTGCTCCCAACCCATCTGTGCCCCAGTGAGGTCACAGCAAGTGCCAGGGCAGCAGCAGTGACTTCCACCAAGGACTGGACCCAGAGGGTGACTCACAGAGCCCTCCCAGGTGATTGTCCCTTGCCCCAGGGGACAGACTCAAACTCTGGTTATTTTGGCTGAACAGTCACCAAGGACATGAAGCCACCTTGTAGAAACCCAGACACTGCTGGGAGAGTTTGCAGAGAGCAAGGGCTGTGCCCAGGAAAGAGCCAAAGGTGGGAATAAAGGGCAGGAACCACTCAGAATCATAAAATCACAGACTGTCCTGAGCTGGGACTCACCAGGATCATCCAGTCCAACTCCTAGCCCTGCACAGATGCCCCAAAATCCCACCTTGTGCATCCCTGAGAGTGTTGTCCAAACATTCCTGGAGCTCAGGCAGCCTTGGGGCCATGACCATTCCTTGAGAAGCCTTTCAGTGCCCCAAAACCCTCTGGGGAAGGACCTTTCCCTGATATCCAACCCAATCCCCAAAATAAGCACAACTGGTTCAGTTGTGTTGATAATGGTTGGAAAATTCCTTATCTCTGTAACCTGGAGCACAGGAAAACAATCAAACAAAAGATCCAAGCTCGTGCAGGTTCTCTCTACATCCCATGCTTGGCAGGGTGTGGGGAGGACTTTGTTTCCAGCACAGCCTTGGCACAGACTAAGGAATGCTGTTCCAAATTGTGCCACCATGTAGATCCCAAAAAGGACCCAGAATCAGTTGCCCCACAGAGCTCACACTGATCACAGAATCATGGAACAGTCTGGGTTGGAAGGGACCTTTAAAGGTCATCTAGTCCAAACCCCTGGAATGAGCAGGGACATCTCCAGCTAGATCAGGTTGTCCAGCTGACAGGCTGTCCCCTTTGGTTCTGCTCTTACCCCCTCACAAAGATCACAATGGCCAGAAAAGGGAAGGGTATGATGACTCCTCTTCCTCATTCCCATGAATCTGGGCAAACCTGAACTGAAGGCAGGATCCCTCTGCTTGCCAGGACCTAGGGCTGGCCATGAGCAAGGAGGGAGTTCCATAAGCTGCTGCCTGCCCTGGCCCATGGAAATAAACCACTGGAGGGTAAAACACAGCCCAGTGTGACCCTCAGACTGTGGGAGAGGGAGCTAATTACCCCTCCTGAAAAGGAAGGAAAAGGCACAGCACAGTCACTGCTGGAATTTTTTTGACAGACACTTTGATCAGTGACAGGAGAAAGGCAGCTCTGCTCACTGAAAGGCAGCTTCCTGTGGGGTGAGATCCTGCTCCCAGCTGAAGTTCTTCCTCAACAGCATCCAAAGGTGATGGAAATGTTATTTACAGGGGCCCAAATTCCCAGGAAGGGACTGGCAGGGGTAACTCTTGTGTATCAGGTGGAATCATGTTTTAGCTCTCGGGAACAGCACCCCCTCCAAGCTCTGGACTCTTGTTTTTTGTGGGAATTCTGGCACCAGCTGAATGTGGGGTTGTCCTCTTTGACATTGAGAAGCCAGCTGAGATTCCAGCTGCCAGAACAAAGGCTGAGGAGCTGTGTTTAACAGCACGAGGACCCAGCTCTACATTACACACACACACGCACACGCTGAGCTGTCCCCAGCATTAAAATTTCATTACAAGGAGTGCACCAGGAATAACCATTATCAATTATATATTACACACTGCTTTAGTCTAAAGGAAATCTGATGGCTTGGGGCTTCTGCTGTGAGAAGGAGCCTCTCTTGCAGGCTTTGGAGCTGGCTGTGTGGTGGAGCTTTGTGATTCACCACACAATTCCCACTCTCCCAGCCCCGTGTCCTCATGGTGGGAATATCCACTCCAGGAGGTGCCTGGCTGGCTCTTTGTCCCAGTTCCATGCAGGTCATGCTGAGTTATCACAGATTCACAGAATGGTTTGGGTTGGAAGGGTTCCAGTCACACTTTCTGCTGTCCCAGGTTGCTCCAAGCCCTGTCCATCCCAGCTTTTAACATTTCCAGGGATGAGGCAGCCACAGCTTCTCTGGGCAACCTCTGTGGGATGCCCAGGACAGGACAGAGATTGAGGATTGGATCTTGTGGCTTTTTGTAAAGAACTGGCTTTGCTGTCTGGATAATGCCACCATGGCAGGAGCTGCTTAGGCACCACACTTGGTCACCTGAGATGTCACCTACAGCCATAGGTGCCTCCAAAGGTGGCTGTCCCTGTGTGTCTTGGACACCTCTCATGGGTGGGAGGACTGGAGGAGTCCCCACTGCTGACAGAGGTTCTTTGGTGGCCTCAATGTCCTCTTTCAGACACTTTGGTCTAAGCACCAGACCTGACTCACATCCCAGAGCTGAGGTGTCCATGAACTTGTCCTGTGCCATTTCCCTGGGACAGCAGTGACAGCCATCCCTTCAGTGTCTACAGCACCCAAATCTCCCCTTTCCCCCCAGTGCACCAGGCCTGAGGGCTGAGCAGCTTTTAAAAACCAAACCCACAAACTCTTCCATTCTTAAGGTGCTCCTCATCCCCACCCTGAGCAGCCTTGGCCCGATGAAAATTTCCATTTCTTCATCTTGAGGGATAATTGTTGGCATTGTCTGAAGGTTTTCCTGTAAAATGATCCCCCCCATCGATGGCAGACAATGAACAACCCCAGATCCTGACAGATGATAATGACAGGGACACTAAGAAGTGATGGGGTGGAGGGTGGGAATGTTAAAGGATGTTAAAGTCTTAGCACTGATATTTCAATTCAATTAATTCCTCTGTGTGTGATGCCTTAGGATTTTAGCTTTTATATTTTTCATATATTTATAATCCTGCAAATTCTTGAGTGTGTAACTCTGAAGCTCCATATCCTGTCAGCTACTGTCCTCCCCTTTCATTCAGACAAAACAGCTCCTCTCCAGGCCTGGGACTCAAGGAGACCTCACTGTCTCAGGCCCCAAAAAGTATAAACAAAAATAAGTTGGGGGAAGAAACAAACTGGGAGCATATGACTTCATTACCTGAAGCTGTAACTGGAGGATTCATCCTCGATGTGTAAATAGACCAGCCTTAAAACTGTATGAAAAACTCCTGACCATTTCCCCCAAGGTGTACCTATTGAGGGTCTTCAATAAATACCCACTTTTAATTACCCACTCTTAATTTTGTCTAGGCTGTTTCAGGCAGCCACTCCAAGGTATCTTCAATAAATACCCACTTTTATTCT
>VZRH01005208.1:145030-159083 GCA_013397555.1 Urocynchramus pylzowi
TCCCCCCCTTGCAATCTTTTTTTTTTTTTTAATTCTTTTTTTTTTTTTTAAACTGAATCCACGTTACAGAGAAAAAAGGCAAGAAAGTGTAATTGTAGAGGAGGGGAGGGAATGCAGAGTAGGGAGAGGAGGCAGCTGTATTGACCATCTGCTACACCGCTAAAAACACCCACTTAAGTGTCTGTTTACAAATCAAGTTGCCCGTGTCAGGAGAAACAGAGGCACTTCTTCAGCAGGATCAGAAGATTGGCTGCCAGCACGCTGGGTTTATTAGGGAGCAGGCTGGGTCTGGGTGAAAATGTGTGGTAGGAGAGGAGCAAACCCAAAATCTGTTCCCAACAAGGAAATACTGAGAGGTACAAGGCAGGAAAAAAGCAGTGTCTGCAAGGAGCTGTAAAGTGGGCCCACCCCTGAGCCAGCTGCCATTCCTAGAGGGATCCCATATTTCCTAATATTAGGTTTATCTCAAAAAAATCCCCACAAACATTCAGCTCCAGCTTTGGCTTCATTGTTTGCCAAGGACAATGTCATAGAATCATGGAATCACAGAATGTTTTGGATTGGAAGGGATTTTAAAGACCACCTCATTCCACCTCCTGTCAACACCTTCCACTATCCCAACACTTCCACTTGCTCCAAGCCCCATCCAGCCTGGCCTTGGACACTTCCAGGGATCCAGGGACAGCCACAGCTTCTCTGGGAAACCTGTGCCAGGGCCTCCCCTCCCTCACAGGGAATAATTTCCTCTTAAGATCTAATCTAAATCCGTTCTTTTTTAGTTTAAAACAGATCCCTGCTGTCCTGTCACAATCTGCCTGTGTAAAAAGTCCCTCTTCATCTTTTTTTTTATAAGGCCCCCTTTAAGATGAAGAGAATTCCAGGTGAGACCAACTCCTTTTCCCTTCTTTCCACTTTGGACAGTGCTATATCCTTCCTCCAGAAGAGCCTGCCCATCAGACAGCATTGCTTGGCATTTCACATCCATCTTACACAGAAATATGAAACAAAAAGCCACCAAACACTTTTCCAGAGGTGTATTTAATCCCAGCAGGGATAATGAAGCATCCTGACCCCTCAGATGCCAGGTCATTGCTCATAAGTGCCTAATGATGCAAATGAAGCTCTAAAGATGCATTGCTAACTGATTCCTGCTTCCATTTCCACCATCCTTGGGAAAGCAGGTGCAGGAGGATCCAGCTGCATTTTGGGAATCTGTACACACAGCTGAGGCTGCCTTTGTTCCAGAAACCAGGGGCCCTGAGCTTCTGACACAGCCACATCTCAGGTGATGCCCTTCAGAGAACCTGAGCTGAGTCTCCAGGGGCCACCTCACCATCCCATTCCATCCTAAAAAGGATTTGGGGGCAACAGGAACTTCAGGATAACCCAGAAACGATGTCCTGAAGCCAACTGGGAGAAACAGCTTTCTCTGATTGTGGAATTCATGAGATAGGACTTAAGAAACAGGGAATCATACAGGTAGAATTGCCTTAAGACTTAGCTGCACTCAACTCTCCCAAATCCAGTGCCTGGGATTCTATAAAATCAGAAGCCAGGTGTTTGCTGTGTTGGAAACTCATCCAGCACAGTCAAAGAGTCCCAGAAGAGTTTTAGATGCCAGACATCAGTCAAGGAACCTTTAAAGGGATTCCCCTGACTGATTCCAACCTGGCCACTGCTGGGCACAGGTGGGAATGAGATCATGGAATCACAGGATCAGCAAAAAAAAAGCTGGAGGCCAAAACATCTGCAGAGTTTGGAGAAAGTTGGAGAGAGTTGAGAACTCTCTCTCAGAGGTCTTCTCCAACTCAAAAGTTGGAGGAGACCTCTGAGAACACTGAGTCCAACCATTTCCCAGCACTGCCAAATCCAGCACTGACCCATGTCCCAACTGCCACATCCACAGGGCTTTTAAATCCCTGCAGGGATGGGGACTCCACCCCTGCCCTGAGCAGCTGTGCCAGTGCCTGACCACCCTTTAAGTGAAGGATTTTTCCCCAGTATCCCATCTAAACCTCCCCTGGCACAACTTGAGGTAGTTTTCTCTTCAGTCCAAGCATTTCCACAGTTGTGGATCAACGAGTGGCCCTGATGTTGGTGCCCAAGGCAACCACAACTGTTGTACATCGAACTCTCCACACCAAGGTCACTCAATTTGCATTTCTTTACATCCAAGGAAAGTCTGGCTTGTTTTCCAGCTCAGGCACAAGCAGGTGTCCAAGTGGGACTATAAAAATAGTGGTGGGGACACTTAGAAACGTTAAGGCAGATGGCACAGCTCCATCCCAACTCCTGCCTGCAGAAAGCCCTGGCAAACTCCTCAGGAGTCCTGGCTGACCTGTCTGCAGCCACTGACCATTCCAGGCTGTGTAAAATCCCAGCCATGTGCCAGGGATCTTCTCCCTGACAAACAGTCCCACCAGAAGCCCGGCACACCTCTTGAGGAAAGCCCTGCCAGCCTTTCCTGCCTTATGCTGCCCTGTCCAGCAGTTTTCTCTCACTGAGAAGCCCAAGGAAGAAGTCCCCCATGCAGGCACAGCAATTTTTAAGATTCAGCAACACCAGAGAGGCAGCCAGGCATCTCCTGCAGGCTGTGGTCAGCTGGCAAGGCCACATGAGAGCCAGATCCAGGCAGTTTCCAGCCCTTCATCTCCTGCAGGAGCTGGTATTCCCCATCCCTCTGAACAACTGCACGTTACCAGCGAGTCAATAGAGCAGACACTGCTGATCAGCTGTTAATGCTCTCTCCAAAGATGAAAACATTTAACACAAAATCAGATCTTAGAGGATTTTTTTTATTATTATGATTTTTATTCTCTCTCTCTCTCTCTCTCTTCTTGTTTTTTTATTCCCTTCCCTTTTAATTCTCTCCTTTATCTTCCAGGCCTTGATAGTGTCAGGAACTGACTGATGACTACAGTGTTAAGTTGCCTCTGGTTAAATCAAACACTGCTTCAAGCAGAGAGTTTCTGGCTGGGAGCAGTTCAGGAGTGACGTGGAGCAAGGGAATAAAAATGCCTCTTTGAAGGGTGGAGGGAGCCACGCTCCTGGATTGATGGAGAGAGGAAGAAAATATCCCTGTGCTGGTTTATCCCTGTCGTGGGCACACACAGGGAGGGTTCAGGCAATTTGGGCAGCTGTGAGGCTGGTGCAGGGCAGGGGAGCATGGCTGTAGGAACAAAAGCTCACAAAAGTGACAGCAGCTTCCACTCAGAGGGGACAGAGGATCCTGTGCTTTGTCTCCTCACAGAGACATGCACAAAAAAAAGCCCAGTACCTCCTGCTGGAGTGAAGCTCCACAGCCTCTCTCCCTGCAGGAAGAAATCAGTGGAAATGTTAGTCCAGGGACTCATTTTGCTCAGCAGCAGCTGCCTCTCAGAGGGTTGTTCAGCCACTGAACCAACCCCATCCAGTTGTGCTTCCAGGTGCACACCCTGCTGCAAACCATTCCCATTATGCCAAGCAGCCTTTCCAGTGGCTCACAGATGTCCCAAATCTGAGCTGAGTTTCCTTCAAGGTCAGTTCCTGCCTCTGCTCCCACCAGGTGAAGCTTTTCTGGAAAGCTGGTGAACTCCTCCTGCTCCACTTTGTGCCATTTTACATTAAAATCAACGTCACTTGGAGCAGCAAAGCTCTGCTCTTTATTCATTCAGCAGGGCTACTCATCCCCCTCATGCAGATGAGCACCAAATACATCCTGGGAGCATCCAGGGACTCCATCCCCCACTTCAAAGAGCCATTCTGGTTAACACAGAAAGCTAGAAAGTCTGGAGAAAAGAGGCTGGGCTTTTTTTTTTTTTTTTTTATGCAGCACATTAAGTATGACCCAGGCTCCCTATGGTGAAGGTTGCACCTCTATGGATGTGTCCTGGGGGATGGAACACGTCACCTTGGTGGCCAGGTGGAGTTTCCAGCATGGCTCTGAAGTCACACAGCAGCTGAGATGTTGTCTCTGGGATATTTAAGTCCCTTGGAGCCCAAACATTTCTCCTCCCAAGGCCCTGCCCAGCCTTTCATGTGCTGTGCACTGGAGGTTGCTGAGCTATCCCATAATCCAAACATCCAGGAGATGTCCCAAGTGGGGTCCCAAACCCAAACCCTTGAATCAAAGTTGGATCAAATCCTGTAAGAGCTCACAACTTGCTCTGCTGGGTCAGACTCATCCATTTTCTGGCTCTAACCATGGTCCATAGCAGATTCCCAAGGAAAGGATGAGAACTGGGTAAGATGAGAATTTCCCACAACTCTCCTGGACTACAGCACTCTCCACATTTGGTACTGCCAGGGAAGGGAGCAGAGCTGGGGAAGGGGCTGGAGCACCAGGAGGGGCTGAGGGAGCTGGGAAAGGGGCTCAGCCTGGAGAAAAGGAGGCTCAGGGGGGACCTTGTGGCTCTGCACAACTCCCTGACAGGAGGGGACAGCCAGGGGGGTCAGGCTCTGCTCCCAGGGAACAGGGACAGGAGGAGAGGATATGGGCTCAAGTTGCACCAGGGGAGGTTCAGATTGGATATTAGGGAAAATTTCTTCATGGAAAGGGTTGTCCAGCCCTGGCACATCTGCCCAGGGAATTTTTAGAGACACCATTCCTGAAGGGATTTAAATCCCTGTGGATGTGGCACTTGGGGACATGGGTTAGTGGTGGGCTTGGCAGTGCTGGGGTATGGTTGGAGTCAATGGTCTTAAAGATTGTTTCCAACCTAAATAATTCTATGATTCCATCTACAGAGATGTGTAGTTGGGCTTTTATTTTTTTTTTTTTTTAATTTCCCTTACTTAATGAGTTCTCCAGTTATGTAAACCTCCAGAGTCTACTTCCCTCTTTCAGCAATGAGTTCCATGAAGAACTGGCAGGATCATAGAACCATGGAATATCCTGAGCTGGAAGGGACCCACAAGGATCATTGTGCCCAGCTCCTGGCCCTGCCCAGGGCACCCTGACAATCCCATCCTGTGCCTGAGACTGAGATGATCTTGGATTGGACAAGTCCTCCTGAGCCCCAGCACATTTTTGCAGCACCCAGGCTCCTGACAGTGCTTTTGCCTTGATTTGCACTGCCCAAACCAGTCACCCACATCCAAACAGCACCTCTCTGGTGATGATTTCAGAGTATGGATCCAGTATCTGGATCCTGTAGGGTGCTAGTAGGTCAAACAAGTCCTGTGCCTCAGTTTCTCCTGTGTTTCCACTGCAAATGCTCTGGATCTGGGGCTGTTTCTCCTTGGATGCACAGAAAACACTGGATGTTGGATTACATCACAGGTTTCCCAGGAAGGGGGGGAGCAGCCAGTGGGGTTTAATTTTCCCATTAACAGCCCCTAAAACTTCCAGACACCTGGCAAAGGGCAGCTCTGCTCGCAGAGCTTGGTGAATCCAGAGCCTCCGGGCCACGCATCCCACATCCCTGCTAGGAAATAAAATGGGTCAGGGCCAGTTCTCTGAGGGCAAAGCAGCATGGCACAGCTCACATCCATATGGACAAACTCTCCCTTCCTCCAAAGCAGGCTGGCATGGAGCCTGCTGGAAAACATCCCTGCTAAACCCTCAGGCACACCCAGATATTGTCTGGGAGAGGGCTGGTTGGTCTGGGCCCAGCCCGTGTTTGGGATCATGGTGTGGATTTAGTGACAGGGATGATCCCAGAGGTGCATTCAGCCTCCTGCCCTTGCCCTGGTTGGTTTGTTTGATGTGGCCCTGGGGAGCTCTGGGCTTTCACACACAGATTGTACCTGCCAGGACCCATCACATGGGCAGCATGGACAGGACCCTGAAATGCAGCATTGTGGATTACTCTGCTCCAGAGTCCAAGTCTGGGGTTAAATTTGCTGGTACAGGCAGACCCTCCCCACCTGGATACATCCTTCCTCTGCCCACCTCCCTGCCCACAGTTTTCCAGGAAAAATCAGCTGAACAGGCACTCTTGCATCCTGCAAGGTGCTGAAGGGGAAAGTAGCCACGTGTGGGCAGGGTTTGCTCCCACTTTGAGTCATCCCAATCCCCAGAGAAAGCACAGACACAAGTATTGCAAAATAGGGGGAATCAGAAAATCCTGCAATGGTTTGGGTTGGAAGAGACCTTAAAGATCATTCCATTCCACCCCTATGACTTGTGCAGGGACACCTTCCACTATCCCTGGTTTCTCCAAGCCCCATCCAACGTTGCCTTGAGTCTCCAGGGATGAAACATCTACAAATTCTCTGGGCAACCTGTGCCAGTTTTTTATCACCCTCATGATAAAAAAATTTCTTCTTTATATTTAATATAAATTGACCCTCTATTAGTTATAAACCCCTTGCCCTATCACTACAGGCCCTAATAAAAAGTTTGTCCCCATCTTTTTGCCCCGGGCCTGGATCTGTGGCAGAGCTGGAGATGCTCTGCCAGACCTGAAACCCTGGCTCTGCTGGGCTGCTCCTGGAGCAGGATGCTGCTGCAGGAGGAGACCAAGCCTCTGCCTCTCCATTGCAAGCCCTAATTATCTCAGAGGCATGAAGTAGGAAGAGGGCAGAGATCTGAAATGTGGCTTTCCATTTGAGCCCATCATGGAATAATTAAGGTTGCAAAAGACCTCTGAGATCATTGAGTCCAACCATCAAGCAGCACCACCGTGTTCACCACTGAACCATGTCCCCAGGGGCCACATCCACACATTTTAAACACTTCCAGAGGTGGTGACTCCAGCACTGCCCTGGGCAGTCTGTTCCAATGCCTGACTGCCCTTTTGGTGAAGAAATTGTTCCTAATATCCAGCTTAAATCTCTCATAGCACAACTTGAGGGCGTTTCCTCTTGCTCCATCAGTTGTTAGCTGGAACATTCCTCTTTCTTCTCTTGCCAAACCCAGTTAAAACCAGGCTTTAGTCTCAGCCTTGACCACCCAGCTATTTATGGCCTACAATGCTATAAAATAGATTTTTCTTTCAACACTTTTAACAGTAGGAACCTTTACACTAAACCCAACTTCAACTTGCACCACAAACACATTCCTGCAGCAATCAAATTATTAAATCCCATAGAAATGTGACAGGGGAAAAAAGTTAATTTATCTGCAGAACGACCCACTTTGCTTGGGTCTTTCCAAAATGATGATGTTAATGTCCTTAATGCCAAGAGATTTAGAGGTTTAGTGAGGATTTGGCTTTATAGAATAAAATCATGCAATGGAAGGGACGCTCAAGGATCATCAAGTCCCACTCCTGGCCCTTCACAGAACAACCCCAAGGATCACATTGTGTTTTCCTGGAAGTCTGAATCCATGCCAGCCTGCCTGGAAGGGGAGGGTGAGCAGAGGGCTCTGAGTGCACCCAGGGGGAGCAATGACCACTGCCCAGAAATCACAAACTTCCTCAATTCATAAAAACTCGAAGGATGCATATTTCCCACACAGAGAAGAACTAGCCACTGGCACAGTTTACCCAGGAACATGGAAAAAACCTTGTTTCCTGCTGTGTTTAAATGAAGGTGGATTTCCTTCTGAAACACCCTCCTTGGGCTTGGCTGAGGGTACTTAAAGTGGCTACTTTTGACTCAAAACCTCAGAGCCAGCTGATCCCAGATATCACAGCATCAGTGAATAGTTTAGGTTGGAAAAGACCTCCAAGATCACGGAGTCCAACCACTCCTTCAGCACCACCACATTCTCCACTAAACCTTGTCCCCAAGTGCCACATGCTTGTGTTTTTGAACACTTCCAAGAGATGGTGACTCCATCACTTCCCTGGGCAGCCTGCTCCAATGCCTGAGCAGCCTTTCAGTGAAGAATGTTTTTCCCCTAACATCCAATCTTTGGATCTTGGGCTCCTCCTAATCCCCTGAGGGTGGCTGGGAACTCTTCAAGCTGTCCTGGTTCAACTTTATGTGCTTTGAGTTTGTGGTGTTCCTTCCCAGCAAATAACGCTGTGCACGGATCATCCCCTGCTTGTTCTACAAGGCTCCAAGCAGAATCCATGGCAGGGGGTGGAATGAGATGAGCTTTAAGGTCCCTTCCAACCCAAACCATTCTATAATTCCATGATTTCTCTGAATCCTTGATCACACAACTTCTCATTCAGATCCTCAGTGGCTCATTCCCCTGTGAGTGCTCCAGCTCTGCTCCTGTGCCCTGGCTCCTTAACACATCTGAAAGGCTCCCAGTCAATCCTGAGGGGACATTCATCATCACAGCTTTCACATTTGTATTTTTAACCTCCTTGAAGGCTTCCCAAGGATAGCCAGAGGAGGGATCCTCTTTTAGGTGCACGAAGCAGATGAAAAAACCCACCAAATTAGCACTTAGTGCGTTTAGCGGACTGGCAAGTGTTTGATCTGATCCTCAGGTTGGAAAGGGTTGGATTTCCTCGTGCAGAAGCCAGACAGCATCTCCTCCTCCCAAATCAAATTTCAGCCTCCAGCAGCACCCCCTCACAGGCTGTGGTTTCAGGGGATGTTTCCAAGAGCTGTGAGCACGTGCCTGCCCCGTGTTAGGTGAACACACACAGGGCAACATGGAAATTGAACAAACAAATTCCCTTAATTCTGAGTGGAGGGGCTAGAAAAGCTCCAGTGCATCCTGGCAAAATGTTAGGAATCCAAACTTGCAACAGCAGCTGCTGCAAGGAGCTCAGGGACAGACTAACAGCCCGTGCAGGAAGGCGCCGGGTGCTTTGTGCACGCGATCTTTTCCTGGCAGGGAAGTGCTGTCAACCCTAAAGTGTTGGAAGTGCAAAAGGAGGTGGGAAGTGTCCCCAGAGACAGCCAGGAAGTCGGGCGTGGAGGTGTTTCTAAAGCAGAGGGCATTGCCCTGTGACCATGGCAAACCCATGGACTCATAAGTGATGGGATGGATCACCCCCATCCAAGCTACCTCCAAACCTGCTGGAAATTCCTGTGTTTTCCTCCAATCCAGCTGTGACAGAGGGAGGGTTATAAGCCAAGGGACTGGAAGAGATCATTTTTTTGATGTTTCATTTTGGGTGTTGGTCCTTTCTTCCAAGTAACAAGTGATAGAACAAGAGGAAACAGCCTCAGGTTGAGCCAGGTGTATGTTGGATATTTGGAATAATTTCTTCCCAGAAAACATTGTCAACACTGGCACAGCTGCCCAGGGCAGTGGTAGAATCAGCACCCCTGGAGGGATTTAAAAGAAGTGTGGATGTGGTGCTTGGGGATGGGGAATAGGGAATGGCTCTGTTGGCAGTGAGTGGGGATCTACCCTGGGAGAAGAACACAGAAAGGAAATTATTGTATGGCTTGGTATTCAATTATAGAATTGTTTAGGCTGGAAAAATCCTCCAAGATTGAGTCCAGCTGTTAACCCAGCACTGCCAAGGAGGTGGCAGCTGTGCTGGTGATGCTTTGGCCATCCCAGGGTGTGATTTAAAAAAGCCATTTGACCCATGGCTACACCAAGTTCAACCCTTGGGATCAACCTATGCCAGGTTTCCTTACCATGATCCAACACAGGGACACCTCAACCCCAAGGTCAAGGCACAGAAATCTCCTTGCTGGTGGCTCCAAGACAGGGGATGCTTCCAGCCACTGCCCCAAACTCCTTCTGTTATCACCCTAGCTGATCAATTTCAGATGGTTGGAAATATATCACAGAGTCATGGAAATGTTTGGGTGGGAAGGGAATTTTAAAGGTCACCTCGCCCAACCCTCTCCTCTGGACTCTGCCCAGTCCAGCCTGGGTGTGACAGGAGCACCAGAAAGAGGGGCCACCTTCCAGCAAGGGCTCCGAGATCAGATGGGATCACTCCTGATCCCCCTCCTTGCTCCACTTCCAGGTTACATTTTCCACCTTGTCGGAATCCAAGACATTCCTTTCTGTGCCCCAAACCCTGCACAGGGGTCTGGGCGGCCCTGGCAGGAAGCCAAAAACACTTGGGGCTTTGATTTCAGCCCATGGGACAAATTACCAACCTTATATGAGGAGTCACAAGTCACAAAAGTTTAGACAACACAGTAGCAGTAGTTAGAGGGTGAAAGGAAAAAATTTGGGATTTGGTACAGGGGGGTCTAAAACCCTAAGATGGAGGGATTGGGGCGTGCCCTGTCCTTCTTCCTTCTTATTCCTAACATCCATCTTTTAGGTGATGCTGGCATTTTTAGATTGGTTCAGAGTAGAAAGTCACTGTCTAACACAGGTGTTAGGGATTGGCACACAATTGTAAATATCTAATACGTAGTTCATGGTATAAAAGACAGCACCAGCCCCATGGGAGGCAGTGTGCCTTGGACTGACCTGCTGGCCAGAGCTCGGTGGGTCAGACAGAAAATATTTTAGATAAGAGACAATAAACATCTCTGAGAACACGAGCAGAAGACTCCTGACTCCTTCTTGGACAGCTGGGTTGGGAAAAGCGGCTTCCACCAACACCTGGGGTCATCTCAGAGAGCAGAGAAGACCCCGACACCACCTTGTGATCAGTCCACACTGGGATTTTTCTTTGTGTTTCCTGCTGTTTCTAAGCCAAGCCCTTCCACTTGGCACAGTGAGCCCACCAAGTCCATGTGCCCAACTCCACCTACTCCACACCTCGCTCCTCAAAGCCAGCCAGGCTTGTCTGACATCTCCCTGCTCCCCTCTCTACATGCAGGGCATGGCAGCCCCAAAGCCAGGTCTGGAGGCCAACCTAAGCCTTGTGGAAGCAGCAGAAATAATCCCATTAATGTGAATTCCCAATAAATCGGGTCTTGGTGCAAGTCTTCCCATCTCTAACCCGTAATTCCAATTTAATTTGTAATACAAATGCTTTTTGCAGCACAGCATGTGCCAGCTCCTGCAAGAAGAGCAAAAAGAGCAGCAGCAGCTTCTGGGAAAGCACCTGATTTCTCCTGGGATGGGACATGTGCTGGGGATTCCACTTTGGAGCAGGGCTGGCACCTCCTGCTCTTTGTTCTGAGTGAGTCAGAACTTGTGCAAATCTTTTGCATTTCCACTTCTCTCTCCTGCTGAAGCTGTGCTCATCCTGAGCTCCTGCAGCACATGGACTTTCTCAGGAAAAAAATACATTTCACAAGCAAAGATCCTTAGGAAAATGAGATACTTGATGAAAAGCTATCCCTTTGCCTTCCCTCCCAATTATTTTTTAAGTACTTTAGGCATGAAATAAAATATTTTTATTAAAATATCGGCAGGCAAACAAAAAAAAATCTGATGAGATATTCCACAGCAAAGCCAAAATCAACTCTGAAAAATAACTCAAGCAGAAGGGTTAACCCCCAGCCTGTAATTTCTTTCCCAGGGAGACAGCAAATCCTCTCGAGTTCTCTGTACAGAGAGACTCCTGCAAAGTCTGGCATTATTTGATTTTATTGTTTTCTGAGTAATAACAGCCCTTCTCTAAGGCTGGGGACTGGATTTGTCCTTATAAAATGACCTTTTTGTAGCCTACAAGTAGTGAGAAAAGGACAAACTGGCAGAAAATGGATGAGATCTGTGGCTTTCTGCTGGTGGAAAGTCAGGTTTTATCCACCCTCAGCTCTGAGCTGCTCCAGAGACAAGAGTGTGGTGATGTCTGTTATCCCTTGGGATCTGCCATTTCCAGAGCTCCTGGAAACCACATCCACAACGTGGTTTTGTTTCTCCTGCAATGGTTGAACAATCCCCCCCTCACTTTTTGGAGCAGGTGGAGCCCTTTCCCACTGTCAGTTTTCCTACAGATGCCAACAGCCTTCCTGCTCTTCTTGTGCCATCATTCCCTCTCCTGAAATCACACCCATCCTATCCAAAACCAACATTTTTTTCTCCAAAAGCAGAAGGAATCATGATGTGATGGAACATCCAAGTGCTGCAGTTCAGGTTAATCTACCCAAAGTCTTTCAAATCCTGCAAAGTCCCTGTCAGAAGATCAGCAAGAAGTTTTATTCCTCATTCCCCTGATGGGATTTTATCTCTCCCGGTCATCTGCTTTTTCATCTCCACTAAGAAAAGCTGGGAACAACTCTCTGTCTGTTTGAAAGGTGCAGAAGCAAAGGAAAATGGCCAAATACTGAAAAAGGAGGACAAATTGCTCCTTTGGGTAGGTCAGAGCAGGCTGGTCTGCACAAAACCCACCCCTCCACACAGAGCTGAAGCGAGGAGCTGCTGTGAATCTCCATTTTCAAACCCACATTTTCAACGGAGCTGCAAGGAGAGGGAATGAGTCAGATGACAGAAACTGAGTGAGGAAGCATGAAGACCATCCCAAGCAAACCATCTGGGCCTGAAATGTCAGGCAGATCCTTCCTGGAGGAATCAATCAGAGCAGTCTTTCTTCCAGCACGCACATGAGTGAGCGAGTCCCTCAATTACGGCTCTGTGTTCCACTGCACATTGACCTTAAGAGCTCAGTGCTTTACAGGAAGGAGATTAATTCAATTAACACACCCAGGGGCTTCCAGCCAAGCTCAAACTGACCTGCTGACAGCAGGCATTGGAAGTAGCACAGGGCACTGCAGTTCAAATGTCCCATCTTCCCCTGCTTTCCATCTGCAGCCAAGAAAAAGGGACATCGGTGACACCACGAAGATGGGGATTGCTTGAAAAACATCCCAAAGGTTTGGGGGTTTGTTGTAGTTTTAAAGGCAAGGCACTGAGAAAAGCCTGAGCACATCCACTTCTTGATAGGATCTGACCTTGTTCATGCAATTTGGGAATTTTGGGAAAAATTCCCAAACTGGGAAAATTGTGACCAGCTACCTGATATCCTAAAATCCTGGAATGGTTCGCGTTGGAAGTGACCTTGAAAATCATCCCATTCCTCTCCCTGCCATGGGCAGGGACAATTTCCACTATCCTAGGCTGCTCCAAGCCCCATCCAAGCTGGCCTTGGATACTTCCAGGGATCCAGGGGCAGCCACAGCTTCTCTGGAAAACCTGTGCCAGGGCCTCCCCACCCTCACAGGGGGGAATTTCTTCCTAAAACTTCATTGAGATCTCCCCTCTGTCAGTTTAAAACAATTCCCCCTTGTCCTGTCACTCTTTGCCCATGTAAAAAGTCTCTCCCTTTTCTATAAGCCCCCTCTAGGTACTGAATTGAGGTCTCCCCAGAGCCTTCTCTTCCCAAGCTGCTCTGCCACCAGTATCCTGTTTTCCTCTTGACTATGTGAATTCCAGCATTTCTTCTGGGAAGAGGGAGGGAGACCTTGCACTCCACTAACAAGGTCACTTGAGCACCAGAGCATCTGCACAAGGGACATTTTCTCTCCCCCCATCCTATCAGAAGATGACTTGAGGGGGGAAGCAGTGTTAATCCTAACCTGGAAGACCAATTTCCACCTCATTATAAACAAAGTTTTTTTTTTAAAATCCCCAGGTCTGTGTGCACATGTGTTTTTCTTCTCGAGGTGAGAAAAGAATCAGAGAATCATGGAATTGTTAAGGCTGGAAAAAACCATTAAGGTCAACAAGTCCAACCATCAACCTCACACCACCACCGTGTCCTCAAGTGCCACATCCACACAATTTTTTAACACTTCCAGGGATGGTGACTCCACAATTTCCCTGAGCAGCCTGTTCCAGTGCTTGACAACCTCTTCTGTGAAGAAATTTTTCCTAATATCCAATCTAAATCTCCCCTAATGGAGAAAGTCAAGGTGGAAGATCCAAAACTTTTGACACACCAGTGATGCCACCAGCTCTGTCTGTGCCCCACTTCTCCAGCCTAGACATGGATAATGCTGCATCCTTGGACAGAATCTGGTGGTTTTTATGGTGTTCATGTGAGTGGTCATCAGCACCACGTGCCTTCCCCTTTGCACAGCATCCCACTGGCTGTGCAGCAGTGCTGAAGGCAAGAGAAGGAGGTAGCAGAGATCCCAGAAAGCACCGAGGGAACTCAGGGAGAGTGGGAATTGCTGAGGGATGCAATACCCAGAGGGATGGGCAGAAAGGGTTAAACCAGGAAAGCTTTGAAAACCGGGGGCTGGCTCCCAGTGCTTTTGCTCCGTGGACTGCAGGGGAGCACGTCTGGAGCCTGGAGGAGTGGGCACCGACAGCTCTCCTCCTTCTCCAGGGTATCTCAGAGCTGCGGGGGGGGAAAAAAAGGGGAAAAAAAAAAAAAAAAAAAAAGGAAAAAAAAAGGCACAGAAACCC
>VZRH01005208.1:160692-224708 GCA_013397555.1 Urocynchramus pylzowi
TCTTCCCAGATTCCAGCAAAATATCTCTCCAGATGCCAGAAGAGCATCTCCCCAGCTTCCAGGACAGCATCTCCCCAGATTCCAGCAGAGCATCTCCCCAGCTTCCAGGACATGATCTCCCCAGATTCCAGGACAGCAGCTTCCCAGATTTCAGCAAAATATCTCTCCAGATTCCATCAGAGCATCTCCCCAGCTTCCAGGACATGATCTTGCCAGATTCCAGCAGAGCATCTCCCCACATTCCAGCAGAGCATCCCCCCAGCCTCCCCAGGGGCTGCATGGAAATGTCCTGGAGCCCAGGATGAACCCAACCCCACGGCATTCCCGGAAGGATAGAGAGCATCAGCAGCACCCTGCAGGCAGCAGGACGAGGCAGCATCCCAGAGGGGATGGAAGGACTGGGATGAGACTGGGATGAGACTGGGAAAGGAGCATCCCAGGGGTCAGTGGAGGTGTTCAGTGGGAAAACACTCAGCAAGGAGGTTGGTGGTGTCCTCAGGGCAAAAAGGGCAGAGTCAGACAGGAATTCCTGCTGCTGGCATGGCAGGAGGGAAGATGAAGCAGGAAGGAGAAAGATGGGACTAGAGACTTGTTTGTCCTGGGTTCAGAGGTCACAGCTGGGATTTGGGGCATGAATACCCTCCATATTAGGGGATTATACAGAAAAATCATGGAAAATGGCCCTTCCAGCTAGGAAAGAGCAAAGCCAGGGGACACAGGATGGTAAAGGTTGGAAGGGAGCACCAGCAGGGTCATCTGGCCTCACCTCCCTGCTCCAGCAGGGTCATCCCAGAGCACAGGGCACAGGATTGTGTCCAGATGGTTCTGGAATATCTGGAGACTCCACAGCCTCTGTGGGCAGCCTGTTCCAGTGCTCTCAGTCACTGCACAGGGAAAGTAAAACTGAAGGGAATGAAGAACAGACACTTCACAGACCTTCCTGGAGAAATTCTCTTCCATCTTGGCAACTCAGCCCCCACCTCTGGCAATTCCGAGGATTTAGGTCTATTTCTGAATGACTGGAGGGAGTTATTGGCCAGAAATTCAGGAAAATGGAGCAAAACCAACCTAATTTCCTCCTGCATTCATTTCCTGCACCACCATGTTCCCACTAATATTTAAGGGAGATTTAGGATGGATAGGGTGGGGAAATGAGAAGTGACCCAACAGGGGAAGACTCTTGGGACTCTGTCCCTTGGGCAAGGATGCAAAGCAGAAATGCACCTCACAGTACCTGCAATAACAGAGACTCCAGAAATTCCAAAATCAGTAATCTCTTCTGTGAAATGAGCATTATTCCAACAGGGGTGGAGGTCCCTTGCTTGCTGTGATGCACTATCCAATATGTAACCACTGGATTAAGATCTAAATTGTGCATGGAGGATTTGTTGAAATGGTCTCATTTGCTGCAAAGCAATTAATTAGAGATACATTCCCAGCCAGGTATGTTTTTAATGCTATCTAGAGAATAAGGCTAAAAAAAAAAATAAAAGTAAAAAAGGAAAAATTAGTTTAAAATTAGTTAAATCCATAAATTAAACACACAAGTGTAACTCCTTTTCCTAGAACACAGATGTTTTGCTTTTCCTTTTTGAGAAAAACCCTTCAGAAGGCATTTTTGCTGAATTTTGGATTTCCCCCATCAGTGAAGTGCAGCTGGAAGCAGAACTTAGACTGGAAGGAGGGAATGAACAGGAGCACTTGTTGAACAGAGCTCCATCAGCACCCACCCTGACCAATTAGCAGTGCCTCGTTATGTGCTCTGCAGTAACTCCCCAATTAATTCATTCGTATTTGCAGAGCCATTGCAAGAGGCAAAGCATTAAATATGGATGCTAAATAAAAGGGAATAAATAGCAGGCACCACTTGGCTCTCCAGGTTTCCAGGCCCCATCAGTGGGGACGTTCCCTCCTTGCCCAGAGCAGGCTCCTTAACTAAGGCCTGTAAGTGCATTATTAATTTTTCAGCAGCATCTACCAGACATAATGAAGACACAGTTACTCTGGGCATGAGGATTCTCCCCAGAAGAGCTTTAAAATCTCCAGCCTTGTGGCTGGAAGGGTCAGTGCTGCTCTGCATCCCAGCCAGAGCTCGGGCCAGGCATGGAAAAGTGACCCCTTTGCAGCCAGGAGAGCTCCTGATGCTCGTTTTTGTATTCCCAGGACACTTTCCACCCTCCCAGGTTGCCCATCCAGCCTGGCCTTGGACACTTCCAGGGATCCAGGGGCAGCCACAGCTCCTCTGGACAATCTGTGCCAGGGCCTCCCCACCCTCACAGGGAAGAGTTTTCTCCCAATATCCCATCTAAATCTCCTCTCAGTGGGAAGCCATTCCCCCTCATCCATGACACATCTCTGCACATCCTCCAAGATCCCAGCTGAAACCAGGCACTGGTGACCAGCAGGACCCTGCAGAGCTCCTCTTCCTTGATGAAGGCTCTTTGCAAACAGTTGTTTCTACAACATCCTTGTTCTCATCCCACTGGCACTGATGAAAGAGAAAAAATAATCCTGTCTTCAGTAAAAGCTTGAATGAAGGATTTAAGTCCAACCTAATGGCAACAAAAGACACCCCTCTAAGAGGATATTGGTGGAGATGGCCTCTTTAACAGAATCCCAGAATTATTTAGGTTGGAAAAGACCTCCCAGACCATGGGGTCCATCCTGTGACCAGTCCTTGTCACCCAGCCCAGAGCACTGAGTGCTACATCCTGTCCTTCCCTGGACACCTCCAGGGATGGGAACTCCATGACTTCCCTGAGCAGTGCCTTCCAATGCCTGACCACCCTTTCCATGAAGAAATTCCTCCTGATGTACAACCTGGACCTCCCCTGGGGCAGACTGAGGCTATGAGGACTCAGAATAATGTGGAGATGCACCTGAGAGTTGGACACCTCTTGGAAAGGATGTGATCCCAGTCTCTCATTTGGGAACTCAGAGGGAATTTCAGCCTGAGCCTGCATTGCCTGTACTTCTAACAATAAAACAGCACTAGCAGGTTTAAGACACCTTAAATTCAGACAGAGGAGTTACCTCCATCACTTGTGGAAGGTTATCTTCTGCAGCAGCCCAGAGCTGTGGGCTGGCCTCCAGAGAAGGTATCAGCTTCCTGAAATCCATCCCCAAGGCACCTCTGGGTTCCCAAATCATTCTTTCCACCCCCCCACTCACATCACCCACTGCTGTTTCATCACTTGTAATGATCAGGGGGCAGCATTCAAAAAAAAAAAAAACCTTTGCATGTCCCCTCCTGCCTGCAGGTGCTGAGGGGACAGGTTGATAGTCTGTGCACTCAGCTGGTGTGTTCCCTTGGTTTAGGATTACATCAATTATCCCTATTTTTAGGCTTGAGGGCACAGTCCTGTAGACCACAACAGAGGCAAAATGACTCCCAAAGAAAAGGCATAAACATATCTTTATATTCCAGTCTTTGTTAAGCTCCATGAGGGATCCATCAAGAACCAGAAGCCTACCAATTTCCAAAGGCTGGAGTATTTCCAGGAGTCAGTTCTGTTCCAGCCCAGCTGGGATTTTTTCCCCCCTTCGTTTTCTTTCCTTGTTCTCTGCTATCCGTGGGAGTTCATTTGCCTCAGAGTACCTTGTACTTGGTTGAGCTTGTGCCATTATTATCCTCCCTGCAGATATCCTTGTATGGGGGGGTTTAAAACACCATTTCTTCATTTGGGGCCTCATCCCCATTGCAGTCAGCCACCAGAAAATTCAACACCTTATTGGAATTTTCTCTGATTAAGCCAATTCTTTCCAACCCGACCTTGAAAACAGAATCACTGAAGGGTTTGGGTTGGAAGGGACCTTAAGGATCATCCAGTTCCACCCCCTGCCTTGGGCAGACACACTTTCCACTATCCCAGGTTGCTCCAAGCCCAACCCAGCCTGTCTTTGAAGCTTTCTTGCCCCAAAACTCCTTGTGCACATCTCATTTTCCAAGATATTATAACTATTTGCACAAGTGCTGTGGGTTCTGTGCTGGATGCCACACGCCAGAGGTGATGCACAAGCATCAAGCAGAGCTGGGAAACCTCTGAAGGATGCTCTGGACTCTCCACACCCTCCCTTTGGTCACTACAGCACCACAGCACAGGATTTGGGAGCGTGGCAAGGCAGGTTATGCAGTGAACTCCCCACCCTGGGGTGCCAATGTCACAAGGAGCTTTCTCGTGCCTCCACCTCTCCTCCATGACATCACTTTGCCTTTCAAGGGTGAGAAGCAAACAAAAGAGGCTTTTGAGCCACTGCACCACCAGGCTGCCCTGGCTTTGTTTCCCCAGCCTGTGTGACACGGCAGCTCCCAGCAGAGAGGGAACAGCAGCTGGTACAAAGCTGGCACTTCAAGAGCTTTTGGGCATCCACCCTCCAGTGATGCAGAGGTTGGGGACAGTGGCAGGCCCTGAGCCACCCCAGGCATTGTTATTCCCATTTGGAGGCCAGCTGTGAAGTGGGACACGGGAGCAGGAAGGTCGTGGCTGGAAGTGGCGTGGGACACCTGCCTCAGGAAGGGAGGAGAGACTTTCTGCCAGTCCCTTTCCCTGCTAAAGGTGTGCTCACCAGCAGAGGCATCACCTGGTGAAGGTTTCACCTCGTGAAGTTTTCATTGAGGACTCTGCTCGATGCAACCTGTGGGTTTTGAGTAAAATGAGGTACTCTAAGCTGCAGGGCAGTGGTTGCTCAGTATCCACCTCTGTGCTTTGAAACTCCACAAACAGGGAAATGGAGAAGGGCTGGAGGGAACAGGAGGCACAGATCACAGCCAGGGTCAACAAACAGGAGTTCTTCAATGTTTCGAAGTTTCCACCTGAAATGTGGAAGCAAAGCTGAGATGGAGCACAGGATTCATGTATTATATCTATTTAAAATAAATCTTACATTTAAGAGAAGGCCAACATATCCCTGCAATGGGAAACAGCTTATTTAAGAATAATCATGGAATCTTAAAATGGTTTGGGTGGAAGGGACCTTATAAATCATTTAGTTCCACCCCCTGCCATGGCCAGGGACAATTTCCACTGTCCCAGGCTGATCCAAGCCCCATCCAGCCTGGCCTTGGACACTGCCAGGGATCCAGGGGCAGCCACAGCTTCTCTGGGCAACCTCTGCCAGGGCCTCCCCACCCTGCTCACAGCCAAGAATTCCTTCCTAATATCCCATCTGACCCTGCCCTCTGGCAGTGGGAAGCCATTCCCTGTGTCCTGTCCCTCTATCCCTTGTCCCAAGTCCCTCTCCAGCTCCCCTGGAGCCCCTTTAGACAGTGAAAGGGGCTCTCCCTGGATCCTTCTCTTCTCCAGGAGAACATCCCCAGCTCTGGGGGTGGATGAACCTCATATGAGCCTCTGGAATCCCAACATCTCGTGTGTTACATGAGCCTGAACATGAATAAACCACCGAGTCACACTTAAAAGGGCCCTGATAGACCTTCCTCTCCTACCTCCAAAACCCTGTAGACAGAGTTATTTAACACAGCTACAAAAATAGCACCCAGACTGCCCTGCTGTGCCAGACAGAGCACAAACATCTGGCAGGCAACAGATCTTGTCCCCAAAAACTTAGCAGGAGGTTAGTGGGTAGCTCAATTCTAGATCCATATGTCCCAGGACCCAGGGAAGTGTTTTATCCTCTCTTCAACGCTGATCCTCCCAGCAATGTGGGAAAAGCTCTTCCTGCCCACAAAATAAGAGGGCAGGAATTTCCAACTCAGGAAAGCACAATGCCCAGCCTGGCTTTTTGTACTCAGATGTGAAGAATCACAGGCTGTACCCAAGAGTCACAAGTGACACTGTTGAGAGGGAAACTCATATTAAATAAAAATGCAAAGCAGCCCTTTGAGTGGAAACAATTCCTGGTGTGAAAGGAAAGAGGAGGCTGCGCCGTCGCTCAGCTGTCTCTGCACTCACAGCTCCTTTTGAATTCAGTGTTGGTACAAAAACACACTCCCACCTGGGACTGGCTTCCCCCACGTCTCTCCCTTGCTGGGAGGCTCCCAAAACCCTGGAGAGCCTGCACAGGTAACGGGATGTGCCTGGTTTCCATGGGATGTTCCTGGCTTTGCACTGAAAACCTCATTGCTCTGCCATCTATATCCACCATGGAATCATGGAATGGTTGGAGTTGGAAAGGACTTTATAAATAATTTTGTTTCAAACCCCTGCCATGAGCAGAAACACCTTCCACTATCCCAGGTTGCTCCAAGCCCTGTCCAGCCTGGCCTTGGACACTTCCAGGGATCCAGGGGCAGCCACAGCTCCTCAGGGCATGGCTGGTGCTTTGTGGATGTGGCTTCATCCCAGATGGGATTCCCAGCCCACCAAAAGGCAGGTATCCACATCCAAGCCTCCTCTCCAGCTCCTGGTGAAATCTGCAGGCAGCCAGTGGAGGCTGCAGTGGTTTTTCCCGGGAGCTGCCTCCCACCTGTGGGTGTAGGAGGAGCTGAACACAATCCCAGCCTGGCGGATCGTCCCTGTCCTTACTCGACCCCTCAGTTCACACTCAGCTCCCGCTCTGGGAGGTCTCCTCAGCTGCTCCCTGGCCTGCCTGTCCTGTCTGTGCCGTGGAGATGCCTCTTCTGGGACTGCAGCACTGGCTGGGATCACAGGAGGACAGAGCCATGGATGGCGTGCTGGTGCTGAGGGCAGCCGGGGGCTCCTCGCGCGTGATGGGATTTCCGTGAGGAAAACAAACACTCTGCTGTGGGGCAGAGGTGGGGACAAACCCCTGAGCACAGCAGCTCTTCTTGCAGCAAAAGCACTGGGATCAGCAAAGGTGGAGTGGGTCTGTGCTGGACTCCCACAGAGCTCCTCTGAGGATGGCTCTCCAATTGCATTAGCGAGTGAGACTGTCCCCAGAGGCCTCAGGATGAGGAACTATGGAAGTGAAGGCACCACAGGGACCAGAATCCACCTGGAGGCACCACAGGGACCAGAATCCACCTGGCAGCTCGCTGACAGCTGCACTTGCTCTGGCACTGGGGCACAGGCTGGGAACTCCTGCAAACTCAGCTGGAGGCTGCTGAATCCAAACCTAATCCAACACCTCACCCAGCACTGCTGGGAAAGGGGCTCAGCCTGGAGAAAAGGAGGCTCAGGAGGGACCTTGTGGCTCTGCACAGCTCCCTGACAGGAGGGGACAGCCAGGGGATGTCGGGCTTTGGTCCCAGGGAACAGGGACAGGAAAAGGAGAAAGAACCTCAAGTTGTGCCAGGGGAAATTTTGGTTGGATATTGGGATATTAGGGAAAAAATTCTTCATGGAAAGGGTAGTAAGGCACTGGAACAGCTGCCCAGGGCAGTGATGGAGTCCCCATCCCTGCAGGGATTGAAGAGCCCTGTGTTTGTGACCCTTGGGGACACGGGTCAGTGGTGGCCTGGCCGTGCTGGGGGAATGGTTGGACTGGATGATCTTGTAGGACTTTCCCAACCTTAGCAATTCTCTGCCTCTGTGCTCTCATGAAGGAATCTGTGTTTCCAAGCTCTGAGGAGCACTGTGGAGCTCTCCTCCAAGAGGCTGAGCACCCCAACTCTGCTCTCAGCAGGGAGAGCCCACACTGGTTTTCCTCACCAGTTCCAGGTCCCACACACCCTCATGTCTTTATCTGCTTGGCTGGAGCTGTGCAACTGGCATTCAAAGTGGCTGCACAAGGTGACACCAGGAAATTTTCCCTCCTGGCACCCTGGCCAGTAGTGCTGGTTCTCTTAGAAGCCTTTGAGAATTTCACCCCAGGAATTGGTGTTTATTTATTTATTTGAAAAAGCCTGGCTTTTTTTGAGTGGACAGAAATCTTCCTGCCCACACACAAAGAAATAGAGCTGCAGGATGCTTTGAAAGTTGCTGTTCCTGTGGCCTTCTCCCCACGTTTGGGTTTTTTCTTTTGAAAATAAAAAGCACCCCCTTTTTTTTGTTTGTTTGTTTGTTTTGGGTTTTGTTTGTTTGTTTGTTTGTTTGTGGTTTTTTGTTTTGTTTTTTTTGTGGCCACAGTACCACACAATGGTACTGTTCCTGCATCAAACGAAGATCCATTTAATAATCACATTTGGAGTTTGCAAAGCAACTTCTTGGAACTATTGGTTGGAAGGGACATTAAAGAGTGTTGCATTCCTGCAATACTTTTTATTAAATACTTTATTAATTGAAGAGTATTGCATCCCCTGCCATGGGCAGGGACACCTTCCACTACCCCAGCTTGCTCCAAGCCCCATCCAACCTGACCTTGGACACTTCCAGGGATCCAGGGGCAGCCACAGCTTCTCTGGGAAACCTGTGCCAGGGCCTCACCACCCTCACAGGGAAGAAATTATTCTTAATATCTAATTTAAATGGTTTCCTACAGAAGATCCAGCTTGACCCCAGTGTCTCCCTGTGCTTCTGTAGCTGCTGTGATTCCCACAGAGCCTGGAACACGCTGGATTTCTGCAGCAATCAGACTGGGCAGCTGCAAATGTCATAGGTGCTCACAAAGGGAACGACTGCACCTTGAAAGCATCTGAGTAACCATGAGAGTCATTCAGTTCAGAGAAGAGGCTGATATTTAAGCTACAGATGGAGAAAAATTATGTCAAGAGCATGGTTCAAACCACTGCAGTTTAAATAACCTCCTCCAGGCAGCTTTGGTAAACACAATGCCATAAAGGAGCCCTTGTGCTGCCCACAGAGAGCTCTGAAGGCAGGAAATGACAGTGGTGGGGCACAGGGATTCCTCTGCTCCTGCTCTCTCCCCTCGTGAAGGGAAGCTGCTCAGAGGGAGCACAGCCTGGCTGCTACTCCTGATCCAGGAAAATGCTGCTGTAAAGGAAGGATTCCTCCCTGGAGCAACATGGGGGACTGCAAGGGGGCCCTGCCCGTGCAGGGGGGGGGACTGGATGGGCTTTAGGGTTCCATCCCACCCAGGCCATCCTGTGGTTCTATTAATTGAGGCTCAAGTCTTACATAAAATAAGTATTTTAAGTGATGGTTAATCACTTAAGTGATGGTTAATCCTCTCCTCCTCTCAGCCCCTTCATTTCTCTTCTCCTGCAGACCAGAAGCTCTGCAAACAGAATCCCACAATGGTTTGGGTTGAAAGGGACCTTAAAGCTCATCCAATTCCACCCCCTGCCGTGGGCAGGGACACCTTCCACCTTCCCAGCTTGCTCCAAGCCCCATCCAAGCTGGCCTTGGGACACTTCCAGGGATCCAGGGGCAGCCACAGCTTCTCTGGTACCAGGCAGGCCTGGATGCACTCCCTGGCCCCCCATAAAGCCTCACCTCAGCCTCGTTAGCTCCAGCATATCATTATCATTTTAATTGCCCAAACCTGAGTGCTTGTAATACCTTTATTAGATTGCACTCATCCCCCAGTGCCAGACACAGCCTGATTTAACAGCTCCAGTGCTGCATTTATGAGCAAGCCTGAGCACAGCCTCTTTCATTACTGTCTGAAGGTAATTCCTCTTGATCCAAAACTTCCCATGGCCTGGAGTGATACCTGGGAAGGGAGAGAAGGGAAAACTGCCAGGCAGGTTAAAGCACCCAGCTGGGGAGCTTGGAGCACTCCTGCCCTGTCCTGGAGCTCCCCACCTCCACCAATTCCAGAGGGAATTTGGGAGACTCCCAGACACACAACCTTCAGCAACAACTCTCACCTGCCCCAATCTTTGCAAAGCAGATCCCAAACTGAGGGGGACTGAGCTGCCTGATGGTGTTGAACAGCCTCCCTGGCTCTCCTGTGCCCCTCATGTGCAGCAAGTGTTTGGATCCTCAGGGCAGGGGAGCCTTCCTGGTGTGGAGATGGTGCCTGGGGGATTGGAGGGAGTTTGAGGGGGAGTTTTAACAGCCCATGCAGGGGAAAACAAGGTTTAAAGGCCAATATTTGGTCAACTTGTCATTTTATATTTGTAAAACAGAAGAGGGAAAGGATTCTCCACACTGGATCCTCCAGTTCTAGTTAAGGGCAGCTCAGATTTCGGCTCTCTGTGAGCAGGGACAGGACCCAGGAACGGCTGGAGCTGTGTCAGGGGAGGATTATGCTGGATATTGGGAAAAAGTTCTTCCCCTGAGGGTGTTTGGCCACTGAACAGGCTCCCCAAGGAGCTTGGGGCAACCTGGGGTAGGTCTCTATCTTTAATGTCTCTCCCCACCAACCCAAACCATTCTGGGATCCTGGAACAGCATCCCAGTTTTTCAAGGCACTACAACCTCAGCATCTTCAGTATCTGAAGCAAACACCACAGGCAGTGTCTATTTTAGACCATATTATTCAGTTTCAATACTTTTCAACACCGGTTTTCTTCCTTTTTAATTGCAACTCCACCTTTGGGATTAGTGATTTTATTTTATGATGGGATATTAAGAGTAGGCAGCCTTCTTTTTTCTTTTCTAGTCCAAGCCAGTATTTAGAAGGAATAGCTTAAATTATTAAATACACACAAGCACAGGAAACACAGGAAACTCTCAGCCATTATCCTATGAAGACAACGCCAATGCAAACACTGTAATAAAATATTCTTCACTGAAATCAACACTAATTTTCCCAGGCAATCAAATCCATCCCTGTGATCCCTCCTCCCAGGGAAAACAGCCAGCACAGCTAAATTCAGATCTCTGTGGCTCCATGCTTAAATTTGGCTCAGACACGCTGCAAATCAATGACTCCAGAAAGGTTTTCTAAGGAAAAAATTCCCGGTGGGTAAAGTTTGCTCCAGCCCACGGCAGCTCTCCTGACACAGCAGCAAAGAGCTGGGAGTCCAGGAAGGCTGAAGCTTCCAGTTGTGAACTTGTTGAGGTCACCACTGGTGGGACATGGCTCCTCTGTCCCAGGGGACAGTCCCCAAGGACAGCTCGGCCATGAGGACACCCCAGAGGATGATGCTGCACCAGCAGCCCTGAAACAGCACCGAGGCTCTCACAAGCTCCTTCCTGATCCCTACACAGTGGAGAGAAGGATGGGATGGAGAAAGGGATGGAGCAGGTCTGGTCAGCACCTGCCAGCTCAGGAGGAGGAACAGAGGACATGTGACAGGGAGTATTTTGGGTTGGAAAAGGCTTTTAAAGGCCTTTCCAATGCCCTGCAGTGAGTGGTGACATCTTCAACCAGACAAGGCTGCTCAGAGATCCACCCAACCTGATCCTGAATGGTTTTAGGGATGAGGGTACCAGAACTTTCTTTTTTAGGAAATCTGTGGGTAGCCCATGCCCAGGGCTGTGCTTGTATTTCACAGGACACCCAGAAAACAGCATTTTCTTGTCTCCAGAAAGTGTTGGTGCCTCTCTTTGATGTCCCTGAACTCCTACCTGGTAAGAGGATGAATAAATGCTCCACTGAGGTATTGTAAGGTGGGTGCAAACCACCACCTCCATGATTTCTTTAAGGATCTTGCAGCACCCTGGCCTCAAGACCATGGCAAAATAACACAATCATGGAAGATCAACCATTTCCCAGTGCTGCCAAGGCCACCAATAACCCATGTCCCCAAGTGCCACATCCATGGAGCTTTTAAATCCCTGCAGGGATGGGGACTCCACCACTGCCCTGAGCAGATGTGCCAGTGCCTGACCACCCTTTAAGTGAAGGATTTTTTCCCCAGTATCCCATCTAAACCTTGGCAGCCCTTTTGGTAAAGAAATTATTCCTAATATCTAACCTTAATCTCTCCTGGGGATCTTGAGGCCATTCCCTCTCCTCCTGTCCCTGTTCCCTGGCAGCAGAGCCTGACTCCCCTGGCTGTCCCCTCCTGTCAGGGAGTTGTGCAGAGCCACAAGGTCCCCCCTGAGCCTCCTTTTCTCCAGGCTGAGCCCCTTTCCAGCTCCCTCAGCTGCTCCTGGTGCTCCAGCCCCTTCCCCAGCTCCATTCCCTGCCCTGGACACCCTCCAGCCCCTCAGTGTTTTGTCTTGTCAGGAGGGTCTCAGAGCTGTCCCCAGCACTCAGAGGTCCTCCAGCAGTGCCAGCACTTGGTCCTGGTGGACACACATTTCCTGGAACAGCCCATGGGCCATTGGCCTTTTTGGCCACCTAGGCACACCTGGCTCTTGTTCACCTGCCTGTTGTCCATAGCATGGAAGTTCCAGCCCCACCAAACCAGAATTAGAGCCCCTGTCCAGCTTTTAAAACACCCCCAGCCCTGTCCCAGTGTGTCCCCTCAGTCCTACAGAGTGATGGTGACAGCCCCTTGGCCAGGCAGCCAAAGCTGTGTCATCAGGCTCAGACACAGCCCAGCACCAAACTGACAGAGGCTGAATCATTTCTCCTTCCATACCCACGGCCCAGGATCAATTACCCTCTGCCATGGCTCCTCCTGTGAGTCACTTAAGAGGGGTAACAGTGAAACCACTTCATAGGAAGCAGTTTTAAAAATGCCCTGCTCTGCATAAGACGAGTTTGCCACAAGAAGGGGGGAAAACATTCAAGCATGTTCAGCATCTTATAGATTAATCCTAGGCCTAGAGCCAGGATAATTACTGCCAGAAGGAATAAAAGTAACATAAATATAGGTTAACACACAAAGGGTCCCGTTTGCAAGGTTTTACACATCACCAGCTCGCAGGCGGATTTGTAAATTTAATTATAGAAAGATTTATAAAAGCAGGTAATACCCAAAGGGTTGTAAAAATAATTTTACTACAGTGAAGAGAACAAAACAAAAATAAAACAAAAAAAAAAAAAAAAAAGAAACTCCAAACATTTTAAATTAAGTAGGGCATCTGATGGATCTCCTGAAGCCCTTCCGCAGGATTCAGCCCAGACTGCGGAGCAGCATCCGCCACAGCCTTCCAGAAATGCCATTTCCAGAGGAGAGCAGATAAGTCACTCTGACAGCCTTGTGACCTTCCAGAGCTGATGTGCTTAAAAAAAAAAATTCTTTTTTTTGTAGGGGGTGCTCCTGGTATGGTCAAAGCCTTGTTAGGATGGGGGAGGACAATTCCAAAACACCATTGCTGCAGGGGTGCTGTGAAATCCCTGGAATTGCTGCTTCCCACCAGGATGAATGGTGATTTTCTGCCAAGGACAGCTTTGGGGGAGGAGGATGGTCCCCTGTCCATGGCAGGTAGGTTGGAATGAGATGAATTTTAAGGTCCCTTCCAACCCAAACCATTCTGTGACTCCATGATTAAATATCACTGGGATGGATTTAGGTTCTGAAGGAGCTGCTGCCAGTGAAGGAAAAATCAGGAGCAGGAGCTAGCCAAGTAACTCAGTGTGGAAAAACAGGAATATTCTCTGACAGCCATGATACAAGAGTGTTAAAAACTCTCCCCTTCTATGAATGCTGCATTCTTGAAGAAAAATGAAATACTGTTACAAGGTGTATATGAAAGGAAGGCACAGGGAGGAGAACTCCATTCTGGGATCTCCTGGGCTTCCCACTAAAATACAGTTACCCTTAGAAGCTTGAAATTGTAACCCTTACCTATAAACCCTGTTTTTGGTGTATAAACCACGTTTTTGACCTGTCCAGTGCTTTCTGCTCCAAAAGGCACTTCCTGAAAGATCCCTGGGAGTGATGCAAATGCTAAGCCAAGCTTTTGTCAGTCCAGCAAAAGATGCTGTCACTTTTAAATGCATCTTTTGGGGACTTCAAACAGCTCCTGGCTGGAATGCTCTGCTGCTCTGCTACCCCCATGCCTGGTGTGTGTGTGAGAAGAAAATGTTCAGGATGCTGAATGCCTGTAAAAAAGCATTTCAAAGGATCACAGACAAGGATTTTTTCGGCCTGAAAATACACATTTATTAGGAAGAAGACTTAAGGGGTTACAAATATCATAAATAAAATGTAGTGTACTAAAGAAACCCTCAGGACTGAGCAGTAAATCTCTGAAAAAATGGGGACAGGACCCTCCACTTTGCCATGATCAGGATCAGTTCTGCACAGGTGGCTCTTGGAATCTCATTTCACACCAGTTGTTTCAGTGCACAAAGATCCAGGCTGGACATTCCAAACCCTTTTTCTATGTAAATCTGTTCCTGCAGCTCGAAAACCTCCACACAGGACACCAGAGCTGTTTGCAAAAGCATGGTTTAAATATACATCAACGTATATTAATGTATGTAGTGAGCACCCAAAACAGCATGGGGAGGGTAAGAACCCATCTGCCTTGGGAAGGCCGATCCCAGGAAGCAGCAGCAGCATTATGGGATGGCACAGGGTGGAATGGGATGCAGTAATGGGAATGCAAATTGAATCTCAGTGTCAAGGAAGTGCCACTGAATCAGAGGCTGCAGCAGATGGAGCCGGGAGGAGCCCGGTCCCCCCGGGCTGTGTAAAACTGGATTAGGTGTGAACTTCAAACCCAGAGTGATGTGGAATAATCCTATGCTGGCAGAAAGGAATCAAAGCTAATTTCTCTAACTTGCTTAATCTTCTGCAGAGATGTCTGAACTCGGGAGACACAGCAGGCTGGGAGTTAAAGCCCTGCTCTGTCAGAGGGTTCAGCAGGGGCTGAGGGAGAACAGAGCACGTTAAAAATCCTGAGGAGTGGAGTTGTTTCTGATGAGCTTTTAGAAAATCAGGGAATCACAGGATGGACTGGGTGGGAGGGGACCTTAAAAATCATCTCATGTCTTAAAAATCCTCCCTGGAAATGTCCAAGGCCAGGTTGGACAGGGCTTGGAGCAACCTGGGATAGGGGAAGTTGTCCCTGCCCATGGCAGAGGAGTGGAACAAGGTAAGTTTTAAGGTCCCCTCCAACCCAAACCATTCTGATTTCATGATTCTCTGTCTCTATACCTGGATCAACTCTGCTGACATAAAATTCCAGAAACTTTAAGTAACCCAACCAAACAACAGGAAAAAAAAAAAAAAATTCCACTCCTTCCTACATTAAATGAACAGATTGATGCAAGCACTGGAACATCTCACCACCCATAAAAACCTTTCATACCTAAAAAACAAAAAAAGAGAAAAGAATAAAATTAAATAGATAATAATGCTCAAATCTCAACTAAACCATTATTGATCAATTAAAGCTTAAATGGTGAAATAAAAAGAGGATGTTCAGGGATCCCTGATGGGGTGGCAGAGCTCATCCCACCAAAGGTTCAGTGTCTGAGGTGCAGACCCAGTCAAAGCTGGAGCAAAAGGTCAGGATTTCTAGAAGAGGACACATGGCAGTGTCAGTGACTGAGAGGGAGCCAGGAGCAGCAGCTCTGACTGGGCACCTCACTTGGAATCACTGAATCTTTAAGGTTGGAAAAATCTTTCAGGTCACTGAGTTCCTCCAGCACTGCCAGGGCCACCACTGGCCCATGTCCCCAAGTGCCACATCCACATGGCTTTGAAGTCCCTCAAAGGGGGATGGTGATTCCACCATGGGCAGCCTGTTCTAGTGCCTGAGCACCCTTTCAGTGAAGAAACAGATAAATGAAATTTACACAGCTGGAATAAAAAATCCCAGCAGTGTAAATTAACCATTCCAAAGCCTTTAAGAAAATAATTTTACAGGTGGGTGTCAATTGATTGGTAATTACACCTTAAACTGGGACAGGAATTGGGATTTCTGATTTGAGATGAGATCCTTCCACACTCAGTGATCCCTTTATCCTGCTAAAAGGATGCTGGTAACTGATAAACCCAGAGCTCCAGGAGAAACAGTCTACTTTGAGGTGTAAATCAGCTCGTACACTGCAATCTACAAATGATTCTGCTGGATAAAAAGCACAAAAAATTAAGTACAAAGAGGCTCAATCACCTCAAATAACGATTAGCCATAAGTGGATACATTATACCACAGACATGTCTCTGCTCTGTTAAATATTAATTTAAATGGACACATTTTAAAAGACATATAATAGGGATAAGCACTTTTTGTTAAAGGAGAGCAACTCCTGTTAGTAAGTAAGAAAGGAACAGCTCAGAGGAGAGCAGAAGGATTTCAAGCAAGAACAGACCAAGGATAAGAAAAATATAGGTACAGTAGCCTGATACAATCATATGCACGTAAACATGTGCATTCAGTGCATCTTTTATGAATAATTCCTTAAAATCTTGAATTGCAAGCTAAATAAGAGCATATATTGCTGATCTCCAGATCTGTGAGATCATTCAGCTTTACAAGATGACTCCAGAATGGAGTAACACTGAGATAAAACACACATGGAGCTGAAACCAGCCCAGCTTTGGCTGCAACTCGAGGCGACGTCAGCAGCTGCCACTGCAGAATGTGCAGAGAGCTCTCTCCAAGCTTCATACACACCCCCTAAACAAATCCTGTGCCAAAACACAGCAAATACTCTCTGTCAGAGACCAAGCTGTAAAGCTGTTTGGCTTGCTTTTTGTGCTTCCTTAAGTTCCAGCTTGAGGAGTGCTTGGGAATGCTCTGACACGGGAAGGGAAATAGCCTGAGCACGTCCCCACCTTGTTTCCTCCATAATACCTTGGTGGTATTATGATATTATGGTATTATTATATATAAATTTTCTGGTGATAATTCACTGAGAAATTTGGTACATTTGCCAATTACCTGTCAGCACAAAACTTATTTCATTCTTAGTTATGGAATCATAGATTCACAAAATTATAGAAACAGGGACTGGTTTGGGTGGGAAGGGACACTAAAACCCATCCCATTCCACCCCTGCCATGTGCAGGAGCACCTTCCACTATCCCAGGCTGCTCCAAGCCCTGTCCAACCTGGCCTTGGGCACTTCCAGGGGCAGCCACAACTTCTCATGCAATTTTTGGCTTTGTACAATGCTGCCTAAACTCCCCTCTGCTCCCAAAGCACTTTTGGGGGGAATTACGGGATACCCAGGACTATTTGCAAGAGGAAACCCCATGGAAAAGGAAAGAGAAGCTTTGCAAAGCAGCAGAAGTTGTCTCTGAAGACAAGAACAGAAGAGTGATAGCACAACAGAAGCCTTTCTTGGTCTCATTACCATTTTGTTGGAAGTTTTCCAGAGCGCTGGTCTCCTACAGCTCCTTCTATGATGGAATCAGGTGATGTCAAAATAACCCCAATTCTGCCTTAGTGCTTCGTTCTCTTTGGCTTAAGCTAAAAACAAACACACACATGGATGATTATGGAATGGAAAACACAAGAAAAAATAATGGTTTTTTGCAGGATTCTGAATTGTCATGAACGGTGAAAACAAATAAATAAATATAAACAAAGAACAAAAATGCTTTATCTTAAACAATGGGTATAATGTATATACATTAAAATATATATACATTGGAATAAAGGGATGAAAATAACAGGTAAGAAACAACATTGTGTTTGCAACAGATGATAGAAATGAACAGAAATCTGTTTCCAGGAACTGAAAACACACTGCCACGCTGTAGTCCTGACTTTTTTCACCACTTGCCCAGCTGCAATTATCACCACCTCAGCCACAAACAGCACATCTGGGGAGGGAGGGGGATTATTAGAGGCTCCTTTGTCATCCCGAATTACCTGCCCCGTGTGTGTACACAAGCACCAGCTTAAACATTCAAAGGAATCTGCCACCAAGAGAAGTCATCTTTATTGTCATTGTCCCCAATTTCACGGCCAGACCAGCGACACAGCCCGGCTGTGTGTCAGCACAGCCCCCAGTTTGAGGAATCCACACTGACACGACAAGAACTAATCCTATTATTTCCTTAACGGCATCTGAATAGGCATTTTCCAAGTCCTGCTTCTTATTGTAAGTTTAACCCATGTGTTAATTCTCTTACTGAGATCTCAAGCTGCTTTCTCTAGAATCGGGGATTTAAGGGAATCAAATCCCTTCTATTCAATTTGCTACTTAAGAGACAAACCTTTCAAAATTAAACTTGCAGGCTGTTTGCCTGAAAAACATAGCTTCTCTTTCCAAGGAAAATATCTCTAAAACCCGTTTTAAGCACAGAGAGAAGAAGTTTTTAGCACATCTCAAGTTTAAACCTGACAGCAGCCACCTTGAAGTAAGAACCAGGAGGGCAGAAATTTATCAGGGGAAAGATTTTCAGTTCATTTTAACACCAATTTGATGAGTGAGTAACCAAGCAGTGCTTTATTTGAGTAAATTATTTCCTGTTATTGTGATTCTTGTCCAGTAAACCACAATCACAGAATGGTTTGGGTTGGAAGGGATCTTAAAGGTCATTTTGTTCCAACTCCCTGCCATGGGCAGGGACGCATTCCATAATCCCAGGTTGTTCCAAATCCCATCCAAGGTGGCCTTGGACACTTCCAGGGATCCAGGGCAGCCACAGCTTCTCTGGGCAATATTCAAAGGTGATCAAGTGGGGCAAGACTTGGGCATAACCCAACTCCATGCAGACACCTCCTGTGGCTGAAAAAATTTTTGAGCACATCATGCTCAGGGGAGTTTTCCTTTCTGTAATCAAATATTAAGCTGTGAAGCCCCATGAAAACAAATACCTCTCTCTGTACACACACAGACACTTTCTGTGCTTTCCAGCAAAGCCACAACAACAGATTTGCTGTGGGTCTGCAGGAACTTATAGGTAACGTATTAAATATTGATTGAAAATAAATCCAAATAATAAGGCTTAAATTTTAATACCCGTGTACATTTCTCTATAATTCATGATGAACGGCATTTTCTGAGGTTCCACGAGAGGCTCTGGGTTTAATTTTAATTATGCATTTATTACATAATTCACCAAATTCAGTAATGTGCAGTGAGTCTCCCAGCCATTGAAGTGAGTAACGAGATTTATCAGCCCAGTTTGTCACACAACAAACAGGATTCAGAGCCTTATAAAGGCGGGTGATGAAAGATACATAGAGGGAGGGAAGAACCAGCAGCAGCTTTATTTCCATGTAATAATGCTAATAATATGCAAATAATTCCCCATCTTAATGAATACTTCAGATGAATGCCACGTTCCAAGCGGGGATGGCACAGGGAGGGAGGGAACTCAGCTGCTGGGAGTGTTCAAAGCTCTTTGGAAACCACAAAGTTACAGCTGTGGGAACCACTGAGCTTCCCTTCTCCCCCCAGAGGGAGGCTGGACACTGGAACAGCTCCCCATGGGATGGGCACGGCCCCAAGGCTGCCAGAGCTCCAGCAGCATTTGGACAATGCTCTCAGGGATGCACAGGGTGGGATTGTTGGGGTGTCTGTGCAGGGCCAGGGGTTGGATCAATGATCCTGATGGGTGCCTCTGAACTCAGGATATTCTGTGAGTCCATGATCCTCACATACCAGGAATGACCCTGTCACATGGCAGAAGGTTCCTAAGCTCCTCAAGCTCCTTACATCCTGTTTTTAGACAGTGACAGTCACATCAAAAATATGGATAATTTTCAAAATAGGCAGGGATACACACACATCCCTGTAGGGATCTCCATCTGGAGGCTGGAGCACAGACAAGATTTTATAGCCCAAACCTCCAGGGGTCTGTGACTTGCTCTCCTGAATACTCCTGAGACTCTTCAAAGATCCATTTGGAAGTTTCTCCTGAATCCCTGCAACTGTTGGAGGAGTGAGTCTTGCTGTCCTTCAATAAACATTTCACTGGATTTTTTTTACTGTTTCCCAAGCTTTTGCAAACTTCCCCCCTTTCAGCAGGAATCATCTCCCCTGGGACACTGGGCATGTGCTCAGAAGCCAGTGGTATCAGGTATTTGCCATGCTGTTGTTTTCCCTTATTATTTTAGCCTCAAACATCTTCAGGGAACTCAAATATTTAAATCTTACAACCTCCTCACAAAGCCAAGCCAGCATCCCTTCCCACGTTCTCACTTGAAACCCACATTTTTTCAGTCCTCCTTAGGCATCCCTTTCATTCAGCTTCCCATACACACACATCCTCTGGGATTTCCAGTCTATCTCCTCTCTCAACAAAGTGTTAGGAGAAACAGGAACCTTTGGGGGGCCTCCTTCTGCAAGAAGATCCCCCTAAGCCTCCTTTTCTCCAGGCTGAAACCCCCAGCTCCTTCAGCTGCTCCTCATAGGACTTCCTCTCTAGACCTGAATTCTCATGGAACAAAAAGGCCCAAAAATGTGAACCTCTCCTTCCTCAGGCACCAAAGGATCAGCAGAGAAGAGAGAGCCCTTGAAATGGCACAAAACCTTCCACCAATTCTCTGAGACTCCCCCCTGGGTCCCAGAGCAGCTGACTGTGAGACAGAAACCCCAGGACACCAGGCTTTGTTAGGTCTGGCACTCACAGCACTGCTCCTGGGATATCCCAACTGAAAGACAACAAAACATCCCCCTATGGAATCTGCAGCTCCAATGCTATCATAGGACTTGACTGTGGAATCACAGGCCCTTGAAATATTTTGCTTATTTTGACCTCAGACACCGAGGGAAATCTGCTGCTTTCACTGTCAGGTGGGACCAGCAGAGAAATATTTTTTCAATGTCTGATCCAGCACCAGCAGAGCTCGTTGCTCACCAAGTGCAGAGACACTCTCTGAACTGAAAAATAACTCAATCCACACCTCTGCTTAAAGGATGCCCTCAGACACCAGATGACAGGGGGCTGTGATCAGGGATTTTCTGCAAAATATCAAAGCTGCTGCGGGAACGAGGAAACCTTGAGCCAGAAAAGACACAGAGACTGTGCTGCAGTGTCCCCAAAATACAGGTTTTCCATTTGACACCAGGAACACAGAATGCTCTGGGATGGAAGGGAACTTGGATATCATCTCCAATCCCCTGCCAAGGGAAGGGAAACCACTCAACAGACACTGCTGCTCCAAGCCCCATCCAAGCTGGCCTTGGACACTTCCAGGGATCCAGGGGCAGCCACAGCTTCTCTGGGCAACCTCTGCCAGGGCCTCACCACCCTCACAGCCAACAATTCCTTCCCAATATCCCATCCATCCCTGCCCTCTGGCAGTGGAAGCCATTCCCTGTGTCCTGTCCCTCCATCCCTTGTCCCAAGTCCCTCTCCAGCTCTCCTGGAGCCCCTTAGGCACTGGATGGGGCTCTGAGCTATCCCTGGAGCCTTTTTTTCTCCAGGTTGGACATTCCCAACTCTCCCAGCCTAGCTCCAGAGCAGAAGCTGCTCAGGGAAGACACCACCTGAGACCAAACCTGGACAAATTACACTTCACTGCTCCTTTTCCATGCATTTCACAGGGAACACAAATGTGAAGAAGAGGAAATCCTCTTCCACCTCTGAAACATTCGGCTCTAATAAAAACCAGCACTGCCAAGTAGGGCACCATGAAATTATTCAGATTCCAAGTAATATCACAAATTTGCAATAACCCACAAAGCCCTTAATTCTTCCCCAAATAATTTCTGAGTAGATCCAAGCACAGAAAGGAAAACAAACGGGGAAGGAACGAGAGAGTGACTTTTTACATGGGCTGACAAGGGATGGGACAAAGGAGGAGAAGAAGGAGAGATTTAGATGGAACATTAGGAGGAAATTCTGCCCTGTGAGGGTGGTGAGGCCGTGGCAGAGGGTGCCCAGAGAAGCTGTGGCTGCCCCTGGATCCCTGGAAGTGTCCAAGGCCAGGTTGGATGGGGCTTGGATCAGCCTGGGATAGTGGAAGGTGTCCCTGTCCATGGCAGGGGGTGGAAGCTTTGCAGCAGAACTGTTTCAACCTGTTCATTGATTATAGAATCTAAATAAAATAAAGGAAGATGGACAAATAAGCAACCAGAGCAGTACATCTGAGCTCCCAGGTGGGGAAACATCACTTAATAAGGGAATTTTGTGGGCAGCAGCACCAGAGCTGGAAACCTTTATTCTGGCCTCTACAATCAGCACTTGCAGCACTTTGTTGACACAACAGAACATGGCTCAATTTCAAGCACCGTTGAGGTTGAGTAATTTCAAACATCTTTTAATGTTTGTAGAGAGTCCAGAGGGAAGATGGTCGAAAAGATCTCCAAGGCAGCCACGTGGAAATAAGATACAAACCCCTTCAAATCACTGCAGTGCCAGGCAGGAGGCAGGAATGGAGACAGAGGAGGGAAAAGGGGAAAGGTGAGGATCCACACTTCCAGCTAAACTGCTTAAAGCATTTATTTATGTCCAGTGGCTCCATTACAAGTTCACAGTGTGCCTTGGGGAGCAGTAACAGACCAATTCCATGAACACAGACTGGTGCTTCAGAAGTAAAATTTTAAGTGTAATCTGTACTCCTATTTCTTCTCGTGGCATGAACACTCCTTTTAGAGGGAGGTCGTCCTCCTGTTCTCTTATAGGTACCAAAAATTGTGCATGAGAAATCAGATAAGACATGAATACAGCTGGATTTACCTTGAGTATTATACACTGGGGCATTGGTGCTTTTAAAGAAAATCTGGGAAATATTGCTGATAAACCTGAGTTGGGAACAATGACAGCGAAAATAAGCTAACACTCATCTACAGAGCTTCCCCTAAACTCGTGAGGTCAAGGGAGAGCCCTTTGAAAGTCTAAATTAAATTTACAAAGGACAAAATTAGCTGCTCACTGTTGGTATTAGAGCATTTTTCAGAGCAGGATCCAGCATCAGTATCCCAGCAAGGAATTTCAGGATACCAAACAGTAAACACAAACCAGCACTTAGGGTTTGTGTCATTTTTTTGGTCACTCATATTATGATGATTCAGAATAAGGAAATCTGTCCTGAGAACACTGAGGGAAACCCAGCTCTTCAGGATGCCCTATTAGAACAGGAATGCCCTGCAAACATGTCCCTGGAATGTTTGCAGCAGTGGAGGATGTCAGGGAAAACAGGAGCATACCTCCAGCAACAGGACAATGCTCTGAGGTTGCAGGATCCATGGCTAAAATCTGCTAGAGTCCTGCTGGCAGCTCTGGTTTCCTCCTGACCTTGTAACTCCATGCACAGGCTGGATTTTCCACTGCTCCAGAGGCTGGAGTTTAAATCTGGCAGCAGGGAAAAACAACCAGGGCCACAAACAGCCCAGAAACCCTGAGCCAAGGTGCAGAGATGATGGGTGCAGTGTGCTCCATCTTCCTCTGGCTGAGCACAAAGTCTCTGCTTCTGCTTCCAGAAGCTTTCTGGGAGTGCTCAGCACTCTTGGAAGTTAAACCAGATGTGAATGTTCATGAAGTGGTGCCCACAGCACTCCTGTCACATCTGGAGTCACAGAATGGTTTGGATAGGAAGGGGCCTTAAAGACCATCCAGTTCCAAACCTCTGCCAGGATGGACAGGGACACCTTCCACTATCCAGGGTGCTCCAAGCCCCATCCAGCCTGGCCTTGGGCACTTCCAGGGATCTCCCCACCCTCACAGGAAGAATTCCTTCTTAAAATCTCTAATCTAAACCTATTCTCTTTCAGTTGAAGCTATTCCCCCTTGTCCTGTCCCTCCATCCTTTGTCCCAAGTCCCTCTCCATCTCTCTTGAAGCTCCTTTAGGCACTGGAAGGGGCTCTGAGGTCTTCCTTGGATCCTTCTCTTTCCAGGATGAACACCCCCAGTGCTCTCAGCCTGTCTACATGGGATATTTTATGGTTTTATATGGAGAAAAAAAAACAGCAGCAGGACTGTCAGATTTGCTGTGGAGCAGCAATGGGGACAACTCACCCTGCAGCCTCACCCTGAGCCACGGGACAGGACAGCTGCTGTGCAGGTCTGCCTGCTTCCACCAGATCCTGCTGCATCTGCCACTTCTGAGCACCTCTGGCAGCACCACTTTCAGAGGAAAGCCGAGTCAAATCCATTTGCTTTCTTCAGGACATGACTCCCCTTGCACAGATCCACACAGCTGTCCCAAAGTGCATCACGATGGTTTAAATTCTTCTCTAAGTTTTATGATTATTCCATGGGTGTAGAATGAAAAAAAAACTTTCTCCCACATCACCTCAGAGAGGAGAGAAAGCCTCAGAGGCATCAGCAGCTGCTGAAATTGCTCCTTCTAAGCCTGTCCTGACACCTAAAAACCTGCAACCTTTTCCTGAAGGAAGATTTTTCTCAGTGCAGCACAAGCTACTACTGCATCAAGCCCCAATTAATTTGCCATTTGCTCCTACCCAGCAGAGGTAAGGAGTAAATCAGCACCTCTGTGGCTCTGTCACAGATGCCACAGGATTTTCCAGACAGACAGACAGACAGACTGTAAGTGCTGCCCTGCTGGGACACTGCACGCCATGGCACCGGCACATTAAGAGGATCATGATCCCAGCATTAGCTGTGGGAACACTCCCAATAAATAGCTATTTTTCCAGCCTGATTGCTCCAGCTTCCATCACTTCACATTTTGATGCAGATTCTTCCTGTGAGCAGACTCAGCACTGCCCAGATAACTCTGTCCATCCGGCCCAGACACCACATTTGTTCACACAAGGCTGTGGCATATGGATTTTTCCTTCAAAAATGAGGAGCATCAGCATTTCCCTATCATTATGCTGGAGCAAAAGTGATCTTAACTACCCCCTCTTAAAAGCTGGAACACATTTCACGAGAACTCCACTTTGTCAGGCCATGGTGAGGTCACAGATCAGGCTGGCAGGTGGAAAAGAAGGTTTAAATGTGTTTTTAGGGTCACCAGAAGAAGATCCCTCAGCCATTTGGGTTTTTCAGCAGCTCTCTACTGCCTGAATGCAAAGCAGTCTCAGCTGAATTTCTCTAATTCCTTCAAAGGCTCTCTTACACTCATCTGCACAGATTATGCAGTAAATACGCTTTAAGAAAGCACTCCCTAACCCCAACAAGGCTATTCAAAAAAATAAGGCTTAACCAGCTGACCTCTGATTATCTTCAGCAGTTCACCCATCTGTCTCCAATACACAAATTCCTGCCTCAAAGCAATGCTTCCTTTAGGTGTCTGAACTGGATCTTAATGATTACAATGCTCTTCAATGAAATGGTGACATGAAAGTGGCCAAACTGTCCCCAAAAAAGCTCAGTGAGGGCTGTGAACACTTAAACCCTTCTCGAAAGTCACGGGACATTGAAGCAGCATTTCTGCTCTCAAGGGACACATCAGGGCCACCCCATCAGGATCTGTCCCCCTGTGTCACACTTGGACAAGATCAGCCCAAATGAGGTGAATCCAAGTCCTTAAATGTTGCTGAGCTCCCACAGTGGCTTTGGGAAGAACCTTCCCATAGCTCTGCCTTGTGTAGTGACAGTGTTTACAAAATTTGGGAGCTGTGAAGAAAACTGGGATTGCTCAACGGCAGCTTTCATGAAGTGCAGCAGGCTGCAAAGTAAATGACATTTGGAGCTAAAAATTAGTGAATTTTTTGCCTAGAGGTGGAGCAGCTCCAAGGTGGTGGCATCATGCTCCAGTTCCTTTATGGCCTTCTTCTCCCTGGACACCTCTGTTACCATTCCATAGGAGCTGCAGGAGACATGGCATCCATCAGGAAACGTAAGGGTTATCCCAAATCTCCTGGGGTATCACAAACTTCTATTTTCCCCTTCTGGCTCAGGTTATTTTGAAGTCTCAGCCACCTTTAACTGCAGCCAGGAGCTCACTCTGCCACCAATCATGGCATGACAGAACAGCTTGGGTTGGAAGGGACCTTAAAGATCATCCAGTGCCACCCCCTGCCATGGGCAGGGACACCTTCCACTGTCCCAGGTTATCCCAATCCCCATCCAACGTGGCCTTGGACACTTTCAGGGATCCAGGGCAGCCACAGCTTCTCTGAGCAATCCATGCCAGGCTCTCCAGATGCTGCCACACTCCTGATGTCTGTGGACTAAGAGAGCAATTTCAGCCACTCCAACCTCTCAAAGTGGTGTTTGACCCTTTCCAGCCTGGAATCCAGCCTCTTTAACATCCATCATGGACACTGTAAGCAGCTTTTGAATTTGAAAGGTTTCCACTGAGTGAATTTTACAAGTTAGGTCTCTTCAGGTCCAAATCTTTCTCACAGTGCATTTGAAATCACCCAGAGAAATCCTGATCCTGGCAGGCCTTGGGGATTGTTTTGATTACAAAAGAGAAAAAAAATGCACAAATACATCTTAAAGAAAAGGGAAGATGGAGCAGGAACTTTCAAATGGATGTAGTTTTGCTAGAGACAGGAAAAAAATCACAGGAAATGAGGGAGCACCAGTCTGGGAAACAAAGACCTGCAAGAGGCTGATTATGGCCTTGATTAACAATCCCTGCTTAGGGCTGGGGCAACAGGAGCAGCAGTGGGCAAAGCCACCCCTGGGAAGAGGTGAAGGAAGGCAGGAGCTGCTTTCCAGGAGAACTGAGCTACAGGGACTCTTCACACCCCACTATACATGAGGGAAGAGCCCAGGGCACTTCCCAGGGAAATGAATCTTGGCTCAGGAGTGAGACAGAGCTTTGAGAGAGGAGGAAGCACCCACACCAAATTTTCCTGCCTTAACTAACCTCTGAATAGATCAATATTTTATCATCTTTTACCCTGAATATTTGGAGGGTTTTTCATTTCAGGAGAAAAGGAGGCTGCAAACCCACAGCAACGCATGGTGGGGCACCCAGCTGGGTCAAAAAGATACATGGACCTCCAAATTCCAATGGTGCAGCCAGACTGAGGATACAGCAAAGCTCATGAGATGTCACCTCTCAGCCCCAGGCCACCAGAAGTGTAAGAGGGGCACTGGATGCACTTGTAACCTGGGTTTATGCAACAAAATTCTCTGTTCTAACTCATCATGTGTCCTCCTGTAAAAAACACTGTGCAGAGTGTAGGTTTAGATGGGATATTAGGAAAAAATATTTCCTTGTGAGGCCCTCACACCTGGTATGAGTTCCCAGAGAAGCTATGGCTGGCCCTGGATCCCTGGAAGTGTCCAAGGCCAGGCTGGACAAGTCTTGGAGCAAACTGGGACAGCAGAAAGTTCCCTGGCCATGGAAGGGGTTGGAATAACTTGAGCTTTAAGGTCCCTTCCAACCCAAACCATTCTGTGATTCTGTGATATAACAGAGCAAATTCTTCCCCTTCATCTCAAATTAAATCTAAGCATGAAGCAAAAGCAGCTGCATTTGTGTAGTGATACATGAAAGTGTCTGCAAAGCATTTTAGGATCCTTCAGGAAAAATGCTAAATATCTGTTCTATAATTCAATGAATGTTAATATATTCATCACAGATTCCGACTCTTCAATTGCACGGGAGAAAAACAAGAAAATTGGTGCTTGCTGCAATGTTACGATGCCAAGGGATGGAAGCGGTCCAGGGCCTCGGAATATTCAAGTTCTGTGTGGGATGCAGGGAAATCCCCCAGGAGAACACAAGCAGAGCCTGTGTGCTGTGGGATGAGGAGTGAGGTCGCACTCAGGCACTCTGGCTTTGACCCCCAGAGCCAGATGTTGTTTTACCTTTTTGTGGTTGCCAAAATCAAACCCAAACCTGCCTCTGGCCTCACACCGAGGGCCCCGGTCCTGCCTGCCAGGGTGAATCATTCTCCTCGCTCGTTTTTCGCTTTGTGCCCTTCTAAAAAGCTCTACCTCAGGTGCCTTCCTGCGCCAGCAGCTCTTGCCTGACACGACCTCGACCTCGTGAGGACAGGGCTCCAGACCACAAAGGCAGAGCACTTGCCCTCCTTTTCCCAGGCACGCCATTCACTGCTACTCCAAGGTATTTTTGTTCGCTGCTTGGAGCGAGTCTGAGCCCATAACTGCCCTCCTTTGTTGCGGCTCCTCAACAAGAGAACCCACTGCTTTTGCAGTGTGCTCAAACATAAAGACTCTCAGCAATAGCATGTGTTTAACCTCGGGCTATTTTAGCATGTGCTGAATTAGGGGAGTGTTTGTAATGCACTCACCTAAACGATCAGTGCTCACACACCTCCTGCTTTTCCACCTTGGCGGAAAAAAACAAATCCCTGCTGCGGTGAGTCCGAATGGGAATAAGCTCCTCTGTGGTCTCCCTGCAATTTTCCAAAAACGTGCTGCCATTCATTTTCTCCCCCAACATCCTGGGTGTTACAGTGACCATTTAAGCAAGTCACTTCAGAGGGCTGGAGTTCCTCTGTGCCAGAGACAGGCTGGGGGAGTTGGAGGTGTTCACCTGGAGAAGAGAAGGATCCAGGGAGAGCTCAGAGCCCCTTCCAGTGCTTAAAGGGACTCCAGGAGAGCTGGAGAGGGACTTGGGATAAGGGCCTGAAGGAACAGGACAAGGGGGAATGGTTTAGCTGAAAGAGGGCAGAATTAGATATTGGGAAGGAATTCTTGGCTGTGAGGGTGGGGAGGCTCTGGCACAGGGTGCCCAGAGAAGCTGTGGCTGCCCCTGGATCCCTGGAAGTGTCCAAGGCCAGGTTGGACAGGGCTTGGAGCAACCTGGGATAGTGGAAGGTGGCCCTGCTGACCACAGCAGGTTGGAATGTGATGATCCCTAAGGTCCCTTCCAACCCAAACCATTCTGTGATTCTACAGCTTTTGCCCTCAGCCCTGTTACAAACTCCTCCCGTTTTTCTCCCAATAATACCCCTCATCCTGACAGCTGGAGTGCTGCTGGAGTGGGCTGGAGTGCCTTTGCAGGAGGGCAGGAGAAGGACCTTAAAGTGAGAGTATTATTGTCCAGCAGTGGAGCACCCTTTCCTTCAGCCTGGAGCCACAGCAACCCCTCCATTCCCCTTCTTTCCAACAATCTCCTCCCCCTGCTGCGCTCATGAAAGGCCCGACCCGAAAATCAGCCCTTAAAAAAGTCAGCAGTTTTTAAACCCTGCTAAGCTGTGCACTGGAAGGAGGAGGGGAACAAACTGGCCCCAGAGGCAAACTCCAATTCAGCTCCATTCAGCCATAGAAATGAAAATGTTAAAATAAAATACGTGTGCACAGTGGTGAACCCCTGAGCTGGCAGGTCACAGGGTAGGTAAAGCACAGGGTGTGCTGGCAGGGGCTTGGAACAATCTGGGATAGTGGAAGGTGTCCCTGCCCATGGCAGGAGGCTGGAAAAAAATAAGCTTTAAGGTCCCTTCCAACCCAAACCATTCTGTGATTCCAAGAAATACAGCAGGGTTACAACACTTTTAACATCTGGTTACTTTTTTATGTTATTCTCAGAAAATGTTTGCAAAATGGCCATCCAGCATCTCATCTTGATTATCTCAATGCCATCAAATCCACACAGATTTTGCCTCATAGTAAATGCAGAGTATAATATTTAGGCATTTTAGAGTTTCAAGGCTGGAAAAGCCATTTCAATCTAAAGAGCCTCAAGAAGCAATAAATCATAACAGCTCAGACAGGAGTTGTTTTTGACTCAGTATTACTGAGGTAAATTACTTGTAGCATTACAGAAGAGTAATTCTGTGTGTGAGAAGCGAGCAGCAGCACTTTGGTGATAAGGTTAGAGAGATATTTGTGCTAACGAGGAAATTTAAGCTCCATTTCAACGCCGACTCGCTGCAGCCCTAACTCCGGAGCCGTCAGTGGTGTCTCCTGCCTTTCTCCAGGGACCAGCTCAGTATCACTCTCACATCCTTCTCTGGAGTGATGAAAGCACATTATAGGCTGATAAAGGCAATCCGTGGTATTTCTTACAGGTCTCCAAAGATCAGCAATTTATTAAAAAGCGCTTTTCAGGAACTGGGCAAAAACAAAACGTTCTTCATCAACACCTCACACCGAATCCATCTTCCCTTAAATAAATTCCCAGCTCTGGCAATACAAACTCACTCTTCCCTAATTGCTGCTGTTCTACATTTGCAAATTCCAAGTGGTGATGCCTCTCTGCTTGTCAGCAGAGATTTATCAAACCCGCTCCGTGTCCAAAGGTCACACGAGTAAATCTGAGTTTGTTCTGAGCAGGAATCCTTCCTCTGCTCCTGAGCTGTCCCATCCACAGCAGTGCACAGACCCAGGGTGACACAACGCAGAATACAACAGCTTAAACAATTAAAAACAAAACGATAATTATCAAATGAAGGAACAAAGCAGCTCTGAGACACAACGAGCTTTGCTTTGCTTTATCCTCCCATGACTTATTTGCAACAGGTCTCGCAGGCTCTGCTGAGAATTAACAGCAATGAAGGGATGCTCTGGGGCTTGGTTAAAGGCTAGTGCACCCAGCTGTTCATCTGTCATCAAAACACAAAGAAACCACCAGAAAATTGAAGGTCTGAATCTCACTTCCCACTTAAAACCATCCTGGCAGTGCAAATATGAGAATAAATTATACTCCTCCAGCAGCAGCGTAAATGAGCTGTAGTGGAAAGGCTGATCCAACTGAAGATTTCAAGTTAAAAACTAAAGCAAATCCAAGTACAGATGTTTTGTATTCTCATGCCTTGTGCAAATGCTGCTTTTGTGTGTGCTGGAGCTGCTCAGCTCTCCTCTGAACAGCACCTGGGAACTGCAGTGTCACATCAGACACTAAACCCAGGCACAGAAATGCCCAATAAATGAACCATCCAAAAATTTCTTTTACTGTTTCTGCACCTTCGCTAGTATCAAAATCTCTCTCCAGCCCACCTGCTGCCATGGAGCTCTTTGATTCATCCCCACAGCTGAGAAAAGCTTAAGCCAAGCCCCTGTGTGTGAAATCAGGGGAAATCAGTTAAATCAGCCAAGTCAAGTGGAATAACCAGGTGGGGGACTGCTCCTTACAGGAATATCCTGATCCACTGTGGGACACACTGCTGGAATTCAGGCCTGGTTTTCCCTTGGCTTCCCAAGGCTCTCTGCACACAGAGTGATACCTTCAGCTGTCTGCACTGATGGGGGTCACCACCCAAAAACCCACCCCTGGCAGCTCAGTGTCACCCCCAGCAGCCCAGCAATGAGGGGTGCCAGGGATGTAGGACACAGGGCAGGAGGAGCCTGGCACAAGCCCTGGTGTATTCCCAAAGGTGTTTGTTCCAGGACCTGGCTCACCCTGACTTCTGTGTTAACATCGTTTTTCCATGCTGTCACTTTTTTAAACAAATAAGACTAAAATTGGATGATGTACCTGTGTGGCTTAGACACAACCTGCCCTGACAGGGGGACAAGGTCAAGTAACCCTGTGATTTACTGACTCTGGGATGTCTGAGTCACAGAATTATAAACTCACAGAATCACAGAGCCTGGCTGGAAAAGACCTCTGAGATCAGCATGTCCAGCCACCAACCCAGCAGCACCATGTTCACCACTAAACCATGTCCTCGACTGACACATCCACACACTTTTAGAACGCTTCTAGAGATGATGACATTGACATCCTGCTCTGAAAACCACAGTTATCCAACCTTACAGTCCAATTAAACCTTATTCTCCTTTTTCTCCCAGAATTCTGAGGGTTCTGCTTCACCACTGAGAGTCCAGAATGTATCACCTGAGTCTGTTATAGTGCACTGAAAGTATAAAAATTGTTAAAACACACATCCCAGGCTGATACTATCAAACTGAATTGGGTGAGGTCAGAATATTTTGGTAGGGAATGATTTGAGCAGCTCATTTTTCTAAATTACACTGCGGTGCTGAAAGCGAGCGGCACTCAGTGTTTCACTCTAAGCCTAATTCAATTTTACTCTGTCTCAGAAAAAGAAAACAGCACATTAATCCCAAATCCTGTAAACACAGAGTTGTAAACACTCCCCAGCACCCTCCCCACCCATGCTGAGGAGGGCAGGCCTGTTTTCCAAGCCTGTGTGAAAGCAGATGGCAGCCACCTAATTCGGATTCGGTGCAATCTGTTGCTGGTGAGGAAAAAAAAGAAAGATACTTGACTGCTTTTCCTTATAAATGTAAAACCTGGGAAGTTCAACCCACTCTGTAGTTTTGTGAGATGTTTGGTAGCAGTTTTGCCAACAGAGCCAGCTCTGCTCGAGGAGAACACATGCTTCTTGCTCTCAGCCTGAACTCTGCAGTGAAAAATCCCCTCGGATCGTTTTGGGAAGGGAGAGTTGTCTGTGGGCTCAGTTCTTACTCTGGCTTTGCACCCTGCAAGTGCACCAGTCATGACAACATTGTGATACACTGAGACACCTTATCTACCTCCTTTTTCATCACAGCAACAAAGATCTTATTGGAAATAGAAATATATTACAGCAGATACAAGTGCTTTTTTGTGTCCAAACACCCCTCTCTGTCAGCCTGATGGTGAATCCCCTCTGGTTCAGAAATGTTCTTCTTATGAGGCACAAAACTGGATGTGGGATTTTGTGTATGACCAGCAAAGGGGGTCAGGTCACTTCTCTCTTGTGGTTGGGCTCCTGTTTAAAGAGCCTGAGATGCTGGTGGCTTCCCTTTCCTGGGAAGGGAGCAGAGCTGGGGAAGGGGCTGGAGCCCCAGGAGCAGCTGAGGGAGCTGGAAAGGGGCTCAGCCTGGAGAGAAGGAGGCTCAGCGGGGACCTCCTGGCTCTGCACAACTCCCTGACAGGAGGGGACAGCCAGGGGGGTCAGACTCTACTCCTGGGGAACTCCTTCTTTCCCTGCCCATGCCTAGAAACTTGTTCAAATTGTTCATCCCACAATTTCTTCAGGGGTCAAAATGGAGCTGACTGCCCTGTAATTGGATTTGTAGCCTTAGTAAGACGGGGGTAACATTTACCATTTTCCCATGATCTCCATGAATTTTCAGTGGCCTTGCTTTGGCACCAGCCACTTCTCAGCACCCAGTGGAACCCACCAGGTCTCATGGATCTGCAGGTGATCCCTCACCCCACCCTTATCCACTGCTGATGTTCCTCCGTGGCTCAAACCCCTTTGCTCTTTGCCCATGGCAGAGGCCAAGGCACACGAGTAGAGGATCATGGAATCATTTAGGCTGGAAAAGCCCTCCAAGATTACCAAGTCCAACCATTCCCCCAGCACTGCCAAGCCCAACACTAAACCATATCCCCAAGTGCCACATGCACACAACCTTCAAAACCATCTTGCTCTTCCTGACATCCCCTTGCAAGCATCAACTGTAGGTGAGTTCTGGCTTTCCTGACACAAACCCAACATGCCTGGACAATGTTTAAACCTCCACTCTTGTAGCCAGACTCTGCTTCTACCTCCTGAATATTGCTTTTTTTGCATAATGAATGCCAAATGAACCCACTGCCTTGTTGGGCCTCTAGCACAGGTCACAGCATGATGCCTCAAAGTGAAAAACCTCTTTGACCCCACTCAAAACTCAGGGCTTTGATAGTTCTTCTCTCCAAGCATGAAAAACTGGATAATGCTGCCAGTGATTAGTTAAACCCCTTCCCAGCAGCCTGTAAATAACCCTGGCTTGACACAAATGCCAGTGGTCACAAAGCTTCAAAGTCCTTCTTCAAAACTGGCCGATTTTATGTGACTGGGTTTCTCCGCGCAGGAATGAATTTGAGAGGTTGATTCTTTGTGATACAATCAGGATGTTTTAGTTCCTGGAGATAAGTTGACACTTCTCCTCCTACCCACAGCTATAGACTTGAGAAGCGTGACACAGATTTCCTACAAACTTACAAATGTTTGCTTCGCTGTTTCAGCAGCCTCAAAGTGCCTTAACTGCATTTTTTTTTTTTTGTTAAAAATAAAAATCGCTAAATGCTGAAGTTACAACATTTCTGTCATCCCTGATGTTTATAAACATTAAATGAAGCTTTCAATGAGCATGTTCATGCTGTCACCAGCACAGAGCTGCCTCGCTTTGGTTTTTGTCTCCTGAGGAGAAATGCAGCTGTGAATCCTCCCATCCAAGAGGAACAGGAGAACCTGGGCATCAAATGGTGAGTCAGGTTGAGCTGGGAATTTTACTGGAATAATGGAAAATGTACCAACACACAAGACTAGAAAGCTCTACTGGTTGTTCTTTCTCTTCATGGAACTATTTACTTAAATTCCTGCCTTTTTTTTTTTTTTTTCCTGATATCAGTACAAACAATGCTTTTCAACACTTTGGCCTAAAAACTCCTCCCATTATTGCTACCATCAACTCTTCACCTAAATAACATCAGGGACGAGGTGATATGGGAACACTCTTCCATATACTTGATGCATTTCCTTTGTTTATATGATGGATTATATTAATCCATCATATAAACAAACTGAAAGGGGAGAGGTTTAGAATAGATGTTTTAGGAAAAAATTCCTCCTGTGAGGGTGGTGGTGAGGTCCTGGCACAGGTTGCCCAGAGAAGCTGTGGTTGCCCCTGGATCCCTGGAAGTGTCCAAGGCCAGGTTGGATGAGGCTTGGAACAACCTGGGATAGTGGAAGGTGTCCCTGCCTGTGATCCAATAGCAGACCAGTCACCCACCTTGGAAGATGTGCTGCCTTTGTAAGGAATAAAAACCCTTCAGGAGATGGCAAAAGGACCATCCCACTCCTTCCACTTCCCTCTGTGGAGACCAATTACCAGAAACTGCCCTGCAGCCTGGAAGAGGAGCCAGAGGAATTTGTTCCTGACTTGCTCCTGTGCTAAGGCACAAAGCCTTTTTAACCCATTTGGAATCATAAAATCACACCAAGACTTCTCCTCTGCAACTTTAAAGAGCCTCAAGGCTTCCAGATCTCAAGGAGTGTTTGGACAATGCTCTCAGGCACTGGGTGGGATTGTTAAGATGTCTGTGCAGGGCCAGGGGTTGGACTTCTGCTGGGTCCCTTTCGGCTCAGGACATTCTGTGATTCCTCCTGATAAGCTCCTGAGTGAGCAGAGTGAGAACATCTCTCCTCAGGCAATGCAAGGTTTGGTGTTTCCCACCTGCTCTGCCTTGGAACAGCTGCTGAGGCTGAACCTCACCCAAATCTGCTCTGCTGACAAAGTTGTACCCTGGCCTCGTTCACTGCTGTTTGCCCCAGATTGGGAACTTGGGGGGCAGCACCCAAGGCAGCAGCTGGCTCAATGGGACACACAACACTGAATAAAGGAAGGCTGGTCTCAGCTGATGCTGCTCCACTGCCAAAACCACTCTGGAGACTCTGCAGTGTGACCAGCACTGGAAGAGCTGAAGCAGGGTCTGCCTTCTCCTCTGGAGATGGTCTGGCTGCTTCCCTTGGGTTCTAAGTCACCACTTCAGGGCTGTCACGAGATGCTGCACCAATGTCCACCCTCAGGGTCCATCTGTGTGCATCAGTTCAGTCCCTGGCAACACAATCCTGGACTAAACCCAGCTCAACTCTGTCACACCATGGGCTTGGAATTATGTGCTGGCTCTTGACCCATCAGGTTCTCTGTTAGATGATAGCAAGACCAGGAGCTGAGTTTTATTGCCCTGGAGCCAAGAGAGAGACTCCCCTATGTCTCTTAACAGTGTAATTTCACAGAATCTATCTCTCCAGAGGTATTCCTGATCACTTCAAAGGTTACAGACGTGGTTTCACAAGATTTATTTTTATGAAATGAGACTTTTATACTCCTTTTTATAAATCATCTGATCTCCCAGTATACTTCAGCTGTGATATTAATTGTAAAACCCACACGTAGCCAGGCAGAAATGTTAAACAGAGAATGCTCAAGAACTGGAGAATTATATGAAGGATACAGAAAGATGCTCAGTGCAAGGGCAATCCAGCATCCTGCTGAGAACAGAAGATAGGCACATGCAACCACCTTTCACTAATCATGTGAAAAAACTTTGGAAAAGATGAATAAATCCAAGGGATAATTAAGAAGGGACTGTTTTTGAGAAGTGAACTGCATGAAATGTGGAGAAGGATGTCAACACTTTGTTTTAACACCGCCTCCAACAAAGCCTTCCACTTTCAGCCTCTGCCACGCTGTGTAGATCAGTTCTCAAATCTTTTAAAGCAGAGTGGAGCTCTCCAGTCTTACACTACTTCCAGTATATTGATCCCAAGCATGCAAAAATCAGCAGCCATAATTATTATGCATTTTGGAAGCAGCTGCTTTGTTGTAACTTGGACAGGAATTACACATCAGTGAGAAGTAGGTGAGATATCGCTGCACCTACTTGGCCTACATAGTAACAAGTCAGTGTGTCTGTAGCAAAACGGGGAAGACCACAGTTTTCTAATAAGAATACAATTCACTGCCTCAGAATGGAAGTTTTGGCCAGATCTTAATGCTGTAAAAACTGCATTTGTTTCAGCAGTCAAGTCTCCCTCTCATTATTTCACTGCTATCAGGCTTCCGATATAACTGACACGATCACTTTCAACAGGAAAGTTTGGATTTCAGAACAGCCAATCTTGTCCTCTTTTTCTGTAGTACTTTACACTCATCAATTTATACAATCAGATTTTTTCCATACTCCCTTCTAGAAAAATACATTCAAAATAGTTCCAATGTCCACCTAATTAAGAATACAAGTAGAGAGAAAGACACAAAAAGAGTTTTTAAAGGGATGAAAACTCTTCCTTTTTCACTTAAAATGACCAGGCTTCCTAATTATTTCTGTTCAGGTAAGAGCTTGCCCCCAACATGGTGACACAGAGCATTATGTGCCCTTCTGAATGCTCTCATTCACACCTGGCTGTCCCCACCTGCCCGCAGTTCTCCCCTCTCCAGCACAGGTCAGGGATGTGACAGCCCAGGCTGTGACCTGTCCTGCTGAACTCTGCCTCCAGAAACCCTTCTTGGTGATAAAACTGATTTATAGAACAACTTCTCCCAGTGGTGAGAACAAGGCTGCCTGTTGTAAAGTCCTGTCCTGCTACCAAACAGTTCTGACATAAATCATCCTCTGCAGCACCTGAGGCAGGTAAAAACTCTCCACAGAATCATGGAGTGGGTTGGGTTGGAAGGGAATTTTAAAAATCTCTGTGTCGAACACCCCTGCCAAGGGCAGGGATATAAACTTGCTCAGGGCTCCATCCAATCTGACCTTGAATTTTTGCAGGGATGGGGCACCCATGGTGTCAGTGTTTTACCACCCTCACCATAAGAAATGTCTCCTATATGTACTCTCCTATCCATAACTGCTGTGACTCCCAGGTCCTCTCTGCACAAACTCCTCTTCCCTGGGATTCTCTCACTCCCAGGAGTTATCCCTTCCTCTGTGCTTGCAGACCTACTCCTGCACTGCTCAAAACCCGGCTGGCTGAAAAGGCAGCAAAAAAAAAAACCCAAAAAAACCGTAAAACAAAAGAACCTAAAGCTTAGACGCCTGGAATTTCCTCTTAACACCTCTTCAAGCATTCACTGTTCACTGAGCCTTTCATTTCCTTCTCAAATAACCTCCCACTGAGTTAAACCAACACAATCGAACAAAATCTCCGTAACCAGGCCAACACACGGAGCTCCCAGAGATCCAGGGAACACGTGGAGATCTAGCACACCCCCTCCCCTAGTGCCGGGAGCCTGAGCTGGGATCGGCAGCTGCAGGAGGAAAAACAGAGCCCTGGGATCAGGTTATGGCATCACTTCTCCCAAAGATTCACCTGCAAAATAGGAATGACCTTGGAGATTGACAGAGATAGGAGAGGAGGAGTGATGAACTCTGTGAAAAATAATCACAGAATCATTTAGGTTGGGAAAGAACTCTGACATGACTGAGTCCAACCTGTGACTGATCCCCACCTTGTTAAGTGCAATAATTCCTGTGTCCTGGTAAACTCCCTGGTGGACTCTCACAAACGTGGCAGCTTTTACTCCGTTGGATCTGTAATTGGTTTTTCTCTCCCCTCTGTTTTCAGGGACCCAGCAACCATTTGTGATCTGAAAAATCTGCACTGAAAACTCTGGTTGAAATGGGTCAAATTCAGAAGCTCTCACAGGGGCAGGCTCTGTGTCTCCTGCACACATGGAAAACATCACAATAAGGAGCAAATCATTTCACAGAATCACAGAAGGGTTTGGGTTGGAAGGGACCTTAAAGACCACCCCATTCCAGTCCCTGCCATGGGTTCCACTATCCCAGGTTGCTCCAAGCCCCATCCAACCTGGCCTTGGACACTTCCAGGGACGGAACAGCCACAGCTTCTCTGGGCAATCTTTGCCAATGTTTCCCCACCTCAAAGGCAAGAACTCCTTCCTAATATTCAATCTAAATCTAAAATTCAAAAGATCCTAATTATCCAGTGCTTTATGCTATGCTTTTTCATGATCCAGATGCTCTGATTTCATAATTCAGGACATCAGGAAAAGAAGCTAAAGATCACTACGGAAAACACGAATCATGTTTTCTCCAAAGTTTTTTAGAAAGCAGCATAAATACAACCACCATTTCTTCTTAACCACCCTTTTGAGGAAAACTCAGTAAAAGTGGCCCACTTTAGACTTCTTTTTATTTCACTTGATCACAACACCCTCTTCCTCTGGCTTCTCCAGCACAGTACAGACACTTTCAGGACTTCCCTGTTCCCTCTCTGCCCCAAATCTTGGGCTCAGCTCTGTCACGAATCCTTCCCCACATTTCACCTTGGGATTCCTTCACTGTTTACTTCCTCAGGAACATGATACCTTCCAAGTGCTTATTTTAAGCTGCTCAGAAGCTGTTCAGATCCATGGAGAGCAGCAAATCAACTCTCTGCCACCCCCTGCTTCAGTTTCTCCACCAAACTGGGGCATCCTTGGGATCTGTGAAGGGAGAATGGAAGATCCCACCTCCTCCCCTTGGCCTCCATCCTCCTCCTGTATTTCTGGCTTTCTTTAAAGCTCTTACTGCCAAAAAGGACACCTCTCTCTTCTTTCCTCTCCTGCAGTCTTCAGGGTGGCAAAAGTGAAACACGAACATTTTTGTTTCCTTTATAGTGAGAATTCCCCGGCTTTACATTCAGAGCAGAAAAACACCAAAGTTGGAAAAAACTGGTTGTTCCTGAGGGACAGATACTCCCTCTGTGGGAAGGGATGTGCTGTGAGCCTGTTCCCTTCCCACAGGGATGTTCAACACTTTCCTAAGTGATCAGAGACATCCTGAGTCACCCTGTGTCAATCAACAGCATCCCTTAAAATACAACCACCAGACTATTTTCTCCCAGCACATCAAAAGCAGGTACCAGAGAATCAATCATGGAATTATACAAGGATTTGGATTGGAAAAGACCTTTACAGATCCTCTTATCCCACCCCCTGCCATGGGCAGGGACACCTTCCACTACCCCAGGTTGTTCCAAGCTCCATCCTGGCCTTGGACACTTCCAGGGACCCAGGGGCAGCCACAGCTTCTCTGGGAACCCTGTGCCAGGGCCTCACCACCCTCACAGGGAAGATGTTTTTCCTAATATCCATTCTAAACCTATTNTGCTGTGAGCCTGTTCCCTTCCCACAGGGATGTTCAACACTTTCCTAAGTGATCAGAGACATCCTGAGTCACCCTGTGTCAATCAACAGCATCCCTTAAAATACAACCACCAGACTATTTTCTCCCAGCACATCAAAAGCAGGTACCAGAGAATCAATCATGGAATTATACAAGGATTTGGATTGGAAAAGACCTTTACAGATCCTCTTATCCCACCCCCTGCCATGGGCAGGGACACCTTCCACTATCCCAGGTTGTTCCAAGCTCCATCCTGGCCTTGGACACTTCCAGGGATCCAGGGGCAGCCACAGCTTCTCTGGGAACCCTGTGCCAGGGCCTCACCACCCTCACAGGGAAGATGTTTTTCCTAATATCCATTCTAAACCTATTGTCTTTTATTTTGAAACCATTCCCCCTTGTCCTGTCCCTCCAGGTCATGGTAAATAGTCTCTCTCCATCTTTCTTGTGGGGTCAATAAGGTCACCCCAGAGCCTTCTCTTCTCCAGGCTGAACAATCCCAATCCTTTCAGTCTTTCCTCATGGGAGGGGTGCTCCTTTCCTCTAGGATTTACCTCCAGATACAACTCCTCTGCAGGTTTCCTGTTCTCCTCCCACTCCACAGGTCCACTGTGGACTATAAGTGAAAAAAATACTAAATCCAAGATAAACCAGTGATGACAAGGCTCAGATCTACTGGAGTAACAAATTCCTGTTCTGGCTGCAAGGTCAGCACATCTACAGGCTCTGGACTCTGCCAAGACAACACATGGATATCACAGGGACCCTGACACAGGCTGACAGAGACCTTTTCCTTTGATCCTCTGCCAGGTCTCCTGTGTGCCAGAATATTCAACCACCTCCATCCCCATCCTTGAGAAAACACCCCCAGCTCTGCCTTACCCTAATCCATGGATGAGATCAATCTGCAGGACAGAAAGCAGCACCTCAGGTGCACCAACTATCCAAGGTGCTTTTTATTTCAATTTTCCCATGCTCTGGAGTGGTACCTGATGGCTGCTGAGCCAAACCTGCAGAGCCTGGCATTAGGAGCTGCGTTTGTGCTTCCTCAGAAAGCCAGCAGTTAATGGCATTCAGGCTGCCTCCAGAATCATGAAAATATCTTTATTAAGCATGTCAGGAAACGCAGCAAAATGCTGTGTCGAACAATTGGCCGTAGCAATGCTACTCAGCTCTGCAAAGCGAGTCTGGATCACATCTGATGTGCTACATAAAATATATGTCAGCATTTTCCTGGCAATAACAATAGAGCACTTGCTGAAAAAACCTTAACACACTGCAAATAAAATGTTTGGAAGTGTGGTCACTGCAGAGCTTAACACACTCAGCTGGAGACTCGCATGTCTCAATCGCCTTAGAGGAGAGCTGAATAAGCCCAACTTTTTCAGGTATATTTAGACACAGTGTTGAGTCTAAGGGCTTCTTATATATTTCAGGTATAAAAGACATTTTTACTTAGCCCTATCTGTGCTTTCCTGCATATAGGCATATGACCTGAGGGGAAAAAAAAAGGAGATGAAAGCAAGAAAGTAAGGCCAGTGTAAGGAAGAAGGCACAGGCACAGAAGTTTTTATGGGGCTTGAAAATTGCTATGCTTAGTCATGAAGGAAATCAGAAATATTAAATAAGAGGTAGAATAATAAAATATGCTGAGTTGGAAGGGATCCATTAGGATCACAGAGTCCCACTCCTGGCCCTGCACAGACAGCCCAACAATCCCACCCTGAGGCTGAGAGCATTGACCAAACACTTCTGGAGCTGTCACCATTCCCTGGGAAGCGTGTTCCATACCTGACCAGGAATTCCTCTGGGGGAAGAAGCTTTTCCTAATATCCAACCTAAACCTCCCCTGGATGATCATGTAAGGACAAGAGAGAAAGCACTAAATCGAGGGGATGGGAAAATTTAAAAAAAAACATAAAATAAAGCAGAAACAAGCAAAAAATATAAACAAACAAAATCAAACAAACAGAGAATTAACTTTTAAGGAATTTTAGTATTTCCTGGGGGTACCAGGAAAAAAACAGTACCAGGAGCAAGGAATTTACCCTCAGAGATCATTCAACATGGGATTTCTGCTGGGGACCCTGTCCATTTCATGATTTTGTGATTATGAGTAAAAATACATCTGGCACACCAAAAATACAAGAACAAAATTCAACTTAATCTGAAAAGTCCCACACAGGCAGTGACTGAACACCGGTTCAGATTAAATTCAGCATTTCTCATAAGTGAGGAAACTCCAAGACTTCCCAGCTTTTCACACTGTAATATCCCAGGATCAGCACGTACTCAGGGCTGGAGCATTTGGAAAAGGAGGGGCTGGGCACTGGATATCCCCAGCCCTGTGATGCTCTGAGAGGAGCAGGACTGGGCTGGTGGCTTTGCTGTGCTTCAGGTACTTTGAAGAGACTGACACCATCAGAAACAAAGCACTTGCCTTTCTGTGAGTGCAGTCATCCCAGGAGAGCACTTCTGAAAGGTTTTAGGAAGCCTTTTGATTAGAGGGGAAATTGGAAATCCTAGCTACAGATCCTAGCACATAATAGGCCAAAACCTGCTGTCACCAAAACTACCCATTTAATTTTTTTTTTCCACAGCTCTACCAGAAAACGAGTTACACAGAAAACAAGATTATGGGGAAGGAAGAATAGAGAGGATTGTGAGTGTGGTCTCCTCATCACCTCCACGGATGATCCCTGCTTCAGGTAATTCCAGCATTGTCCAAACCTACCACAGAGAAACCCCTGTGCTCACCTATTTTATCTGTGATTTCTCTTTAGAGATGACATGACTGGGTGCTAATTTTGATGCATCTCAACACCTAACACGGCTCCTGATCTTACAAGTAGTGCAAGGTGCTCTTCTCACCCTTTCCAGCCCTCATTCTTCCTTGAAAATCTGCAGCAGACAAGGATTTAGCCCCAATCCCAGCAGTTTAAAGTAGTTGTGCCACCGAAGGATGGTGCCCACACGTTTGGTGGTGGAGGGGTTAAAAATCACCAACAGTCCTTTGCTATTGCTATTAAAAACAGGGGAAAAACCCAACTAAGTAGAAACTGGGCCAGTCTTGAGCCAGCATTGAGTGGCTGATCCTTCTCACAAGTACTGCCTGCAAGGATTTGCAGCAGGGGACTCAGGACCCACCCCACAAGGATGTTGGGATGTCCTTGTGCAAAGGAGAGAGCAGATTCCAAACCTGGCTGTAGCATCCTGGGACCTGACAGGCCAGGTGAGTTCCAGAGGCAGAGAAAAAAGGCTTGAGAAGGCAAAGCTTTACAGGAGCAGCAGGGTGGGGAGATCTGGCAGGCCCACTGCAAATGTAAATTTGCTTTTCTTAGATTATTTAGGGTCTCCCCCTAAATCTTCCTCAGCCCTGCCTTGTCTAACGCTGGCCCTGCCAGAGACACTAATTTTCCCTGCCCCATCTGTTTGGATTTGCTTACTTCCTAATTTATCCAACGCCTAGCTCCATGGTGGCTAAGCATTTTAATCACAGTGATTAACACACTGAGCAAGAACAAAACAAAAATGGTTAATCAAATGCTATTAGCAGTGTTTGAATGTCTAGACGCCGTTTTACACATGAATGCTGGTTAACGATCATCTCCCCAGAACGTTCCCTGATTTATTCCTTCCCCTGCCAGCTCCACAGTTTGCCACCACCACGGCAGAGATTTTGACCCATTTGGCACCAGGAGAACACAACACTCTCCTGCAGGAAACACTCAGGCTTTTCAGGCTGCCTGAAGTGCTTCACACCACCAGCAATCTCCAGCAAGGGGAAATCCTCAGCTCCATCCCTCATCCAGTGGGATGGAGATGAAACCTAGGATGCCCTGAACTCCCCGTGCCTCCAACATAAAGAGGAACCTTCCCAAATCGAGGAGGAAATGCCAAGAAATGTCATTATTAAATGCACGATGTCTTAACCAGTGTTTGTCACACTCAGGTATTATTTATGCATGAACATAAAGAGTTGGGGATTAATAAAAGCTTGGGTTTGCTCCTATAACCCCAGGTGCTGAACTTTCCACCCCAAAATTACTCCCAAAAAACAGAGCCCAGTGCCCAGCTGGGAGTGAGAACTCCCTTGGGTGAAGGAATGTCTGTTCACAAAAAGGCTCTGGCTTGAGGACTGCTCACAGGGATACACAAGGAAAGGAAGGGATGCCCTAACACCTGGACAAAGCATTAATTTAGGAAGCCCAGATCTCTAAGAATGAGTTATGTGGGTAGGGAAAGTGTCTTATCTGTGTTTGTAAAGCCCTGTGTAAATTAACAGTCTTGCACAAACAGGATTTAAAACAAAAATACAAGTGCAGCAACAGGGTTTATGGCCTTAAATACATCTCCAGTGGTTTAGGCTGTGAGAACAGGGCTCAATGGCTTATTTACGAGTCACAGCAGCTTCAAGTAAAGCAGAACTGTAGCTTTGTTGGGTTTTTTTATAGTTAATACAAATAAAAGCAACCAAAAAAGTTTGGCCGCTTTCAATTCCGCTGTCTTCAACTGGTCCTGCTGTCACCGAGCTTCTTCTGAGGTCCCTTTGGCCACGTAAGTTTTATTTTTCTTATAAAATAAGGCCCCACAGCTGCAGTACTGGGCTCTGGGCAGGTTCTGGGTTCAAAAGGCTCCAGTAAAAGCTGAGTGCTGGGTGAATCATAGAACCATTAAGGTTGGAAAAGATCTATAAGATCATTGATTCCCACAGTTAACTACGATAGCCATGATAACCAGTGAAGTTAAAAATGCTACAATCCCATACCAGCACACACACAGTCATCTCCCTCAGCATAACAAAGGTTTATTTGGTGGTAAAGTGGAAGGAAATGGACAAGGAATTACCCTTATTCTACCCAGATTTTTACCTCCCTTTTCCAGCCAATCATCAATCATTTTAGCTCAATCTTTCCCTTCCTTGGAAGGGTAGGTTTACAGCAAAATAGCAGTTTTGGGGGGTTTATCTCTGATGAAATCCTATGAAAACACCTATCCAAAGTCTCAGTGCTGTGCAAAAGAGAAGAGGAATCTCAAGAGAAGATGGACCTCAATTAGCTCAGTCAAACCACGTCTCCAGTCACTTAAGTCCCTTAAAACAGCATTACCAGCCACAGGAAGCAATAAGCACAAGCTGAATCTGCACATTAGTGATCTAAAAAGCCTAGCTGGTAGATCCTTACATTGACCATCCCAGTTTTCTACCAGTTCTACTCCATTGTTGACTGTTTATTTATAATTTACTATCCAGGTGTCTCTGGGACAACTTAATACACTGTGATAGTCTCTCATCTCTTCCCTGCTAATGAAGGCAATAAATAACTACAGTAAGCATTCCAATCAATATTACACTCTGCTCACATCCCAGAGAACACGAGATCTGTGGCCTGCAATCCTGCTGGAGATGAAAAGTCTCCCTGGGATCTGCTCAGGGCTCAGGGAGAGCAGGTGGATTAGCAGCACAGGGCTGGGGTCTGTGTGCTCCAAAGGGCTGGGAAGGCACCTGCAGCTCATGGCTTCACTCTTCAGGTAAGATACAAGAATGGTTTTAAACTAAAAGAGGGGAGAATTCAGTTAGATGATAGGAAGAAAGTCTTCCCTGTGAGGGTGGTGAGGCCCTGGCACAGGTTTCCCAGAGAAGCTGTGGCTGCCCCTGGATCCCTGGAAGTGTCCAAGGCCAGGCTGGAGCAACCTGGAATAGTGAAAGGTGTCCCTGCCCATGGCAGGGGCTGGAATGAGATGATCTTTGAGGTCCCTTCCAACCCAAATCATTCCATGGTTGTATGAAGAGACATCCAAGTCTTATGCACTGAGTAACCTCTGTGAACAATCCTAAAGATCCATTTGTGATTTGAGAAAATAAATTAATTTAATGGGAAAATGCCATTAACTGCATGAAACGAAACAGCTGCAGCTGCTTGGAATTTTCCTTCCTACAATGCAGAACCACAGAAAACTCTCATGATCCTGAATTCAACTGCCTTTTCCTTTCGTCTCCTGCCCTTACAAACTCAGAACTTCACACAAGACTTCACGCTGCCTCTTACTGAAGCAATGATATTCCTCCATTCATCCACCAGCTCTCCACCTTCTCCCTGAGCTGCTCCTGCACTGCCAGCTCCAAGGCATGAGCCAAACCACGTTATCCAGAGGCTGAAATCAGACATGAGCTGTTCTTTTCAAACCATCCCCTCTGAGATCAGTCATTATTACACCCCTTGGTACCCTCCCAGGAAATATTTAGCCAAGCTATCTCCTTGCAATGCCCACTCTCCCTTCTCAGTGCTTGCCCCCTTCCAGGATTTTTCCTCAAATCTCACTGTACATCTCTGAGCCGGGATCACAATCTGCTGCAGGGGACCAATTCCCCCCAGAGCCTGCAGGGAGTTACTCCAAGTGGTAAAAGATGAGAAAAAGGAGAGAAAACACAACTAACGACTCATCTCAGGGAGGAGCTTTGCTGCTGAAGCTGCTCCTGGTGTAAAATCACCTCAGTTCATCAACATGAGCACCCCATGTGGGCAAGAGGATTTATCTGAAGGGGGTCCTGTTTTCCTTGGGTCTCCTTCCTCTTCACAGCTCAGCTCTCTGTGCACCAGCTGTAGAAAGCACAGGCATTTTTAAAAATGCAATTTTACCTTCTACAAAGGTGTCCCTGCTCATGGCAGAGGGCTGGAACTAGAGGAGCTTTAAGGCTCCTTCCAATCCAAAACATCCCAGGATTCTATGATTCAATAAAATCCTTGTCACTAAAACACCCTTTGACTGCAGAGTAAATAACACATTCACACTAAAAATTCTGACAGCACAAGAGTATTTTCTCAATACATATTCCTAAAGTCCAATACATACAAAACATAATTACCCAATAAAAATATCATTGAATCCAACTGTCAACACTGACACCACACCGAAGATGGAAAACTGACTTTGGAATATTCAGTACCTTGCTTCACTAAAAAATAGAGTGCCCACAATTAATCTATGGAAAGGTTTTTATTGCACAGGTATTTTCTCTCTCTGCAAGGGGCAGAAACTTACCCCACCAGTTTCAGTTCCTCAGGATAACTCACTATGTGTAAAGCTCAAGTAATCCCTATTCCACAGAGAAATCTGCATGAAAACAAACCTAATTCCCCCCAAAAAGCCCCAGATAAAACAACTGTCATTGTACCACTCTCAGTATTTGCAGGAAAAGTTTCAAGCCCTCAGAATTCACAAAACCATCAATCAGAATGGTTTGGGTTGAAAGGGACCTTGAAAATTATTCTGATCCAACCCCCTGCCATAGGCAGGGAACCTCCCACTAGAAGATCCATATGTGGGAATCTTCCTGATGAAAAGAGCAAGGAGACACCAAGCAAAGCAAAATTTAAAAAATAAAAGAAAGACAATTTTGCCAAGCTCCAAAACCCCTCAAAGGACTAAAGCATTAATCATGGGCTATTAAACACACACCACCTCCTGCTCAGAATCTTTTAAAGCCACAAATGCCAGATGATGGCATGAGAACCTGGAGGAAAATCAGGACGTACCTGTCCAGATCCAACCCCTTTTCCGGGGCCAGCTGTGCTCTTTTCTGCTTGCCATCAGAAAGAAGATAATGAGCTGCACAGTGCTTTGGCCTGAGATCTCTGAAGGTACTTTCCTACACTGCCAGAAAGGCTCTTTCAAGCATTGTGAACTGTTTTCAGTAACTGATAAAGTTCAAAAAAAAAAAAAAAGGTATTTTACACTTAAATCAGAACTACTTTAAAAACACCAAACATTGCTGCAGCTCTGTGGTTCCTTCCTTTAATTCCAGCAGTTATTACAGATCACAGGGAGCTGTGCACAAAAGCTGGTTATCCCTGTCACCCTGAGCCCTGAACCATTCAGGACATGCAGTTACTTCTTTAATTCACCAAAGGCACGGTGGAACAAGTGCAGGACACCCCAGGAAGGGCCCCCATCAAAGGCAGAGCAGAGCCAGGTCGGGAAGGACAGCGGAGCAGACAGCCTCATTTAGATAATCCCGCTGGTTTGAGCCAAAGAGATACAACTTTATCAGGTAACAGAACTCCTGTGGGGGGGAAAAAAGAGTGTGAGATCATAAACTGACAAAAGCTGACTTTGCTGACTGAATCCAGAGGTTTCAGATGTATCTGACACTTCACTGCTGTGGCTGCATGGGAAAGTGCATAGAGGGAAATAACGGCTACGCCACAGAAATGGGTAAACAGCCTCATTTAAAGCAGGAATTCCTTTTTCTAATTTTATTCCTATGATTAAGAAGAGAAATAGATACCCTTTAATAGGCAAATAATGTCAATGTTATCATGAGAATCATGGGCAAAAGGATGTGGGAGCAAATTTTATGTCTGGGATGGTGAATTTTCATGGTCATTCTCTGCTCCTGTGAGAAGACTTCTCTGAAATCCAATAACACCACTTTCAGTAAAACCAGCCTTGGTTTGTCAGGCCTTTAAGTTGCATTTCTATTATGAATCCTGTCTTTTTCAAAGGTACCCAAGCTCCAAAAACCTAAAAGTTTTTGAAGTAACCCCAGCAGATGATGCTTGAAGGGCAGGGAGAGCCAGTCTCAGACAGGTATCCCATTTCTTAGGTGATCCAAGAAAACTGACATGGATCAAGGAAAACTGTGAAGCCTGAACCACCTGACAGGAGGTGGTGGACAGGTGGGGGTCGGTCTCTTCTCCCACATAACAAGTGACAGGATGAGAGGAAACGGCCCCAAGTTGTGCCAGGGGAGGTTTAGACTGGAAATGAGGAACTGCTTCTTCACCAAAAGGGTGGTCAAGCTTTGGAAGAGGCTGCCCAGGACAGCAGAAGTCACCACCCCTGGTTCTACTTAACAGCTGAGTGGATGTGGCATTTGGGGACATGTGTCAGTGGTGGCCCTGGCAGTGATGGAGGAACTGTTGGACTCTATGATCTCAGAGAGCTTTTCCAAGCTTAGTGATTCTCTGATGCTGTGGTTTATAGAAAGTTGAAGTTCCTGGGTTTCTGTCACTCAGTTCCACAAATGCAGAGAGTAGCCCAGCCCTGGAGACACTCAGTTTAAAAGTAACAATGACCACAGCAACTCAAGGCACTGATTGCACAGAAACCCCGGGTTTGGGGAGAAAAAAGAGTCCAAATAAAACACATCAATCAACTTCAACAAGAAAATAATACCTTCCAAGCTGGGGAAGGGTCTGGAGCACTAGTCAGATGAGGACTGGCTGAGGGAGCTGGGAAAGGGGCTCAGCTTGGAGAAAAGGAGGCTCAGGGGGGACCCTGTGGCTCTGCACAGCTCCCTGACAGGAGGGGACAGCCAGGGGGGTCGGGCTCTGCTGCCAGGGAACAGGGACAGGATGAGAGGGAATGGCCTCAAGTTACACCAGGGAAGGTTCAGGATGGACATCAGGAAGAATTTCTTCCCTGAAGGGATAATCAGGCATTGGAAGGGGCTGCCCAGGGCAGTGGTGGAGTCCCCATCCCTGGAGGTGTCCAAGGAATGTCTGGATGTGGCACTCAGTGACAAGGTGGGGATCAGTCACAGGTTGGACTCGACGGTCTTGGAGGTCTTTTCCTCCTTCACTGATTCCATAATTCAATAATTCTGTGAAAAGCTGAACTCTCTCCCACAGAAGGAAAAGAGTAAAGAGCAGAAAACAGATGAGGGGCAGTACCAAGGGAGGAGGCCAGGACACACCTCATCTCAGAGCTCTTGACAGGTGTCAGAGAGTCCCACCTGCCTCACAGGCAAGAACACAAACCTGCCCTTAGAGTTAACACAGATTTAGTGTCCTACTGAAAGGTTTGCTCTTAGAAAAAGAACTGGAAGAGAAGTAAGTATATCTAAAGGAGTCTGATCAGTAAAAATGTCCAGTTTTAAGATGGTGAAATTGTTTCTAAGAATTCAGACTCCTATTCTGAGTGACTAACAGATGTTTACATGGAGGATTTAGGATAGGAAGAATACAAATGCACTGATAATGGCAGCCTAATGAAGCTTAGCCCTCAGTTAATTCACACAACCAATTCATCCTATATCCAGTGCAAAGTGGCAGCAAGGCAAGGACCCTTCCACTGACCACAAGGAGCAGTGCTAGGCAGAATATCCACTCTAAATATCATGGAATCATAGAATGGTTTGGGTTGGAAGGGAACTTAAAGATCATAAATATGTGCATTTTCATTCTTAATTAGAATTAAGTTGTCTTTATGAGCCTCACAGCAGCACAGAAGGACCCAGCACCAGATCCCAACCAGCACAGTTCCCCAGTCCCAGCCTGGCTCCTCCAGTCAGGATCCTTAAACAGCTTTCTGCTCTAGTGAGAGCCATATTCCATGTGGAAATCGGCTCTAAATAATGATTTTTCAATTAGTATATCCTCACTCATCAATTCCTACTTAAAATTCCTCAGCAGAACTATTCCAAAATAAATATTCCAAATTAAAAGCCATTCCTCACCATTCCTCCCAAAAACCAGTTTCAGGAAGGCAAAAGCATTTCATTCAAGGTAAATGGAGGAGGTGTGAACCACCCAGTGCCTCAGACACCTTTGTTAGGAGTGCTGCTTCACAAATAAATCCCCTAATCCCCTGAAAAAAGGGGGAAATAATCCAGTCCCAGGCTAAGAAGCTGGCAAAGCCACCAGAAATGCAACTTAACCCCTGAATTCAAACTCCTCGCTGCAGTTACACAGCTCCCGACAATTGCAGGAAATCAGAAAAATTGTCTTTTTTTTCCTCTCTTTTTTTAAATATCAACAAGAAAAAAAAAAAAAAAAAAAAGTTAGAAATAATTTGCCCTCGCTGATAAAAAATTGGTCACTTCCCAGGAATGTCAAAGATCTGATTCCCAGTTAAAGGAGCAGCAGGGAATTACAGGGAGATCTGTGTGTTCAAACAGAAAATTCAGTGGTTCGTTGCAAGCAGAGCTTGATCACAACAAAAAAAAAAAAATAATGAGAGCCTTTAACGAAGCTCTAATTGTGCAATAAGCCATACCAGGGAGAAAAGAAACAACAAAACCCCAAATGTTCTGATAAATGGGATTATGAAACTCCAGAGCAGTAAAACAAAGACTAAGAACACAAATGGTAATAAAGCATCATTAAAGGTGCTGTTTTGAAGCACTGCTGAAGCACAGGTAAATGTCAGGTTACCCAGGCAGAGTTTTAGTACTTAAAAGCAATGTTTAATCTGATTTTTTGCTCTCCTGAATTTCTGAATGGAAGATATTCCCCTTATTTAGGGACAATTTTTATTTTCCTACGAGGATATGTGGGTTTTATTCAGCCCCTTCTGAGACATGGGGCACTATGAGAAAGGACCAAGCACTAAGACCAACCCTACAGGGGTCATTTGTCCCTTTTGTTCACTGCCTGACAAACAGATTTCAAACTGGGCTTTGCATCCCCATCGGAAGATCCACACCAATCTTAGAGCAAGCCGAGGGAATGCTGGAGAATGTTTGAATTTAGGGATGCCAAGATTTCCCCACAATAAAACCGGGGCAGATCAACCATAATTTTTTGCAAAATTATAAATGACATCTGAAGTCCTGGCTGGCTTCATCTACTGAGGGATGATTAAGCTGCAAATCTACAATTACTTCTAATCTTAAATAACTGATAGGATTTGAACTCCCAACATACAGTAGCTCAAATGTGATATTACTGGGAGCTTTTTGAAGCCAATCAATAACTATTAAAGCTGGATCCCATCAGCTACCACCAGGTATTAGCCACTTTCTCAATATTTCAAGGATTCAGTTATTCTTAGCTACAGTTAAAGTAGTAAAATGAAGTGGTCTCATACTGACACTGCGATAAATACGAGATTAAATATAGAACAAATTTATTACTCCCCGAAGTCCTACTGAGTGTCCTGATTTTTTTTTCTTTTTTTTTTTTTTTTTTTTTTTTTTTTTTTTTTTTTTTTTTTTTTTTTTTTTTTTTTTTCTGTATCCACAACAATCTGGTTTACTTTGATGTTTTATTATCCCAGATCTAAAGCTCACGATTGAAAAGCAAAGCCTGAGCTGGTTCAAAGAACCCAACCCCGGCCACGCCGGGGGAAGGGAACAAATTCCAAAGGGAAGGTGCGGATGGCAGAGCCGGCCCTGTGACAGCCGTCATGCCCCACTTAGAGCAAGTGGCACTCACAGGAGAGTGATTTGTGACACTGAGCGTGTGTGACACGGCACAGCACCCCTGGAGTGCCTTGGGCTGCCAGAGGATCGTGCCTGCAGGAGCCGACTTTTCCTAATACCCCGCGCTTTGAAGAAAGCGGAATAATCAACCCATTTTTAAAGCACTGGTTTGAAGGGCTCCGAGGAGTTTTAAAGGAAAGCAGTTAATTACTTGGCTCGCTTGAAAAATAAATTAACCCACAAATTAGAGTCGGGATGGGTCTGGGTGATGATGGGTGACCCCAGAATTGTGCATTTTTGGCTCGCTGCATGTCCTGAGCTCCCAGGGATGATCCCAGTTTAACCCCAAGGGTCCTTCCTGAGGAGCAAAGCGCTCTGGAGAAACACGGAAGCAACGAACCACATCCTCCTCCACCAGCCTCCGAGTGGGATGAGTCCACAGGGACACGAGTGCTTGGGTCTCAGCTAAATTCCCTGGAAGTGTTCAAGACCAGGATGGACAGGGCTTGGAGCAACCTGGGACAGGGGAAGGTGTCCCTGCCCATCAGAGGGGACTGGAACTGGATGAGCTTTAAGGTCCCTTCCAACCCAAACCACTCTGTCATTCCATGATTTATGATATGTCCAGGCATTTCTCTGCTCTCCTCACCGGAGATTCACCCCAAAGAATCAATTCCAAAGTGGCCCACTGAATATAACTCTCCCAAAGATGGCAATGACAATCTAATCCAATGAAGGGATCTGGCCTCTGCTACTGGTGCACACACAAGAGTCATAAAATAAATTTAGTCCCAAACAGGTAATTCTGATGGTCATGTCCAAAAGCCAGAAGTGGATTTTGCTGGAGACTCTGACAGGCTGGCTACACCTTCATCAGCTTGGAAAAACAAGCCTACACTCTAATAAATTAACCCTAAGTAATGGGAACATTTTCCTTCTGAAGTGTTGCATGATTCTGGGCTCTTCCTTGCCTACTAGGCAGGGATGCTGTTGCCTTCAAGGCTCAACCAGCACAGCATCATCCCTGGGACCTACAAGCCCTCACCTGAAGAAGCACCACCAGAACCATTCCCAGCTGGCATCCTGGAGGCAGCCACCCTCTCCCAAAAGCCAAGAAAGCTTAATGTGACAGAAACAGCCATGCTGTGCCAGCCCATCTCAGGGTCAGAGGGCAAATCCTGCCACTACCAAGCTCCCAAGAGTAGATGTGGCCACTGAGGATGAGCTCCTGGCAAGTGAGATGAAGAGGGCTTTACCCTTGATCAGCGCACATGGCTGGACTTTGAGATGGAACCACGAAAGGGGAAAGGTGTCCCTGCCCATGGCAAGGGGCTGGAATGAGATGCTCTTTAAGGTCCTTTCCAGCCCAAACCATTCTGAGATTCACCGAAGGGCTCTGGTATCATCCCAGAGCGAGCTGCAGCACATTCGGGGCTGGAGCCTCTCCTGGCGTCAGTGGCACGCTGCATTTACGTCAGCGTGTGACAACGGGCCCGGAGTGACAAGGACTAAGGTAAGATTAAGCATTCAGGAGCAGAGCATGTCCTTCACTGAAACAAGGGCGCCCAAGCCTCATCGGCACAGCCCCGTGCCCGGGCTCAGCCTCAGCCTCCAGCTCCGGCCCCGGCTCGGATGCACATGACTTGGCAAGGCAGCGCTGCAGCTTCTTCCTCCCAAGGAAATCGTTCCCTGCCCAGCCCAGCCGTGACAAATAAAGCCCCGAGACGACCTCCCGCTGCATCGCCGGCGTGACAGACTCCGTGTGGTGACTTCACACCCCAACGTCAGCGTCTCCCTTCCCTCCATCGTTCCTTCCACGAGGGAGGAACTGATGGATTTCTGCAGCCGTGGTGCTTGGAGAGCCGTCGGTGCACGCTGCTCCAAATTATTTCCATTTCTAATTAATATTCATAAACGAGCCACAATACAGCGCCTTCCATCAGCCGTCACACACCACCCACGCTAGATGAAAGGACAACTACAGGAGATAAGCAGTTTATTGGATCAAAAGTCCCCTTTAGATGAGGAGACAGCTACTGCAACAGCCTCCAACTGATAGCATCCCATCACATGGAGGGAGTATCGGCAAATCTCCCTCTTTAAACCCGAGATTCAGCACACGGAATGCACAACACAATTATTATGTTAATTTAGCTGCATTTTGCTGCCTGCTTGAGGCTTGAGCTGGAGGGAGGAACTTCAGTTTGAAGAGCTGCCACTGAAAAAATGGCAGCTTCAAAAAACTCAACTGACACCCAATTATACCATCAGCTGTCAAGTTTAAGCCCCTTTTGTCCCTGTTGCCAGCACCACTGCCTCACCTGGCTGGTTTTGGGCAAGGACTGTGCCCTTCAGCTTTGGCCTTTACCAACCATCTACATCTTGCTCCAGAGCAGGATCCTGAAGGAGCTCCTTACATGTCCTCCTCCCCAAACTCAGTTTAGGTGGCAGAAAACAAGGATGTCATCTGCTTGCACAGAACACAGCCTGGGAATAACAGCTGTTATTGTCCACTACCCCTGCACGGACAAGAAATTAATCAGAAAGACACCTGACATTCACATCAAGCCCATGCAGGATGACAGAAAACACTGAGACTGTAACACCACATTCCCCCCTCTCCACTGATGAGAAACAAGTGTTTCCCAGCTTTAAACTGCAAGACAGTAGGGTTAGATTGGATACTGGAAAAATAGTCTTCCCTGTGAGGGTGGGGAGGCCCTGGCACAGGGTGCCCAGAGAAGCTGTGGCTGCCCCTGGGTCCCTGGAAGTGTCCAAGGCCAGGCTGGATGGGGCTTGGAACAACCTGGGATAGAGGAAGGTGCCCCTGCCCATGGAAAGGGGTTGGAACTGGAAGATCCTCAGAGTCCCTTTGAACCCAAACCATCCCAGAATTCCATGATTAAAAGGAGCAGAGGAAGATGCATTGCCCACTGCTCTCCAGAGCTGTTCTGCTCCTCATCCACGAGGGACCCAAACAGTCTGCCCAAGAAAAAGCATATTTACACCCATTGCCAGAGAGGGAAAGTATAAATATTTCCAAAGCTTTATGAAGGCTGGTACTTACAGTCATGCTTTGAAAGGGAAAGAATAAAGCAAAATATTCAATTAGAAAAAATTACTATAATTGCAGGTTCTATTTTATCCCTCCATTAAAGCAATAAAGTGCCTCGAAATATTGCTAAGCTGGGATACAGAGCTTAGTGCTACTTAACATATTAATATACATCCAGGGGGGTTAATTTAATTTAGATCTGCATGAGGGTCTTCTCTCCTCCCTGGCCCCTGTGGTCTCCCCCTACACTTCTAGCTGGATATCCATACATGCTTCTCCCCCCATTCCAAGGGATGGACACGCAGTGCTGAGGCTGGACATAAATTCTGACGTGTGCCACACACCTCTGGAGCCAGAGGACATCAAGCACATCCATGCACAGCTCCACACACACAGATTCCCAGCTTAAACCATGTTTGCCTGCCCCTCAAAGCTCTGATGTCTGAGTATCTGATTTTCTTTTGGATAAAAATGTCCAATTCCTGCTCTCTGAACATTAAACAAAATCCTCTTGGAAATGTAAAATCATCCCATTTTGCTCTAATAGCACATAAATCCCATGGGAAGGGATTTGCTGTTGAAAGTCACTGAGCAAGGAACTGCTGAGGCTGAAGAAGGAGCTCTTCCTCCCAGCCTTGGCTCTCTCCATGCTTTCTCCACACTACGGTGCCATGAGCTGCAGTTTTCCGAATATAACCTCGCTCTTCCCTGCGACAGAAGATAAGTGAATCTTATTTTAGGGAGCCCTTCATCCTTTTAATTAAACAAATTTATATCACTTCTCCGTATCTCATAGCCTCCATTATCTTTTGTGAACTCCTACAATTCTGTTGTAAAGATATATTGAAAAGCGCTAATTGAGATAATCTCTGGAATTCAAGAGTTGCTGTATTTTTAGCCATGTTTTAAAACTATTTTCCCTTTGTTTCTGGAATGCCTCCCATCCTTCCTCCCATGCCAGACTGTTTACATTATTTAAATGCCTTCTGCTTATACCACTCTTTACAATTTTTACTTCAACAACATCGGCCTCCGTTGCTCTTTTTTCCCTCGCTTAGACATAACTGGGATGAATTCCAATCCCAAACTCAAAACCACTCCTGGTGCTTTACTGCTGTCTTCTGTGTTTGGTAGATCAGGCAACGTATTTCTGCCATCCTGTCATCCAGGGCTGCCTGTGTGGGGGATCCAAGCATGAGGAGTTAAACTGATCTTTTTTTTCACAAGAGAAAATGGGAGAATGGTGATTTTCCTAGAGACTGGAACTCTTCAAACTCACAGGGATACGTGACATGTCCCTGCTTTAAGAGATGATCCTGAGACACCCCAGTGAAAGGATGGGGGAGCTCATCTCTCCTGGTCTTTTTTGGAGAGTTGTCATGTCCAGTGTCCATCACAGAAGCAAAACATGATCCTGCTCCCTGCCCCGACAGAAAACCCCACAGAACCCCATGAGCTGAGGGAGGTTCTGGCAGCTGGACACGATCCTCCCTCACTCAGGTTTGGGTTTTTTCCACAGGTTTAATTGGCAAAGTGATAAAGGCAGCTCCAGATGCCAGATGCCTTTTACATCATGGCTCCTGAGGAGATTTTAATAAGAGTTCTGCCAAAATGGTGAGGGTTTTATGGGAAACTTCTCCCACATCAAGCAGATATGTGAAGGTAGAAAAGGTGATGTGGCTCAGCAGCTGACAGGAGTTTTCCAGCATGAGCTGAGACCTCTGCAGTGTCCATTTAAACCAGTTCACAACAGGCTTGGTTTTCCTAGTGCCCATTCACTGACCATCTACAGGGCAATGAAGCAGCATTTAGGAGAGATTCCTGTCCTTTTTCCCACTNGGTTTTCCTAGTGCCCATTCACTGACCATCTACAGGGCAATGAAGCAGCATTTAGGAGAGGGAGAGATTCCTGTCCTTTTTCCCACTGGGTTTTGGGACAGGGAGAAAATGCCTATTCCCTCAGCCCATCCTGTACAAAAGGGGGTACTAAAACAGGGTGTATAAAAAGAGGAAGAGTGACTTTTTACATGGACAGATAGTGATTGGAGTGGGAATGGTTTTAAACTAAAAGAGGAGAGATTTAGGTTAGATATGTAGAAGAAATTCTTTCCTGTGAGGGTGGGGAGACCCTGGCCCAGGCTGCCCAGAGAAGCTGTGGCTGCCCCTGGATCCCTGGAAGTGTTTAAGGTTAGGTTGGACAGGGCTTGGAGAAGCCTGGGATGGTGGAAGGTGGCCCTGCCCACGGCAGGGGATGGGACCAGATGATCTTTAAGGTCCCTTCCAACCCAAACCATTCTATGACACGATTCTGTTCCATGATAACACAGGGATATTTCTTTGGGATGCCAAAATCCTGCTGCAGGAAAACCAAATCAGAATGGAGCAGAGGAAGAGGGGGTCATGATAAAGGCTCTGGGCTTGAACACAGAAGGTTTCAACAAAGCTGCCAATTCTGCAAAAGATCTTCTGTGCAGCTGAAGTCACTTAAGGACAGACTGTGAATATTTCAGAGGTGAACCTGAGCTCTCACAGATTTCCAAAAAAAGGAGACATGAGGAGCAGCACAGTCTTCAGGTCCCATTATAGTTTTGGGGACACATTTGAGATGGCCTTTTGCTCTATTTTTTTGTCTCTTGGCCAAGATTTGATTTTCTTCCTGGTTCAAGATATGGAAGTAAGGAATAAAACACCCATTTATACTGCAATAACCAAGTCCATCAGTGAAATCTGTTCAGGGATGGACAAATAGCACCTCCTGAGACTCCTCCTCAGCACTGTGAATGTGGTTCCTTTGCTACAGCACTTCCATATAACCAAACACAGGCTGAAACTGCAATACAGAATGGTAGGAAATGTAAATCCCAAGTGAAAAGAGTGACAAAAAAATATAAAAATAAAAATCCATCCATGGAGAGATGCAATAGGCTGCTCCTGGGACACAGTTAAATGCTCAGTTCCACAATCCAGAAGGTTTTGGGAGCATCTTTGACACTGCAGCCTAATGGATATGGGATGTGCCTGATGTTCTGCCCTGCAAAGATCAAGCAATTCCACTCCACGGGGTTAAAAATACAAGGTGTTCCTCCCTCCATCAGACTGCTGCTAGGTTGGAGGATTTTTTAAAGATCCTCCTCCCCTGGAAAGCTCTTTCCTCATTTTCTTGGGACCCTGTTTGGAAAAGCATCTCGGTGCCCTAGAGCACCACAATAGTCTTGGCCATCATTCTGAATCCCAGCACATCAGAAGAAGGTGGGTCAATGAAGTGACAATATTTGGCACATGTTCTTTGCTTACTCCTTTAATTACAATTTAATTTTCTCTCTAGCAAAGCCTTACTCTGACTCACAATTCCTCCTGCCTAAAAGCTTCCAGGTGTTAAAACATTGCTTTGTACTACTGCTGATTTTCACTACACTCAGGTGCTAAAAATCAAGTCAGGATTCAAGGGAAATAAAACAAAATGAGTAGAGAGTGAAGTTGTGTGAGGGATCCAGACTTTTCCACAGGCTCACCTTCGTTCCCCACAGAAAATTTCACATTTCATGTCCCACTTCTGCTCCTTGCAGTCTCAAGGCAGAGCAAGCAGCTCTCCTCCAAAGAGATCCTTTATCACCATCAGTTCTTCCTCCATCCTTTTCATTAAAAGAAATGCTCCCTGAATAACCTACATTTGTTCAGAGAGGAGAACCACTGCAAGGAATAAAGCTGGCTCAGTGCAGCTGAAAGCAAAATGGAAGTGTCTGGAAAGGTGGAAAATACAGAGCCTACACAAAAAATGGTGAGCAATCTTTCCCTCCTTCCCTTGGCACCCTGCCTCCCCTCCACCAGGAAAGGCACTGTCAGGCTGTCACTGGCATTAGAGATAAAGCCATAGGGAGAGTGGGAAAAAAACAAACAGCTGTTTTTCCTGGAGTTCAGCTTGAACAGCTGAAAAGGGATGTTGTGGTCAAGGTCCACATCAGTGGGAGCATTAGGAAAGCAGCCTGCAACCCAGCTTCAAAGCAGTTGGGTTCCCTTCCAGTTTTTGGACTCCTGGAGATGCTGTCCCCAAAATACCTTGCAACAGTGTCTTCACCTTGAAAGCCATGGAAGTTTTATGCTGGTTCCAGTAAGAACTAAGTCAGGTCACCCAAGCAGTTCTGCTTCCCTTTCCTCCTCCCCAAAAACCAGGGCAGGGGGGTGATGAGCTGCTGTCATTGCCCAGCCACAGGGCACCACGTAGCTCTTCCTCAACAGCATCCAAGAGCAAACCAAACTCCAGTTTCTCCTCCAAATCCCACTCCCCACCTGCCCAAGCCATGCTGTGGCCACAGAAACACTGGGTTGCATGGGAAGAGGAGCTCCCAGCAGGTCAGGGCAGGATATTATTTCTCCCAAGGAAAGGTTTGGAGAAATCTCTGCCCTCCCAAGGCTGGCCCAGCAGATCTGCTCCAACATCTGTGGTTGGACCCCCTCTAGTGGGAACCACTCAACAACACACGGAGCATCACCACCACCCGCCACCCGTGGAGACCCCACTCAAGGGATAAAGCCCTTTTCCCATCCTTATTATTATTATTATTGTTATTTCCACTCTCTCACAACCTACATGCTCTTTAGATGTTGCTTGACCTCTACACCCACAGCCCAGCACTTCCTTATGGAGTCCCTGCAGGAATGGGGGTGGAATGGGTAAGTTTCTTGAAAGGGAGAACAACCTCACTGGAAAAAAATATAAAAAGTTATACCCCAGACCTGATTTTGTAGGGAGAACATATTTATCATCTATCCCAGAATGTCTTCCCTCTGCCAACTTGTCAAAAACTGACAAAACTCCATACTATAAAAGCAAGCTGTTAAAACTTGGCTAAAAGGAAAAACTCAGCTGCCAGACAAGCTAACCAGAAAAAGCTGAAAAAAATATTCCAACCTGCCAAGGAAAGCAGTAAATTTACAGAAAGGCTCTACAGAGCTGAACATCCCAAACCAAGACAAGGAGGCAGCATTAGGTCAGCAGCTTCTGGTTCATCTGCTGTTTGACAAGCAGATGGCTTCCACTTTGAGGGATTTGGGCAGAGAACTTCAGAGTTGTAGCTGCCTGTATTTCTAAACTATCCAAAATAATGTGTCTCTAACTCACAAAGTTCATCCCAGACAAAGTATTTTAGGTGAGCCTGAACCCACTCAACACAAAGTCATTAAATGCCACATATTCCATTTAAACCCATTGATTCATCCTTCCACCTCCAAAGATGAACAGCTCACAGATTTGGTCTTTCCACTAATAAAAAAGATGCCAACTCTCTGCCTAAATGTTAGGAATTTCTCACCATGTATATACACAAGACAATTTTTAATGTCACAACAGTGACAAGGGTTGTTGTGGTTTGCTGAGGTTTCGTGTACAGAATGTTTTTCTCCTAAATCTGTATTCAAATCTGTTTTAATAATAAACCACATAAATAGAGCACATTCATGTTCCACAGCTCACCATCACTGATAGTTAACAGACACAGAGAGATTTCCAGCTGGTCAGCATTCATTTTAGCTCAGCTCCACATCCTGTTAATCCAATGGAATCCAATAACGTTTGCTTTAATAGCACAGCACAACGCAAGGGATCGGACTTTCCATTCTAAACCCCCTATTCCAGGGCAGATCCATGACCCAGTAACCCACTTCCAGCAGAGGTTAAGGAAAGGTGCATCAGACAGAGAAGTTCACTCCTGTCATTCATACAATCTGTGCAACTAAACTTCTACTTCTCCTGAATTTACATGGCTGAACAGCTCCAGGAAAAGCAACAGCCCTGTCTTCACCGTGTTTCCAGCAAAACCACAGCATCCCTCCCCAAGGAACAGCCCTTGGCAGCTTGCACTGCAGCACCTCTATAATGAGCATAACTGCCCCAACTGGCATCCTTCACTTTCTGGATAGTCTGGATGAATTGTTCAAGTCCTCAAGACAATCTAAGATTTGAGAGGAAAGGTGAATATTGTAGGTTTATGAAGGTAAAAACCCCAGGAGCTGAGCTTTATTGGTGGGAATGGCATTGGAGATCAGACTACTGGCATCCATTTGAGATCAGACTACTTCCAGCAAGAATTCAAAATATATGTATCTATACACACACATATTTTTTTACTATTCTTCCAACAGCCACTACAGACAGACAGTATTAACACATCCTTCATATCCCAGCTGAACTAAAAAAACCACAAAAACCCCAGAAATATCACCAAGTCCCCCCTCAGTACTTGCACTGCCCCCTCAGCCTTCCTGCCTGGTCACGATCCACCCTCTGAATACAACACAAACAGACAAAGCCCCCATCCAGACTGCTCCAAAACAAGCTCCTTCTCCCACAATCCTGACAAAATGAAGAGACAGCCTTGCTAAAATAAGATCCCGATGTATATTTATATTTCTGCCATAAAATGCTATTTATTCACCATCTTATTGGCGAGTCTTCCCAGTATTTACGAGAAGAAGCCGCCACAGGAATTGTGTCATCCCTCAAAATCCAAACGCAGATTTACCTAACGTATTCAGGATGAGAATTCCTGTACTACTCCAACCTGCCCCCCTCCAGTTCTCCACGATTTTGCTCCCAGCTGCTGAGCAACACCCACGACATCCCCTACGTAAGGTACGATCCCAATTACGCTCCGTGCAGCGGCAGCGCGGATCCCTGATCCCACGGGAAGCCAGGCTCGGAGCATTACGCACTGAACTTACGCTGTCCTGGGTTTTCCTCCTCCATCCCCACGTCTAAACTTCTCCCCAGCACGCAGCAATTGTGCTGCAGGCAAAGGTGGCCAAACCAGAGTGTTCCAGTATTAGCCCCATCACCGCATCCCAGATTAATTTTAATGGCGTTGGCAATAGCTGTCGTGGGAATGCAAAAAGACACCCTTGTGGAGGCTGCTCCACAGATCCCAGGAAGTTAATTCTGGCTCTGGTCAGATATTGGGAGTCGGCTCCACGCTGTCCAGCGTGCCTTAAAGAGCGGGAGCTGGGTGCTGGTGGGATTAGAGATCAACAGGAGAGAAAGCTCCCTGATTTCACCTAACATGATCCGGGCTGCAGCACTCCTTATCAGTCCCCTTTGGCATTCCCAGCCCTGCAAAATCTCAGAAGCAAATGTTTCTCCTCTGCATTAGCATAGCAGGGAAAAGTCTGGGCAACCTGAGCTTTGTTTCTTCCTATTACCCAAAAATCAGCCCCCCACAGGCATCCCCTCTGTCCCCACCGGCATCACTTCGGCATCCCCCTCCCCACGCGCTCACTCGAGCGTGCCATGGCATGGGGTGTTTGTGCACAGCTAAAACACAATCATTTCTTCTGCCTGACTCCAAGAAAGGAAAAATCCAACTTGCCAGAGGAGCATCTGCATTGAGAACCGCTTTTGCTGACGGGATCAGCACTTGGGAGTACCAGGGGAAGCAGCAGAAAGGGTCGTGGACCGATTCATCATCCTCGCACGCACCACCCGCAGACATCCCCCTCCCGCCACCCCCCAGCCCAAATCCCGGCCGTAAAAAACCCATAAAAATAGAATAAACCCCCAAGCAGAAGTTGAGAACAAATGTGCTTTGAACACTGCACAAATGACATTGAAGATGCAGAAGAAATATGTATTTGCTGTTGCACTGCATGATTGCATGGGCTTATTTCCTACGTACACATCGCACGCACCCTTCCCACGCAGATCCCCTCCCCTCCACCCCCACGGCTTCTTCAAAAAAAATTGGGAAAATAAAAATCTTTGATCCCTAAGGATTATTTTAAAAGCTACAAACGCCAGGCAACCCCCGTCTGGAGCCTTTTCCCTACAGCCTGACCCATCTATGGCATGGAGGGGGTGCAGCCACCACTCCGTGACACAACCCAGAGCTGTCCCTCTACCCCCACCCCAAACCTCACACCCCTTCCACGTTACCAACCCGCGCCCCAGCTCAGAGGATGCTGGGCCACGCCGGGTTTTTACAGCTGTCCTTACACCACCTCTTTCCGTAAGCCCGACATCTCTGTGGCAGTGTTTGCATCCACAGGCTTTCATCCTGGAGAATCCCTCCCTGCCTCCTCCCACCTCTCTTTTTGGGGAGGATAACGTAATTTCCAGCTCGCACTGGAGGATGTTTTTTTATTCCTGCCGAGCCCGAGGTCACTTCCCAGACTCGTCCTCCGGCCAGTGTCTCCTCCACCCCAGGACCTCTCCCTCCGGCAGGGAACAGTCCCTCATCCCTGACCTTCAGGCTCGCACCGGCGGCCCCACCGCCGCCGTCCCCACCGAGGAGGCTTCTCCTTTCTCCAAAGCCACAGCCGAGGCATCACGCTGCGTTTTTCCACTCCCACCACCCGCTCCTTCGGCTCAAGGGGAGTCAGCGAGCCAGCAGCTCCGGCTCCACAGGCTGGGGAGAGGCTCTCGGGGATGGACGAGACCCTCACCCCTCATCCCTACAGGATCTGTGCCAGGAGGACAACAACCCTCTGGAGCCAGCACGTCCCAGTGCTTGGCAGCCACGGGTCCATCCCCCCCCAGATCCTCTCTGGAACAGCCCCTGCTTTCCATGGGGTCTTTTCCTGGCTGCCCCTGGCTCCAGGAGGGGGGTGGTGGGGTGAGTACCCTCCAGGGCCACAGGACCTCCCACTGCAGCGCTGCCACTGCCAGGGTCACCCCCAGCCCCAGGCCTGTCCTGAAGGGAAGAGCAGCTCCATGACCCCCCTCCCTGTCCTGCCCCATGTCTGTGGAGCACCATCTCATTCCCACGGAGTTACAATCCCTTCCATCCCACACCATGGGGGGCACAGAACTGTGTCCCCTCCAAGCTGTGAGGTGACAGCAGCCCTATTCCCCTCTCCTAAGCCCCTCATGCTCATTTGGGGGGCGGATCTCTGCTCCTTTTGGGGTTCTTCTCAGTGAAGAAGGGGTCACCCCAAATCTCCACGTGGGGAGCACCATCTCGTGTTCTGCTTGTACCAGCCAACGCCACTCCTCCCACCTTAGCCCCACAGACATATTTTGGGGGAACTTCTCTTCCCCTCAAATGTCCCCTCAGCACAAGGGGGATCTTGACACCTCCTCCACCGTGGGGAGCACAGGAACCTCAGACCATGGGGTGACAATAACCCCCATGTCCCCCACATCTGCCCCCCAGGTTCATTTTGGGGGTATTGCTCCTCCCTGTGGGTCTCTCCTCACTCAAAGTTGGAGTAACCCCCAAATCTCCCTCCTTCTCCACGTGGGGAGCACTGCACTGACCACCACCACCTCAGACCACAAGATGACACTGAGCCATGTCCATCTCACACCACGAGCTGACAACAACCCCCATCTGCCCTACCTCAGCGAGGGACAGTGACCCATGTCCACCTCAAATCATGAGGTGACACTGACTCCCACTGGTCCCTCTTCAGCCAGGGGACAGCGATCCGCCTCAAGCCATGAGATGACACTGCCCCATGTCTGCCTCAAACCATGAGGTGACAGCAATGGCCATCTGGCCCACCTCAGCTAGGGGACAGTGACCCACCTCAGCCTATCCAGATGACACTGACCCCCATCTGCCCCACCTTGTCCAGGGGACACTAACTCACATCAAACCACGAGATGACACTGACCCACCTTGAACCAGGAGATGACACTGATCCACCTCAAACCAGGAGGTGACACTGACCCACGTCCACCTTGGAGCACAAGCTGAGAGCTCCTCACCTCATCCAGCGGACAATGACCCATTTTAAACCAGAGGGTGACACTGACCCATGCCCATCTTGGACCACGAGCTGACAGTCACCCACATCCGCCTCAAACCAGGTGCTGACAACCACCTACAGCAGCCCCTCCTCGGCCAGCGCGCACTGCCCCACGTCCACCTTGGACCACGAGGTGACACTGTCCCCGTCCATCTCAAACCAGGAGGTGACACTGTCCCCGTCCATCTCAAACCAGGAGGCGACAGTGCC